>JALBCR010004197.1:0-301569 GCA_030710515.1 Abscondita cerata
TGTTAAAAAACTAGTTTCAGAAGTCGCACATTGTAGCATGTGTCCAAAATCGAAATACCATGAGCCGCGTAGTGCCGGAGTATTTCTATGGACAAGTGCCACTGGGCGGAATTTCGCGAAACGAGTTTTTTTATACTATTTTTCTATTTCTTTGCGCCTTTTGCCAACCCATTTCTAATGAAAAATTTACAGATGCGATATTTAGGACGCTTGAGGCAATTGACAGTAGCTAGCTACGATTTTTGAATGCAAAAATTTAATATAACAAATTTTATTAAAAAATGAGTTCTGATGATAGCATTACGTGTACTCCCTCCAGAAATAATTTATGGTTTCTTTAATGCCTAGTAGTTAAGACTAAAATACGAAAACAATATAAATTTTTAATTTGAATGGGGTGTTACCAATATAATATGTTCGGAGAAATTTTTTATTAGCTTACTTTGAGCTACAAAGAAAAAAAATACAAGTGTTCGACAATGTGGACAATTTATTTATGTTTAGATTCGTTTTAAAAGTATAAACAAAAATATTGGACATTTCGAAATACAGTAAAAAAAAAGCTTTTTTTAAACGTTCTTCTGAAGGTTACACTGCAAAGAAAAAGCAAAATCCTGGAAGAAGAAGATATTAACAAATTTATCAAGGAAGCGAATGAACAAATATCTAACATCGGAAATGAAAGTAGGGATCATATACACGGTGGGGCACTACCAACGAATTATTCTGAAGCACTAAAACGAGAAATAATAATGTAAGAAATCTTAAAGCATACATATGGTCAGAGATTATTGAAACCACATTTTAAAAATATTTTTGATTGTACAGGGTGCTCCAGAAAACCGTATTCCGACCTCTAATCGACTCATGAAAAGTTTGGAAGATGCATTTTAATTTTTTTTAGATAATGCAAATAAAAAACTGTTAATGTAAATATCGATATTAGTTAGTTTAGTACACGAACGTTACTTGCATTCCAATTTTTTAAAAGAAATTTAAAGATTAAAACGATACTGAGTAAACTAACTAATATACCCCATTTTCCAACTCGTTTACTGCCTGAATTCAGTCCAATAAGGTACCTGTTTCCGACATACACGTTTCATAATATACTAGTTAATCTAACTAGTTATTTCAGTTTTTATTTCCTATGTTAATTTAAATTGGCTAACTGTTTTGGAGAAAAATGAACAAGAGAAACAAAGGAAATTAGTTTTAATTAGAATCAACGAGAATTACAAAAAATTACATGTGGAGTAATTTTATATTCTTTTTTCATAGTATCCATTTAAAAACATTATATACATCTCTTTTATTCACTTGACTAGGTGTTTCGATTTTACAAATGCATCAATCGGTGGATAGTCTAGAATGTCATCTTTCTCTGGCAATTTCCAAAATTTCAGCTTGAAATCATAGCCTTAACTTCCGTAGAGGAAATCAATTGCTTGATCTAAGACCATCTTTTAAAATATTCCTCTTCATACTTAATGATGACAAAATATTTCGTTGTAAAATTCTTCTTGTGGGTTGGTACTGGTCATTATCTTCCTTGTGAATTAGCCTAGCAGTTTTTGAAATAACTTTTCTTTTCTGTTGATTTTTTGCGATTTTCAACTTCGATCTCTGTCTTGTTATCTCTGCCTTTACTGCAATCTTTTATTAAATTTTCTGTAGGGTACATTTGAATTTTTCTTCGTACTGGAATCGTATTATCTGTGAACTTTTGTACTCTGGCCAATAAAGTAGTCTTGGCTGTTCTGGCGTATAGGTACAATTTCTTTAAAGGAGTTAGGGGGACATTCGTTGTGGTTTTAGGACTTGAGCATTGAATACATTTATTTACGTCTTTTCCTGAAAATGCCTGAATTTTCATTTGTTGGATTGAAATGAATGAAAAACTAACGCTCTATCTGTACCAACATTTGCTTCAACCATATTTGAGTTAGTTAAACCAAAAGTTTGTCGAGCCTTATATCCGTACCACCGATTAACTTGATCGTCCGGTATATTGTTTTCCAATGTTGTGTTGTACAAAGAAACTGTATTCGTTCGATTAGAAAGACCGTCTTCGATCATCGAAAATGCATCTGATTGTTTTGGGAATCTTGAATCAGTTTGTAAACAAAATTCAAAAAGAGCAATGTACAGGGTGAGTCAGTTTAGTGTTCCCTATGGGGGTTTCGGCCACTTCCCGACATTTTACAGAAAAGTAACTAAAGGGTGTCGAGCTCAAATTTTGAAAAAATATGAATGCCGCAAACGGGCATCTCGCTATATCTTCAAATAAAAGATACAGGGCGTTTTTCACATTTGGTCCAAAACAAAACTGCTCATAACTTTTTATTTATAAAAATTTTGAAATCTGTTTGCGCATTATACTAGCACTTTTTAAATATAAAACCAGTGGGTAGTCAGAAAATATTCTTTAAAATAATTTTTATTGCTTATTTATCAAATTTAATTTTTTTATATGGGAGCCATATGTAATTTGTTTGTCATTAGATTTCTTATTTTTGTAGATTAAAAAAATGTAGCATATGTCATGGTTTTGTTTGAAAAAATTAGTAAAACAATTTTTTATAAAAAAAATTTTTAAGTGCAGGCGTTAGTTTATAGAACAAAAAAATATATATCATGGTAGTATTACAATTAGAATTAGAAAATAAAATATATAATACCTTCCTGCACCCTAAAATTTTTTTATAAAAAATTGTTTTTACAATAATTTTTCAAACAAAACCATGACATATGCTACATTTTTAATCTACAAAAATAAGAAATCTAATGACAAACAAATTACATATGGCTCCCATATAAAAAAAATTAAATTTGATAAATAAGCAATAAAAATTATTTTAAGAATATTTCTGACTACGCCACTGGTTTTGTATTTAAAAAGTGCTTGTATAATGCGCAAGCAGATTTCAAAAATTTTATAAATAAAAAGTTATGAGCAGTTTTGTTTTGGACCAAATGTGAAAAACGCCCTGTATTTTTTTATTTGAAGATATAGCGGGATGCGGTTTGCGGCATTCAAATTTTCTCAAAATTCGAGCTCGACACCCTTTGGTTACTTTTCCTGTAAAATGTCGAGAAGTGGCCGAAACCCCCCAAGGGAACACTAAACTGACTCACCCGTACTTCTGTTCCAAATCATCTGTCGGTTTTGCAGATTTAAAGTTCTCCAGAACATCCTTCAGTTAGGCGTACTTCGACTTCACGCAGTAATTGCAAACAGATATCAGAAAAGGATTTATGCGATATTGCCGAACAAGGTTGGTCGTTCCCTGTTATTGAACTCATCTCTTTGTTTGACCAATTTTGAGTAATCAACTATTATTCTCGTCGAGAAAAAAAAAGACCAAATGCCTGAAAGCACTTTTTAATTAAGGTTGGTATAAAATGTTGTTTGAAAAGTTATAACACCCCATTGACGTGGCATTTGTGTGATTATCGTAGATGGCACGTAACGTTTATTTGGCTAGCCGCGTAATTCTAACTAATAAATGTAGGGTAACAATGTTTAAAAGTCAGGAAATATAAGATACTAAATAAACAAAAGTGACTGAATAATAATAGTTATTTGTGTAACAAAACTAAATTGTTTAATTAAGTTCTAAGCAACATTCTTCACTAGTGAGGGAAAAATTTTTCTTCACTATTTGTAGAGAAGAAACGTTTGTTTTCTTAGTATGTCGTAGAAAAAATGTTTTTGACACGCTATGGTGAACAGTGACACTTACAAAACCTGCTAAATGAAAGTGCCAGGAGATACACTACTTGTGGAAAAAAAAATTAATATGTACAAGTCAAGTAATTAACTAAGTTGGATGTATTTAGGCAAACAATTAAAAATAATCACCTACCTCAATTGTACAAAGTTTTTCACGTAAAGCATGCACTGAAAGTTTAAGGGTGCACATCAAACTATTGTAAAATGGAAGAAGGAATATCCAAAAATGTAGAACACTATGAACTTGGAATAATAAATGTACCGTAAAAAGGATAAAAAAATATTTGAATACAACTACTGAGTTCTAGTTCAGCGTATCACGGTAAAAATAAGGTACAACCTCCCAATTTTTCAAGAAAGATGTATTTCCTTGAAATTTTTGAATTAAGCTTCTCCACTCAAAGTCTACCCTAATGCCGATGTTGTGCTATTTATTCTATTCTATTTATTGTGCTATTCGGTAGCAAACCAAAGTTGCATTTGTTTACATAGAACACTCTATATTTCATTGCATATTTGGATTATACACTAAAAAAGCAACACAATTTTTTAATATCTCATGTGTCTACTGTCGACAGTTTCGAAGTTTCATGAGCAAATAGACACAATTTCAAACATTCATCACTAACTCACCAGCCAAGATTGGAGTTTGAACTGAGAACCAAGTATTTTGAAATATAGGTCTGGTTTATGATGGTTTTGTCTTATTTGATCAATATCATTTTATTATACCGGGTAACTCAAAAGCAAAATCATGTCCGATAGCCTTTTTCGATGGCTTTAATAATAACCCAGCTAATAATCTAAATAGATGATAATAAAATTTATAGTATAGTTGCAGCAAAACGACAGTGCAAGTCCATTTAGGATAAAAAATAATGTTGACAAAGCAACATATGGACTAGAAGAGTTGCGAACGTAAAAATACGTATGATCTACAAAGATAGACTATATTGATATTGTTGGTGCTTACGCATGATAATAATTTGAAAATGATGCGTAGTCATCAAAACTTGGATTGTTTTTACAATAAAAAATGCTGAGCTAAGGATGGGTGTACTTATTTAAACTCTATAGACAGAAAAATGATATGTAAGAAGAGATTTTTGTTTATATTGAATATTTAAAAAAATTAATAAAAATTAATTAGGATCGGGTGGGGGAGGAGGGTATAAGATTTTTCAAATAAATAATATAGAAAACTAAAATTTTAAATAAATTGAAGGTATTGTTATTATATTAAATTAAACATAAAAACTCTGTAAGCTTTTAATATAGCAATACATAATATTTTACTTCGTCATTTGTCGTGACAAAATGAATGTGATGAAAGTTAGTTATATTGTGATGATAAAAGTTATATATTACGTTAGCTGCCTCTTACTTTATAAATTAATTAGTCTGATTTAGTTTGATATTTTGTAATTGTGTTTGTCAACAATCATATCTTCCATTTTAATTAAAAAAAGACCAACGCTGGTTTTAATTTTTGACATATATTTATTTGGCCTCTCGTTATGCTATGGGTTTCGACACTCGTTACGTAAATTACTATATAATAATTCAATTAGGGAGGGCTGTAAAAGTGAATCGGTATAAATGGAACTTTGATCACATCTCAGGTTGTAACATTTACTGTGAATAAAAAACAAATTAAGAATATCAGAGTTTGTGTATTCTTCCATAATAAATTAAAACTTTTAGTTTCCTAGTAACAGATGCCGACATACAGGACATGTTTGTTTTAAGAAGACTTATTATTCCGAAAACGGTCAGGAATAGGTATAAATAACCTTAATACAATTTGATACAGCATTAAGTCCTGGACTTGATAACAATTAAAGTTACAGGATGTACCATTTAAAAAAATTACTTTACTGACATTGAAGATGCGAATGTTGAATACCCTGTATAAAAACAGACAATAAAAATTATAAAAATGTAAACTTAGGACTGTTTTCCAACATTTTGCAAATATAAGAATCAAATTTTCAAAACTAAAGAAATATTCTATTCCAAAACTGGTTACGCAGGAGGCACGTTTTTATTCAAAGTCAAAATTTCAAAAACGGTTAGGCATTGGTATAGGACATTATACATAAAATGCGTTTAGAATTTTACGCCGAATCTAAAAATGTAATAATATATAGACGTTCTATTTAAAATAAGCAAGTTGACAACAACTTCCGATTAAACCGAAAGTGACAGAAAGTTGAAAATATTTTTAGAAAAAAGTACACTGAAACCATACTTAACTCCAAATTTCTAAAGGCGTATCTAAATTACATCCCAATAAACTTTTAATGAACGGGTTCGGTGAATAACCCTGTATAGATGGTATAATTTTGCTTGGTGTCGGATAGATATTCGACATCTAAATGTCCACGGTGTATACATATAATTTTGATCTTATTTTAGACGTATTTAAAATGTGTTATTTTCGAGATATAAAAGATATACTATTTTATTATACTGTGTGAACAGGGTTTGGCTGCTATTAATTAACGTATATGTGACATCTAAGTTTATACACATTTAAGATGTCTTCAAGTAAGACAAATTTAATTTAAATTTCCATTTTTGTAAACAATGTGAGCAACGAGTACATCAGAGTTAAACGTTTATTTTCTCCAAATAATCTACTTATAAAAATCTGAATTACGTGTGAAGCCTCTTTCTCATAACCGTATCATCAAGAGAAGCGGTCACCCATCCAAGTACTGACCACGCGCGACGTTGCTCAACGGTGATCGGACGAGAACCGGCGATTTCAACGTGGTACCATTGATTATGATTATATAATCAATGGCGGTATGGCCGTTGTCGTATAATAACGTAAAAAATGTAATACTTAATTTTGAAATAAACAGTTGGGGTATACAATTTGAGATTTTAAGTAGTCACTATAAATACAAATTTTTAAAGATTAAGGGATCCTTTAATAATTAAAAAATGTTTTTTTTTGTCAAAAGCTATCTAAGTTATTATTACAATCCCTAAAGATTTTTTTTAGATTTTTTCACTGAAAAAAAATGCCTTTTATTCATTAAAAAGTTAAATTTAATGATTAAAAATAAACGTGTCTTCCATGAATGTTTTCCGTGAAATTTTCGTGAATAGTTATTAATATTACTAATTATAAATTGTTTTTTTCTTCCCTTTTTTTGAGTTTATTATTATGCCACCGAATTGTGATTCTTCTGGACCATTTAAGCTCAAAACATTGAGTTTTTATTCACATAAAACGGTTTTTTATATCACGTAAATAGAAATAGTATACATGATTAGACGTCACATAAAATACATCAATATAATGTCAATTTTTTAGATTATTTATCTCTGCAACTAAAAAATTTACACTTTATATCAGTAATTTTCATATTTTTTAAAAATTTGTTAAAATACCATAAAATCTTTCCCGCTGCCGATAATGTAAATCATTCATACAAGCTTAGATGAAAATGGCAAATATCTTTCGTGTATTATTTTTCGTTGACGACGGAATGTAAATACTGTCATTTGCATTCCTAGGAAAACAAAAGAGTAAATCAGGTTAATTTGTTCGCACATACAGGCAAATTCAGATGAGAGGACGACCGTCCAAATGAAAGCAAATATTTTATTTTCTGAGGAATTTTGAGGAAAAATGGCAGTGGGAAAAATGTAATAAGTAACACAGAATGTATCGTCTTTACATTCCTTGTTACTTAAATAACTATTATCTTAGAGGTGTAGTTTTTAGGTACATTATACCATTGTCGTCAGTTGTAATTAAAAATTGTAATTTTGTTGAAAATACTAGAATATTTCTTAAAGATTATTTATTCGAAATTATTAACATATTTGCGTTGAACACTTTAAACTGTTACTAGTTACTACATTAACAATGCAGTTATGGCTAATACATTTCTAAGGTCTGGTCTTTTCACCTCCAGTTACCGTTATCAGTCGGTTAATTAGGATGGAGACACAGTTTTGAGCCAATCAAATCTTTTAGATAGTTGCGTTTTCAAGGTGATAAACGGACAGATAAATTTAACTGGAGGTGAAAAGACCAGACCCAATTTTTATAATTGTTAACATTAACGGTACAATTCGTGTTGTTAAAGTACACTTCTTTATTAGCACTAAAGCTACATCTTTGTTCTGTTCCACAATGGCGATTTCATGATTAACACTATAGAACTGCTACTCCCATCTCTCCGAATTCCTTTATCAGCAGTGAAAGGTACTGTCTTGTTCCGTTCCATAATCGCGATTCCATGGTTTACATTTGTGGAACTGCTGGATCCATCTCCAAGATTTTTTTTCGCAATACTAACTTTATTCTGCAGAGAATCCTCTACATATCCTTCAACGACAGCATCACTCTTCCAGCCACTGCATCTCTTCAGAGTTCTTACATTGTAACTACAGTCAGACAACTAGCAGCCGATCTCTGAAAAGTGTGTTCGGTATGCATTTTGGGGTTTTTAACTTAAGAAATTTTGCTAACAATTGTGGCATCCTTCCAAAACTGTTAATGGCAATGGGTTGTATCGTACATTTACTTTCTCTGGGCGTAAATTGATATATTTCCGATTAATAGGATTATTTCCAAATCCAATGGACAACATAGTAAAAGACAGTTTCTTGTGGGTCTTGGTGTAAGGAACATGGATCAGAAGAACATCGCCTTTGTCTTTTATATCGGTGATACACATTTTAAATAATTCATCACACCTACAGCCGCCAGCAATTGCGACAACAGCCACAAGCTACACAAAATATGCAAAAATTTAATACTTTATTGACATACGTCAAAATGTATACGTAATGTAACGTATATATATAATGTAAAACGTGTCATCAAATACGTTAAGAAGAGACTTACCGATTTTCATCTCTTAAAAAAATCAATGATTTTTTTGCTTCGTATCTAACATGTTTCTGTTTCACGATTGCAGTTAATTTGCAGTACTTTCTTGTAAATTTAGCATTCAGCATTGAGTACTTCTCCCAAAGAAAAGCTGACTTGTATGTTTGTGACTACAAAATACAACATGAGTGCCTTTTGAACAAAAGATGTCAATAAAACCTATTCCGTGTTGACATTCAAAGAGTTCTTTGCTTTCCACTTGACAAATAGATCATACTCTTTCAAGTACATATGTTTTGACTTTACTGGAAGTAAACTGGAAACTGCAGTTTCCACGTCCAATTGCATATTTTTGGAATAAATTCTATTTTTGTTAATTTTGGAAATTGGGGAAAACAATTAAGCTGTTTATTTTATATAACTATTTACTTGAATTTCTAGGATTTTTTTACAATGCACCTGTAAGATAAAACGTCGCATATCACACGTGATTGAAATGCCATTATAAAGCTCGTGAGAAGCTGGTGTCATAATTTTCACTCGCATATAATGATGGATTTCTATCACTTATAATAAAATATACCTACTATTATGTAAAATTTATAACGTCTAATAGACAAGTATAAAGATACACAATTATGACACTTTTAAAAGTTTGTCTAACCTATATATTTTTAACGTTTAGCGGAAACTAGTCAGAGGAAAGATATCTATTTGTTCTTATTGTTTTTATGTAGACTTTCCTAGACGCCTATAAAAGTCTACTAAACGATATTTAGACGAGTATGTGTTGCTTGGGAGAGTAAAATTATTTTGGAAATATTTTGGAATAAGTGTCAAACAGTAGGTACGTCAAACTAGTTTTAACAATTTTAAGCAGTTTTGAGAGTTGTAGACCCTCGTATCCAAATAAAAAAGCTACTACTGCATCAAATAAACCTTACATTTGTACATCATTTTTAGTGCGCGAAACATTTCTTGAAGCTTAATTGCTACGAAAGGATCTCGGTTTTTTGTCTCGATCTGATAGAATTTTTCGTTAGTAGAACTATAAAAATTGTATATTTCATTTTCGAACTTGAAAAAAATGGAAGCTAAGTCAATTGTCATATTTTTAGAATACTCCTGTATTAATTATCCCATTGAAATTGACCTATTTATTTATTTATAAAGTATATTTCTGTTTTTAAAATTGAATTTATTAAAGTAAACATTAACAATAAATTTCTGTTTATGATATTAAGTATATCCGAACTTACCTCACGATTATTTCTAAAAATTTTGTTCAAACTTTACAATGTGACCTTTATTGTCATATTCTCAAAAAAAGAAAAAAAAGATAGGAAAGTAAAGTTTGTGTCAAAGTTAATATTAGCAGCGAAGCTCACTGTCCTGTTTGTTATACAATAATAGATGTATAATAGCCATTAATGTAAGTGACGGAGCACATGAAATAGTAGATTATTTTATTATGAGTTAAGTAACATAATTGTTGAGCTTTTGCTGGCGAGGCGTTAGCGAAACAATTATATATTTTAACTCCAAGTGAAATATACTATTTTTTCAAGCGTTTATTACTGGTTTTCATGTGTTACTCTCAAATTTTCGAAATTCTCGAGTGTTAGAGTTTCGACGAATCAGGATGGCACTTTACCGTTACGTTCATAATAATATGATATAACCGAGGTACTAACCTAAACCTAAGTGTGAAAACAAAATAAACATTTAATGTTTAGACAGTAAAAAGCCTTGTTGACGTCTGCCACTAGTTCAATAATACGCCGTTTTAATGTCGCTTGAAGTAAAAGTCATTCATTATTGTTTTTCAAATTTTGAAAAAGAAATTGAAACAGAATTACCTACTGATATTTTAAATTCAAAATTTAATCCATTCTGATCGGGTTGTCATCATTACCATTTTCAAAGCAAATGTCAAAACTAGCTGAGAAGTAACGGAAAGTTTTATTTTTCATAACTAGTAAGGAACTAAATTGTTTATCACCTATATCGGATTTCTCTGTCACAACGAGCTAAAAAATTATAAAAGTTTTGTTTTTTTTTTATGTACTAGAAGTTGGATTTTCTCTAAACATGCCATTTCTTTATGAAAACATAAAATATTAAGTACTATATGGGGAAAAAAATCCAGTTCTTGGAAATTGCAAACAGACTGGCTAACTACTTCCAAAAATGTATTCGATCTTCCCCTACAGTTATTGACAAAGCCATGGAAACATTTACTTGTACGCAAATACGTCATTTTTTAGAAGTGAATAATTTACTGTATAAAGGTCAATCGGGTTATCGAGAAAAACACTCGTGTGAGTCGGCGCTGCAGTTTGTCTGTGGCAATTAGCGATCATATATACATGAGGAAAATATTGTTCTTAGTGTTTTATTAATCTTCAACGTGCGTTTGAAACCATAGATAGAAAGAGACTACAAACTTATGTAATTGTGAATAGTGCACTTAAATGGCTCACTTATTATCTAGATAATCGATTTCATGTGACTAAGGTGTACTCAGAAAACTAGAAAACAATATAGGTGTTCCCAAGGTAGCGTTCTAGGTCCTCTTGTTTGTGCTGTATGTCAATGACATGGATAAAGTTTTACGTAATAGTTTTGTAAGTTTATTCGGCCGACGATACATTAATTTGTGTGTATGGTAATAAGTTTCACCAGGTAGTAGATATAATGAACTCTGAGTTAAATATTTTGTACAATTGGCTAGGTGTAAATAGACTTAAGTTAAATTTCAACAAAAGATTTTTTAGAAAACCAGAATTCAAGATAACACAATTGAATATGTATCTGAGATGAAATATTTAGGAGTGATTTTAGATAGTCAACTTAATTTTTGGCACATATAGACTATATTTGTAAAAATTTGCCTTATTGTATTTAATACAATTATATATCCGCACTAGGACGGATATTCAAAGACTTCAACTATTACAAATCAAAGCTATGAGAAGTATACTTTTGTACGCGTTTCACACCAATAAATATAATATTAAAATTCTTAGTTGGTTTTCTATAAAAAAAAAGTATTGAGGTTTCAAATGTGTTAATTATATTTAAAATAACAAATTAATTTTTTGCCTGAATATTTAGAAGAATATGTTATTCCAAGAACAGAGAAACACTCATATAATATAAGATCACGCCATTACTTTGATATTAAATTTGTAAGAACTAGATACTTATATGCAAAGACGCTTTTTAATGACGGATTAAGATATTTTAAATAAGAACTGTACCTAAAGTAAAAATGTTTATGCAAAGAGTGAAAAAATATTACTCGGAAAGTGTTTAAAACTACTTTAGTACTATTTTAAGTTAACAATTATTTTAAAAATGAATTAATTTTAGAATTTAAAAACATCACTTTGTGCTAGCTTGTATTGTACTTCTATTATTATTTAAGTTAGTACCTACATATGCATTCATTATTACTTATTTTGTATAGAAAATGTATTTTACGTTAATTTTAGGAAATAGCTTCAGGCTAATAATAAATAAAGTTATATTGTTATAATTAATTTCTAGTTTTAGTATTTGATTGAGGTTATTATTTTTGAAAATAAAATTTTTGAAAAATGTTACAAAATATGTTCAATCTAACTAGGTTGCAAAATCGTTTTTTTTTTTGACGAAAATTATTCGTTCAAATATTTGAGACGTATTTGTTGCGACGTCATTAACTCGACACGAAAATGTTTTTGAATCATATCAAATCATATGTCAAAAGTCCACGATTTCTAACATGTCCATGAACTACTCGAGTTATAACGTCCAAAATTAAAAAGCAATGCGTTGACCCGTCTTCTATCAATTTTTAATAAAATTTTTACCTTTTTACCAATTTAATAAGTGATTTATTTATTCATTAATTTAATTCCAACAATAGAAGTCTCGGGCTTTGATCAAAAAGAAAAAATTTGGTCAAAAGTAAATCGTATGAAACACAGGCCATTCAAAATGCAACCTAGGTTGTTTAAATGGGGTGCGATTTATAATCCAAATTGTGACTATGGAAACGAACTAGAGACCGTTACACATATTGTGGAGAATTGTCAATTCACAAAGATTAAAGTAGGGTTTGTAAACATTTATAATTGAACGGACGAAGCTGTATTAGGGCTTACTAATCTGAAGGACATCTGAAGTTGACATGTTTAGGTTTTAATGGTTTTTCCTAAACCTTGAAACAAATGCTTTGCCAAGACGAACCAATCCACAATTGCCCACTATAAAGGTTTATACTGATCTTCTGGAGCACCATACGTAACACTTACATCACAATACAATATTTAAAATGTACCATACAGAATAAATAAATAAAACAAGTAGATACATTTAACTTCCCCAGCACTCAGGCGAATCAAAAGATTCTCGTCTACAGGTTTCAAAAATATATAAAAAAAATTAATGATGTTATACTTTTAACAGAAAATGTAATATTTTTAAATATTGACGTACACTCATTCGTCGCAAAAAAAAACTATTGTCTGATTGCATTCGTGTTTCAATTTCGAGATAAACTGTAAAAAGCATCGATCGGCTAATGTATAACTTAATTATTTGGTTTGACAGCTGTTTAATAGGTGTTCTCAATGATTCGCAAAATATTTTAAATAAACAGGCAAAGTCTTCAAAATTATTTTATTAAGACGCTTCGCTTTATTAAGCTTCATCAGTTACAGTCAAAGAGTTATTTGTTAAAATATAATTTATTATAAAATCTACACGCACTGTACAAATTAATTAATTAACTGAGAAGTTTAATAACAGCGAAACCCGGAAACGTCTTAATAATATAATTTGAAAACTTTAGCTGTTTATTAAAAATAACTGCAGAACATTGAGATCGGCTTAGTGTGGTTTCACACTGATGAGCTTTTCGACGCGAAATTCCGGATGCATTTTGCAGAAAGTAACAACTAACGTTGCATGTTGTCGAAACGTGGGACGACGCGAAAAACAAATCTATGAACCTAACGCGCCAGTAATTTATTAACTGAAAAATACAAAATAATCATAGTAGAGTCATTTATTAAATTGATTAATTCGGCTGTAAGATTATTTATACAGGATTACTAAAAAAATATATAATCATTAATTACTGAACGAAAGTCAAGAACGTAAGAGCACGGTACTTGTAAATAATATGATACTTTAAAACACGATACTGTAATATTGAAAACACAAAATGTTTATCGAATAATGTATGGCCAATGACATTGCATTTGTGCACACAAATTAGTGCTACAAGAAACTTCAAGAGTGTAATTATGATCAGGAAGATTAATTTTTTGCCATAATTTGCCATATTTAAAGTGTTAATTCAACCCTCAAAAAGGTTTGCAGTTTACAGCTGACGAACAAGATCAACGTAATATTTAAGTTACACAAATTACGTTAAAAAGGTAAATTAAACTTTTCCAATCAATTCAAAATGGGCAAGGAACGGAATAAAGTATTGCATTACAGATAACGTTATCAGTTGAGATTCACCATATGGGGGAATATCTCACAAACGTTTATAACGCAGATAAAACAAATCGCCAATTCTATCCAATGCGTTCCACAAACCAACCTAATGTTGTTATTATATATACCTACCACTTTGCAATGTTATTAATACCGAAGTAATCCAATAATTTAAATTGACAAAATTCAGTACCTTTAGGTATTGTTTAAGTTTGCCATTTGTGTGTCACTTTGAAGGTTAGTAAATATATATGAAAAATCGTGGCTCTCTTATATTTGGTGTCCTTATTTATTCATAGTTGTTCATGTAGTTATTACTTCGTAATTATAACTAGGATTAAGTTACGATAACCAAACAATAAATCCCAAGAACCTTTCAAAAACTGAAAACCAAATTCTGTTGTAAGGACCAGTTACAAAAGAATTGAATAATATAGGTGATTGCCTTGTAATTTTTTAATCGTTAAGACTAAATAACTAAATAAAATTATGACATTTAAATTGGACTTTATTATAAGATTTTTGTTGAAGATTTTGATATAGTCTTTGTTTTAACAAATTGTCGTTTGTCTAAAAAAGGAGTGTTATTAGCTATTAATTAATTAAATATAACTTTAAGCGATTTTTAATACTGTTTGACTAGTTTTAACTCTAAATAATTATGTGAGTCATCTACAAGAAATGATAAAACATTTTATCAATTAAACTTAAAACTTAAACTTAAAATAAAACTCTCGTGGAGCAATGAACATAAGTAGAATGTGTGTCTTACGACATCTCGTGTATAACAGGGACACGTGTGAATAGTATAAACTAAGAAAAATGCCAACAGTTACTTAAGTATACACTTCTGATGAGCTTTGAATGGCAAATGGTCGAAAATGGAAGAATTTATCAATAGTTGGTATGTACACTCATGAAATATAAAACTTGGACACCACAATTTTTGTAAACAAAAGTTTGCACATTTTGAAGCGGGCTTAAGGGTATCATTTACAATTCTAACAGCAGGTAGTCTCAGCAGGGGTTATCTTATAGAAGGACTGTAGAATGAATCATTACACTAAGCACGTTTTAGAAAATAGGTAATTTACGTTGCTTACTTAATTTTTTCTTTAAAGAATATATTTGAAGGTATCGCTAATTAAACACCATAGCTCGATTAATTATCGAATCAAAATTTTGTTTAGGAAATGTTTACAAAATAAAATTAGAAATAATTTTGATTTAAAAAACGTCTACAAGCAATAACTTTTAAATTAAATCAAAAACTAAACATGGTTATTTGGGTTGACTGATTATTACTTATTTTTAAATAAATCTAACCTACTAATTATTGTAAGTTATTAAAAAAAATCATTAAACTCTCTATTCATAATATTTAGTCCTTACAAAATGTATATTTTATGACGTTTCATTTTTTCTGTAGTTAATATAAAAAGTGAAAATAAAGGCAATTCTTATTGTCAACGTATATATTTAGTTTTTGACAAGAATTTATTACATAATTATAATTAAGATACCAAGTTATAGTTTAAAATTAAATGAAAACTTTTTTTTTAAATAAAGGTATTACTATATAAATAAATATAAGAAATCAATAATGGGTGTGACCTCCATTATTATTGATACATTCTTGGAGGCGTCTGCTCATTGACGCTATCAAGGTATCAATATAATTAATATTAATCGTTTCCCATGCGGTATCAATGGCTGCAATTAGTGCATTACGGTTTACTGGTATAAAATTTGGCCCTTGTTGTCTTCGGATAACAGCAAGTATTCGAGCCCAAACATTTTCGATAATGTTAAAATCTGGGCTTTTGCTGGCCAGGGTAACAGCTCCAAGTTATTTTCTCGTATCCAATTGCGCACAACCCGCGAAGTATGAATAGGGCGTTGTCCTTTAACAACAAAAATACATTATGAAAATGTTAATTCAACAGATCCCGAACTATTTTTGGAGAAAGTATAGTGAAATAAGAATACTTACTTGTTGGAAAATATAATCTTCGTCTGGATAAAACACTTCGACTGAAGGTTTCATAATAGTTTCCAAAATATCTAAATACGCAGCAGAATCAAGACGTCCATCGATAGCCCAACAAACTCCTGGACCCCGCGCGCTAACCCAACCCCACACATTCACAGAAAAATAACCACTTCGTTTTTAGGACATATGTGATTATTTTCGTAACGAGTTCCTTCCATTCTAAAAACTTTTAGTGGTCCATCGTTGCGGCTATTGAACGTTTTTCGTCGCTAAAAATCACTCGATTCCAAAATTCCAAAGGTTCGTTCACATATCGCCTTGCAAATTCCAGACGACGTCTCATATTTTCGTCACTGAGAACTTCTTTCGCAGCAGCATTATACTTCTTTATTCCCATCTCCTTTAATCTTTTTGTGTGCATCCGGGAAAAGTGTATCTGCATAGCCTGGGTATGTGGCAATGGTTGTTCTGTTACGTAATGAAACAACTCGAGATCTTGAGCACGTGTAGATACTTTAGGTCTACCACTTCCGATGGCTCTTTCCAAAGTGTGTTCAAGATTCCATTTTACTCGGTAATGCCCTACGGTGCTTTTTGGTATATCTAACATACGTGAAATTTCACGCACGCTACGGCCCGCCGCTAATTCCGAAACAATCCGCGCTTTCAAATCAGCACCGAGATGAGGTGGCATTTTCACAACACTTGAAATTTTAAACTAAAATGGAATTTACATTTCTTACTTTATTTATTGGTTCACACTACCCTTCTCAAACAGTAGGTAATTGTTTATTTATTACATACTTCTAATGACCAATGTAACAACCCTTAGAGCAATATGACTCAAAGGAAGTAAATTAAACAAGCAAGGATATTCTATTGTTATTGAAACTTATTCATAAAGTAAAAGCCATTTCCTTATAATGCTAATGGACAGGATTTTCTTTTAAGTATTAAGATTACAATAGAGGACTTATAAACTTTCGAAAATATCTAATTATAAATATTTACACTGCAATTGCGCTTTTTCCTTAATAATTTCTTAGCAATAACATACACGTTCTTGGTTTTAAGTTGTCATAAATTTGATATGATATAAATTTGTGTTTCTAATATTACATCACAAACTAATCTTTATTCGCCAAAAATTGTTGCTTAAGTTGTAAAGCTTCGTACACACCTGAACAACAAACCGAGCAACAAACATAACAACGAACCGAAAGTCAAACAGAACGACAAACGATCTTTTATGATTTCCACAATCCGAACAACAAACGGAACGTTTGTGCTGTTCCCATAATTATTTTCAGTTCATATATATTTATTATTGAGAAGAGAAAATTGCGGAAAACAAGAAGATAGTGCCAACCAAATTTTACGCACAAAGAAGAGTAAAAATTATAATTTACTTCGCTTTTTTTATTTTGGAAATTTCCCGCCCAAATGATGCTAATAGGGACATCATTTTTTCTTGCATTCTTAAACACTGATTAATTTAAAACATTTTTCTTCTGTCAACTCCATAATATTACCTAAAACACAACAAACCCACAAAAGGGAGGACAAAAATAAATAATTTAATTCTCCCGCATAAGTTTGTTCGCCGTTTTGTTTAGATTCGTCCAAACCTGCAAACGCATTCGCGCGCATTTTCTTTGATGTCGGAGAAAAAACCGACAAGTTGCGGGAACGCCGCAAACCGTTCGTGGAACAATCAGGACTTGCGAATCTGTTCTAAAATTCGTACGTAGCACCGTCCAAATTAATGTTCCGATTGCCGTTCGGTTCGTTGTTCTGTTTGTTCCTCGGTTTGTTGTTCAGGTGTGTACGAAGCTTTACAATAAGCATATTAATATGAACTATATCTTATGAAAGGAGAGTTATGTAACTATAATTAACGACTTAACGTTACGTTAGTAGATTCCATTTACTATTTATTTTTTTAGTTTTGGGGACTCGAATACTTGCTGTTATCCGAAGACAACAAGGGCCAAATTTTATACCAGTAAACCGTAATGCACTAATTGCAGCCATTGATACCGCATGGGAAACGATTAATATTAATTATATTGATACCTTGATAGCGTCAATGAGCAGACGCCTCCAAGAATGTATCAATAATAATGGAGGTCACACCCATTATTGATTTCTTATATTTATTTATATAGTAATACCTTTATTTAAAAAAAAAAAGTTTTCATTTAATTTTAAACTATAACTTGGTATCTTAATTATAATTATGTAATAAATTCTTGTCAAAAAACTAAATATATACGTTGACAATAAGAATTGCCTTAGTTTTTATTTTCACTTTTATATTAACTACAGAAAAAAATGAAACGTCATAAAATATACATTTTGTAAGGACTAAATATTATGAATAGAGAGTTTAATGATTTTTTTAATAACTTACAATAATTAGTAGGTTAGATTTATTTAAAAATAAGTAATAATCAGTCAACCCAAATAACCATGTTTAGTTTTTGATTTAATTTAAAAGTTATTGCTTGTAGACGTTTTTAAATCAAAATTATTTCTAATTTTATTTTGTAAACATTTCCTAAACAAAATTTTGATTCGATAATTAATCGAGCTATGGTGTTTAATTAGCGATACCTTCAAATATATTCTTTAAAGAAAAAATTAAGTAAGCAACGTAAATTACCTATTTTCTAAAACGTGCTTAGTGTAATGATTCATTCTACAGTCCTTCTATAAGATAACCCCTGCTGAGACTACCTGCTGTTAGAATTGTAAATGATACCCTTAAGCCCGCTTCACAATGTGCAAACTTTTGTTTACAGAAATTGTGGTGTCCAAGTTTTAAATTTCATGAGTGTACCAACAAATTTGGAAAAAAAATGACGAATTAGTGCGTTAACAAGCAGTTAGGACTAAAGTGTTTCATTTTTTGCGATAATATTATTTTTATGGAATAACTATTCATGATTCGTGGGCAGTTTGAATAAAAAATATAAATTGGAGATTATGCTTTTCCGAATTGTAGCAGTCTTGTCTTAGTTATGACGTATTCACATCTATTGATTTCAAAATAATTCTTCTAATACTTGAATTTTTAATCGCAATTAAATGGACAGATGGTTTTTAAATGAATATTACACTAACGAAAATTAAATCTCACCAAAAGTATTAGACAAGTAAATTTAAAAAATAGTTTTTATACTTACTACATAAATAATAAATTGAGAGTTGAAAGTGAAATTGAATGAAAAAATTCTGAATAGATATAATAATTAGTAAGGTTTGTAGCTTAACCTAGCATCAACATCACTTTGAGAGTTCTCATTCAATTACGTATAGAGTAGCTTCCTGATTTGATTATAAATGCATCAGTTACTGTATGTTAATTATCAATTATTATTCAATTCATTCCGTTAAATGAGTAACATTAATTGGTTGTTATGAATTAATGTTGTAGATGTATTAATACGAAATGTAAACATTTATTACATTAATAGCGCACGGTTATGCTTGTTTGCATTTAACATATCATACCATTTTTTTAAGTGAAAAACGTCGTAGCCTTACTTCAAAAAAAGTAGTGTGTAAAATTGAGAACACTTATTAAGTAGCGTATGGGCAATTACAAATTTTTAATTCTAGGTATATCTCATTAGTTTAACGTTAAAGTTGGAAGATTGCTGTAATTACTGGTGCCCAGACTTACGGAAATACAATGTTTATTCAGTCCCATTTATAAAGATAATTTGTTAAGCTGGCAGCGATTTGTTAAGCGTGATACTGAAAGAGATGCAAGTGGTGTACTGGAAAGTACTCCAAATGTTGAATGATCACCTGTGTTCAACTATCAATGCCAATTACACACAACACGTGTTCAAGGCATAAAGTTGCGTGTGGCTGGTCTGGCCGGCGATTCACATGACCGCTATTGTGCGGCCGCCTGCAGGCCCCTTTGGTTATTGACACCGGGTTGGACCGGGCCATGATGCTTGGCTGCACACACATATAATATGTGGATAGTACGGTTATTTTAATTAGTACTACACTCAAACGTCAACCGTATATTATCGCGATCTTTACCTATTCACTATAAATTTCTTTTAAATTGGATCTAGGTTACTATTGGAGTTGCTTCGGTTTTATTCATCAGCCAACACGGAAACGTCTAGTATTGAGCTCTTTTGAATTATATTGGTTAATTTAAACGGTGTCCAATTTTGACACTCTCACAGATAGAACAAAAATTTAACACACCTGCTTTCTGTAAAACAACGGACTAAACACCCAATACAGTTAACCCTGTCTAAAACCGGTAAATCATAAATGAAAAGGTTCTTAAATATTTCAAAACGAAAAAATAAGTAGGCAGTTTTTATGAAGAAAATGTAACGGTAAAGGTTGATATTTTAACACTTACGTCACAATCACTTCGAAATGTGTTCTTTTCATAACAAACGCAAAGTTACAGATCCGAATCCTGTATATAGGTACAAATGTTTCTATCAATGAATACACTTTTCACACTTTTAAACAATTATCAGGTATGTATTAGTGAGATTTTTTTCAATCAACATTGCTACGAATTTATGGATAATCCAGTCACTTTTAAGTGTCACTTTAATTAAAATTTTTGTAATACAAAAATATTGATATGATTTTCGCAACTAATATGTTTTTGGCGATTACTAATCTGAGTTGGTAATTTTACAGTAGGTACTTAAATAGAAATAGAACCAAATTTAACAGAGATTTAATTGTTATGTATTTTACGCAAAAGAAAATACTTTAAAAATTAAGTTAGATTAAGTAGGTTAGATATTATTTAAGTCCATCTAGATATTCCATTAAGCAATTTTTTGTAAATGGACTAGAGAAAAGATAATTTCGTTTAAATTTGTTAACTTGTAACAACACAAAAATCGTTTCACCTCAAACTGTTACAAAAATTGAGCATGGGTTCCCAATTACCTGAAAGTAGTCGACATAAAATATAAATTCATCTCTTTTTACCACAAGAAAAGACCAAAAATAACTAACTAAAAAAATGGCGGTATTTCCATTAAAAAAAAATCGTACAATCTCAGAAGTAAATGGCGGTAGGTATAGCCAAACCTAAAACAGTTTGTCCTAAAATCTGGTCGAGTGCGAATATGTAAAAACATGTAGGGTGTTACATCTAAAATAACTAAGTTGATTCCGTTTTGACCTGAAGTGCTACGATTTTATATTTACTTTATAAAAGACTACAATCTACTTTCAAAGTCCTATCTAATTACATTTTTGACAAAAAGAATAGTAGGATTCCGCAATTGTAAATAGTATAAAGTACCTACTTGTAGTCATGTTTTATACCGAAAATGAATTGTCATTATTTTATGTATAACATTTAAATGCAAAAACCTGTTTTTTGATTCTTTTTTCAGTTGAGTGAAAAGTAATGAACCAACGTTAATGGTGAGAAAAAAAGTTGTAGAGGATAAAAATACGAATAAAATGAACACCAACACGACTCGATCGGATGAGAATTATCAAAGAAAAATTGAAAAAGTGAAATATTTGTTTTTTTCTTTAAAAATTCGTAGATCCGTCAATAAGAGGTGTGCAACGTGTGCAATTGTCGGGCAATTAGTTTATGCATAATTGCGGTTTAAATTTTTTAATGCAATATTATTCAGTCGAGGCAGAATGCTCGTTTGGTGGTCCGATGTCAAAAATAAATCAAAGTTTTGAAGGTGAAATGGAAAGGAACAAAACGTACATTTTCAGTTTTTGATAATGGTGTTTAACACGCGAAAAATGCATGCAAAGATGACTGAAATTGACCGAGAGTGCGAGAAAGTAGTAGAGTGAAATTGAAGGCTTTAAATTACATTAATTACAATGATTTAGATCGAATATGCGTCGTTTTCTTTAATAATTTGTTTTGTCATTTTGAAGGTAATTTCATTATGCCTCTCTCATAGAAGTTCTTCTCGTCCCTACTGGCAAATAATTGATACAACCGATTTTCAGTAGCTCGTCTTGAAGCGAATTTTTCACCAGCAAAAATTGTTTGCTATAGACAGATGGTAATCACTTGTTGCCAGGTCCGGGCTATAAAGTGAATGCATAAAAAAATCCCAACCAAGCTCCCGGAATTTTTGGCGAGTCACTATCGGTGTGTGGTTGGCGGTATCCTGATGGAACACAATTGCTCTCCTAAACGGTTTTTTGTGCAATCTTTAGTTCTTCGGCAATCGAAACAGTGCTTACATAACGGTCAGACTCGACAATGTCCATAATTTTATCCAAATTGGTTTTCCAGTGTGTGGTGCATCATTGACATCGATATTATCGGAACGCAATAGACGAAACCAAAATTGCGCGTAATTGGCTGTTATAGTATACTGTTCACATTTTCAACCGCCTGGCTTGCGTTTCGTCTTTATCGATAAAAATAACTGTCATAAAAGATTTTTTAGTACAAAATCACATATTTCTAACGTCATCTAGTGGAACCCGATCGGACTTATACAACTCGAGATACAGATTACTAAAGCCATCTAATGGATTTTTTTTAATACACCTACTATTATAGATTAGAAAGTTTGTAAGATTTATATCAATAAAGTAAAATTTTCTATGCCAAGGATTCGACCTGTGTGATCTTTGCATTTACGACCCAATCGAGAAAATTTTAATAAAACAAACGAATTTTATTTTGAAAAAAAAAAATATAAAAAGCTTGCCTTTTCGTTAGATTTTTGACAGGTTTGAGATTAAAATTTCTCTGATAACTCCGGTTTTTGTGATATTTTAAATTTAGACAAGCACGGATGATCAACCATTTTGTGCAGAAAAATTTAATTGTAGGTACGTCTTTCTTGATAATGAATTGAATTTGGTCTAGACGCGCTTCCGCAAGTGAAACGGAACGTTTGTAGTAAGGACGTGGCAAGTAAACATCACGAGAATGAGCTCTACTAAACCTGTTTAGTGTAAAAAAATTGATTATATTTAGACAGGATACGAGGCATGTTTTTTAAGTAAGTACCGTTTTGGAATTAAAAAAAGACGTGCAAAGATATCGCAATAATTTTATTTTTACATGAAAGCCTGTACCTTAATCTACTTTTCTACATAATTTCCGTGAATATTGAGGCACTTGTCATAACGTGGCACCAGTTTTGAATACCCTCTTCATAAAATTCTGCCACCTGACTTGTTAACCACTGTATCACAAATGTTTTGACTTGTGCAAGTGCAGGAACAAATGGTAGTCGCTGGGCGCCAGATCAGGGCTGTGGATGTAAGTTTCCAAAGATAGATGATTTTGGAACCAACGTGAACACAATTTCCGGTAATTCAGTTCTCGGTCACAATGCGATACAAAACACTACGAGAATTTGAGGAAAGCAGTCGCACATTGATGAAATTGTAAAGCGTCTGTTTTCTCTCACCTTTTCCTCCACTTTCTGCACCAAATCTTAATTAAAGACCGAAGGACGCCCACTCCGTTCTTCATCATGCACATTTGTGCGGCCATTTTTAATGCTCTCACTTATTTCCTTACCATTCCATTACTCATAATGTTTTGTCCGTAAACTTCACAGATCTCACGATGAATATCGATCGGTTTTACGCCTTTAGCACTAAGAAATCGTATAACAGCCCGTACTTCACAATCGGCGGGACTCATGATTGTCAGAGGCATCTTAAACACTCAGTAAACAACGTATACAATGAAGAATCAGACTGTAATGGCGTCAGTGCGTAGACAAGAGATGTAGGTAACCAGCGCGCGTGCGCGGAACGCCGACCGTAGCGCTGCGGCGGCGGAATCGCAAAACTTTACTTACTTAAAAAAACATGCCTCGTATTTATCGTTTATGCTGAATTATAAGATAATTAATGATCAAAATAGTTCGTGAATTTTGGTAAAATTATTTAATTATATCACTTGTTTATGTTATATTGTAAAAGTTCTAACATGCATCGTATAAAATAATAACACTATTTTGGACTTCCATTGTCTATATTTTAGTTTAATTGAATAAACACAACGTTTCAATTGCTATTGAATCTGCAATCGTCTTCAGGTGAATACTAACAAACTTAAAGACTACTGTAACCTATATATATTAATACAAAGTTAGTGAGCGATCAAGTGTACAAGTTAATGCATCAATTCACCATGGAGAAAGAAGGGAATACTCACTACCATTCTTGGACGTCCTCGCAAAGAAACAATGAGGATATTGTGACATCAGTTTACAGAAAGCCAACTCATACCGGCCAATATCTGAATTACGACTTCAATCACAGTGGAACAACAAGAAAGGGTTATTAAATCTTTAGTCGAAGAGCTGACATGTAATACAGAGGTAGGACTACAAGAGAAATAAGAACATCAGAAGGACCTTAAACAAAATGGTTACCCGAAACGAGTGGTAGAAACTGCTCTACAACTCTCTAGAACCAACCAGCCATGACAAAGAAACCCAAAACACTACTCAGCATTCCATATGTCAAAGGATTATCTGAGAAAATAAAACGGATAGGAAGAAATTATGACATTAACACGGTATTCAGATCATCAAGAACTATTGGTAGCATGATCTCCAAAACTAGACCAGACAACAGTCGTGACTCCAAGAATTGCATCTACGAAGTCCCATGTGAATGCGGCCAGTCATACGTAGGGAAACTAAAAGACCGTTAGATATCAGGTTGAAGGAACATAAAACCCATACGCAGAGAGGAGAGACTTTGAAATCCGGCATTGCCCAACACTCCTGGGAAAAACATCACAAAATGAAATGGTCGGAGGCAAGAATTATACACCGAGAAGAGCACTGGTACAAGAGAAAATTTAAAGAAGCAGCGTTTATCGAAAACAACAAGAATGTCTTTAGTCAACCCAGCGTAGAGATTAACAATGTGTGGAAACCCTTAATTAGACGCCTGACTAATCTTAGTTTACGGTAACGTCCCCTTCATTAACTTTGTACACTTGATCGCTTCACTAACTTTGTATTAGTATATAAGTTACAGTAGTCTTTAAGTTTGTTAGTATTCACCTGAAGACGATTGCAGATTCAATAGCAATTGAAACATTGTGTTTATTCAATTAAACTAAAATATAGACAATGGAAGTCCAGAATAGTGTTATTATTTCAAACATGACATTGTCTAAACCATTCAAACGTATGCATCGTATATCTCAAAAATCCCTTAAAAGAAAAATATATTTAAAAACATAGGGCTGCAATAATAAAAGATATACTTATATCCAGAAGAGATGATAATATTTTATTAATGATGTAAGTATAAATGAATGTTTCAAATTGTGCAAGGGGAGAGATAATTAAAGAAGGTGTAATTTGAAGAAAACAGAAAATAAACTGATGGCAGCCTCTTTGATATCATGCTGAAAGTTATGAGATTTTTATTAACGTAAACAATCGAATAAATCTATCAAGTTTTTTCTCAATTTCATTTCAATTTTATATTTATACATGGCGATGTTTATCAGAATGTGGCGCACACTGTTAACTTTTACACATGAGCGATTGTAATTTAATAATGAAATATTTGTCACTGTCTTACGCCATTGCGCATGCGTATTACAATAAAAATCAATCAATGTTTCATCATGTGGTGTTTCCGAATTAAATACTACCCCTACCATTTAGGAAAGAACTTCTTGCATTTGCAAACTAACATTTCTGGTATCATCTATAGTCTCAACGAACACAAGTGTAAAGTTATATACGTACCTTCAGATTTAAATGTTTAACACAGACTTACCTATTTTACCTTTTAACAAAATAACTAATTATTCAAATTGTAGCATCTATACTATAAATAATAATTAAATGCTATTCATTGTGTAAGTGCTTTCCGAGAGCACTTATTTGGTATTTTCTTTCAAAATATTTGTAATAGCCTGAATTAGGTTTTTATCCAAAGAAAAATTGGAGTAGTTGTCGAAAAACTTGGGAAATTTGAAAAAAATTAAAATACTTAATTACATGAATTGGTTTTAATAGTAAGAAATATAAAATACTCAACATAACTGAACGCGGATTAAAAAATTATACACTGTGTTCGGAAATGATTGACAAGCGTTTGCATCTGACGCGTTGTCATTCTAGTAACAGTTTAGTGATAGTGCACCTGTATGACGCCATTTCGAGAAGTTTTTGTTGATATTTAATGATAATTCAAACATTAATTAATCGTTTTTTAACACGATGTAAAAATAACAAAAGTGCACATTTAAAGATAAAAAATTAATAGATAAGCTTGAGAAAAGATTTTGAATATACTAGTTTCATCTCATTGAGATCTATAAAATGGAAACTGCTTGCTATTGTTTATTTACTGTTTTAAAAAAGAATTATAACATGAAATAATTAAAAAATAATGCTAAAAATAGTAATAGTATTAATTAAACTTTCGAAAGTAGATTATCAAAAAGACTTAACTTAGTACGAGAAATCTAACACTTCCTAATGAAAACCTTTTCCTGACCTATTTTTAATGTTTACAAAAGAAACTAGTAAGATATTCATATGGGTTAAATATTCATGAAATTTCATCTTATCGAATACACATTTTTAACGAATGTTATGGTTTAATTAAAATAGCCGAATATTCCATTTTTCCTGAATCATTAAAAAACACATTATAATTTTAATTCCTAACACTACCCACTTATGGTGTACAACATTTTCTAAGCTTAAAAAATGAACTAATTTCAAAAAACGAAAGCAGTCACTGCCAAATTTATCTAAAAAACACATTATAATTAAATTATAGCTACCGTGCATTATATTTTAAGAATGTGGATAAAATACTTAGACATCAATTTAAATACCAATAAATCTTTGAGTTCAACAAAATTTATAGATATCTTCAAAAGAGCATTCGACGACAATCAAAGTCTTCGTTTACATAAACACTATCTTGAATTCTTACATTGCAATTTTATGCAGATGTCATGGTGATTGATATGCATAAGACATATTAGATTAAACAAGTTGTATTTCATTGTTATTAATGTTATTAGATTTTTCCATTCAATTACGTGATTTTTTTTAGGTTTTTGAATATCATATTATTATCAAACAGAACGGGAACAAGCATCTTTGATTTATTATTTATATAGTTTATCTTATTATAAGTAATGACTATAACAAAATTCATAAGTTTTAAATTGCAAAAATAGCAATCATTGTATTATTGTTCTTGCGCAGTCAAATGTTCATTGTAATTGAATGTACGTTGCGTAACCTCGTAGTGACATTGCACGCATAAATTTATCATTGTAATTGAGTACAGAATAAAATGCTATGATTAATTTTCTGAAAAACTTTTAAAATTCATTTAACGATGAACAATTCATTACTATATTAATTTTTTCTTACTACTTTACTTGGCAAATTCTCTATTTTTTTTAATTCATAATAGCCACTTACAGGCAACTCCCATTTTAAAATTTTTAAATTTATAAGCTAAAGCACGCCTTCAAAGTTTAAAATTCAGTCGTAAAACAATAATCATTATCGTTTTCGTTAAACTTTTGGCATGTATAATTTCATTCGCATTTTTTTTTAATTAAGTTTTATAAATGATCAATGAAGTTTATTTTCATTTTCAGATGCGAAATTATTTTTTGAATTTAACGTTTTGTGCTCATAAATAAACAGAAAAATTTGTTTAGTAGGTAAGGTATTTGTTACGGTGATTTCCAATTACTATTAATCCGTTCACACACCAGCACATTCACAAAATTCAGTAAATTAGCATTAACCGGATAATTAATAACTTATTTATGTTACTTAAGACGACAAAAAAATTTATAGCCAATAAAATGTGTGCAAATAACGTTAAAACAGCCAAAAGACTTAATACAAAACCTCCTGCACTAAATTATAAGAATTAGCATCTGAAAGATCTAGTTAAGTACTTGCAGACGTAAGATTATTTTTCTGATACTGTTGCACTTACATTCATATGCCAATTTGCGCCAATTTCCCATAGTAAATCAAATGTAGATATGCAATTTGCATTTTGAATTATGCATGAGGAAAGTTATTTATTTGCGCACAAAAAATAGATCTTAATATAACTTTATTGAAAAGAAAAAAATACGAATAAAATTATTAGAAATAAATTAATGGTGGTATACTCTAATGAACGTAGAAAATTAGATAACATCAAGTAACATGATAGATGCTGAATTTTTTTGATAATCTTAAACAATTAATTTTAGTTCCTTGTATAACATCAACATTAATCTTTGTGTTCGCGTTGTTTACTTCTGTGTTTTTATGAGGTCTATCATAATTCTTTTCATTACGAAATCACTAACTGTTACAGGTGTATACTTAATGAAAGCGTAATTTGTTAATCACATTTTACTAAAAAGTATCAATACGTATAAGTCTAAAAAATTAAGTAGGTCAGCTATATAGCATTAGATAAAATTAAAATGAATAAAATAAAAACCAAATACTTGGTGGATAAAACTAAAATAAAACTTTGTTTTATTGTTGTGATTTTTATGTTAAAATGGAATTTATTAAACATTCTACTACTTTCAATTCTGAACGAAGAATTTATAAAATTTTATCAAAAATTAAAAACTGGTTTTTTGGTAAAACGGATTTAAAAAACTTGAGTCAATATTGACGCAAACTAATTGTCATTAGTGTAAGTAAGAATTTTTCAAATCAAATTCAACATTAATCAAAGTTTCCATAATATATAATTTATAAACGGTTACTTCCCAATTTTTCTATTAATAACAATATAAATCAGGAAATTTTATTAATTTGTTTTAACATTTTAAATTCTAAATTACGTTGCATGTAAAAAATTGCAATATGGAACGTGAAAATTCTTAATTGTTAATTAAGTTTGTTATTTACTAATTAAAAAAATATAAGGTCATTAAAATGTAAGCAATAATCGACTTTTTTTCTCAACAACCCAGATCGATACACCAATAACATTTTTTATGTAGTTTGGAGAATTTCGGCAACTTCGTTTGAGGAACAAAATTCTCAAGCTATGTTTTTATTAGAAATTATTGGTGTAGTTGATTAAATAAAATAATTGGTTTGATTTCCTACTGATAAGTAAAAAAAATTACACAAAAAGCTCAAAAATGTTTAATATGATACAACACAAAAAGTTTCTGAAGAATATGCAAAAATTAATGTTCACACTGATGGTTTTTAAGTTTAAGCAAAAATATTTATTTAAAGTTTATTTGTTGCAGGGCCGTATAAAGATGCATACTTCTTTGAGTCATTTGTGGCGGTTAGCAATAACGCCTTCCACGTACTGCATCTTATGTTATCTTCTAATGGTAAGTAATTTATGCTACGATTTCATTAAAATTAAAAAATAATTGCGTGTAAGTAGGGCTACTTCCAGTTATTATGTTAACATTCGTGCTCCACGTTTACGTACTAATTCACATAGTGTTTTTTTTTCGTAAACTATTAAAAGTGCGTGTTAAGACGAGATATGGTAAAACTACCAGATGTATATCTGAGTCAAAAAATGATTGTTTATATAATCAATTATAATTTATGGTATATTTGACTTAAACCCATGCAGAGTAAGCGTTAGAAGTACTGAAGTAATTTCTAATGAGCAATAAATAAATTGTATAGTACTTAGATATTCAGCTTAAACACGAAAGTGCTATAAAACAGGATAAATATATGTAAATCGAACACTTTAATTATCGCTATAAGTAGACGAACGTGTTTTTGATGATCACATAATAGTAGGCAGCGTCACACGACGCTGATAGAGCGGAAAAAAACATTATTTCTGCTTATTGCTATCTAAGTCAATTACTGTATATTCTTTGCTGTTTCAAAATTGATTAAAACTCTTAATTAAGTAATTTTCAAACTGAAGAAGATTATGATATAGATACCTAATTGCTCTTCTTTACAATTAACTCGTTTGATTTTGTCCGGATATAGTATTATTTGGTACATGTATGAAGAAAGTAAAACCGCACAACATTAAAGAAAGTTCGATTACCATCATCGATATCTACAGTTGTTTTTTTTCCTTTTTAGCTTATTTTATTCCTTAACTTACAAGTAGCCTGGATTTGTTGTTTGACTTATTAAACATTTTATTAATGCAACAACAAAAGTTTTTTCACTAAAGCTATCTTATATCAAAACTTAAGATGCAAAAAATAGTCTTCCGTGCAATAAAGAACTTATTCTCCTCATACAAGAGACGTATTGATGAAAGATTATTTGGAAATGTTAAATAAGCAAAATACATTCAACAAAAAAGTGACAATGGTAGAGGAAAACAAATATAACTAATGTGCTACAAATTCTAAAAATTCGATATTAAATTCAAAGACTTCAATGATAAAAAATAGAAGTTTTGTGAATGGGGCCTGGACGCGAGCTCATGGTTTATTCATATATACTCCCGAACCCAGAGAAGATCCTAACATTACATTCTTCTTATCCCATTCCATAACCAACACAGTACAATAAAACTCTTTTTTTAAAAGTTACCTTAAAAATAGGGTTTAGTATGTAAGATATAACGGATGTGATAGTCATAAGAAAGTATTTTTAAAAGTTTTTAAATTGACACTATCATCTATTGATGAAGTATATTATTAAATTGACTACCAACTCGTTTCTGTAACCAGCCTTGATAGAGCCCACACAACGGTGGGCGAAACGTCGGCGATTGCAACCTACTGAGTTGTGTATTTTTCTCACCTCCACGTAGAAGGGCTCTTATAGAGTACACATATTATTAAAACGAAATTTATTTTTGAGGTCTCCTCTATTTAATTATGCGCAGATTTTGATGCACCAGAAAATGTAGGTTTCTTCTATTGATTATATCTTTCCTCAAAAACTTGGCTTCATCTGTCCATTTTTCTCCAAAAACTTGGATCCTATTGAATGCGTATCAGGAATGGTCTCATAATGTTGAATACGACGTTGGTAATCATCAAGTTTCAGTTGTTGAAGTGTTACAAATTTAAAGGATGTATGTTCTCAGTGGCCAGAATCTATTGTACATGCTGTACTTTGAATAAAAGCTTGTGGATATGACTAGGCATAGGCTAAAACGTTCACATTTTCTTCATTCGACGTTATAGGCTAACTATATAAACTTCAAATTTCCCCAAGTTTTGAACCGTAATTGAAAAAATTATCTTGTATTCGTATAAACTTTCTCTTGTTCATTGTCCATGAAGAATAAATAATGTCATCAAAACTTCATTTGAGTAATTATTTCGCTCCATATTAACTTGTTGTCTAATAAAGTAGAAAATTGCAAATGAATCTTAAAACTACGGCGTATATGAAACAAATTAAACAATTAAGTAATTGTCCAATCACATAACGTTTCATGAAAAACTAATACAAATTATGTCAAGACATCTGTAATGATTGTGACTATTTCAAAAACTTGGCGGATGAGTGAGTTAATTTTAAATAATATACTGGGTGTCTTATTAACAAAAAAATTTTTGGCTTTTTTGTGTCATGAATTTGTTTAAACTACTAAATTAATATTCTTAGAAAAAAATAAAATAACAGGAAACTATTAGAAAAATAATAATAAAGAAATTGCAAAAATTAATAATATACAGTGTCTTATTAAAAATAAGAATAAGACTAGAAACGGCAATACCGTAAATATGAAAATGTTTTTGGAGAACAAGTATTGCCTATTTATCGCAGTATCCAACTTTTCTAAATAATCTTGTCATCAATGGCCCTGTAGTTTATCGATCTTGTCAATGTGGTTTTGTAATCAAACATTGAACCCAGGCTTTTTATAGTCAAAACACTTTTAAGTGAAAGATTATTGACTATTTACTAAGCATCAAAAATCCAAAATAACACCTAAAGATCTTTCGATCAACAGTATTCAATTAGAAACGTTCTATTAAATTTATCTGGTTGAGTCTAATAAACAAGTATGAACTTTAAGAGAGGACCTCGAGGAGAGAATTTTTCTTTCTATTATTAAAAATGATTTCAGAATTACTATACCTATTCCACTAATATAGTAGTGGAGAAAAACACACTAAATACCAAATAGAGTAAAAATAGTCTCTCACATATATCACAAAATTTATGTATTTTGAAAAAGACATATATAGTAAAAGTTTTAGGAAATGTAATTTGCGAAAAAATTTTAAGAGTCGAAATATAAGATATTAAATTAAACAAACCTTATTGAATACTAAATTAAATTGTTTAACTAACTACTAGGCGCATATAGTTCTAATAACACATTCTTACATTTTTAAAGAGGCATTTTTGTAACACGGCATTATTTTCCTCGCTAGTGAGGAAAAACGAATTTTCCTCACTATTTGTAGAGAAGAAACGTCCGTTTTCTAAGTATGTCGTGGAAAAAAAACTATTTATTGTAAACGTAACTATTTGTCACAATTTCGTCAACAATAAGTAGGTCACAATAGTCTCACCACAATAATTATTATGGTGGTCTCGGTGTGGTCTCAACCTTCAATAGCGCAACGTTGCCGGCCGCGTAATTCAAACCAATAAGTGTAGGGTAACAATGTTTAAAATTCGAAATATAAGATACTAAATTAAACAAAAGTGACTGATTACAAAATTAAATTATTTAACTAAATACTAGGCGCACAGTTCTAATGACACATTTTAATTTTTTTTAAAGAGACATTTTTTCCTCACTAGTAAGGAAAAACCAATTTTCCTTCTCCTAAATTGGCGGAAATAGCAACCTCTGCAATTAATACATTGATTCTCGAAAAATCGATTTTGCCTACGACAGGTTTTTAAATTGGGCGCAGAAACAAAACGTTCAACATTTCACCAAAAACGTTTTATTGGCGTTCTTTTTTAATTTGGAACAAAAAATTAAAAGTTTGTCTTTGTGGCCCGGTATACGATGATAAAGGCCGAAATGAACATCAAACAAAATATAAATATACACTTTAAATATTCGTCAAAATGAAGGTTATAAACCGAAAAAAATCCAAAGTTTTAAGTAAATAGCAGTAACTTTATATATAATTTTATGCACATTGCACTAAATAATATACAGGGTGGCTCATTAGTGCGAGGAAGGGGTGGATATGATTAACTTTGCAATGAAAGTTGTGCAATTCAATGCGCTGTACATTTTAAAATTATTTTTATTTATGTGATGCATATTAAAGTGCAAAATCGCAGTTGGATACATTCCAGGATAACTGAGTTATTTAATTTTTTCGAAACGTCAATTTTTCCGGAAAAAGTGCAGTAATGCGAAAACCCTTCATTATAGACACTATGTATAATGCATAAAAAACATTACATTTAAGGAATCAATTTGTTAAAACTGTTGTTCTAAAAAACATAACTTTTATATGTCGCACTTATATGGAACACCGGTATAAACGAAAATAATTTTAACGTGTGCAGCTCATTGATTTGCACAACTTTCATTGCGAAAGTTTTTTTCTAACCTCAATACTTTCCGAGATATCCACCTTCCTCGAACTAATGGGCCACTCTGTTTATTTAGCTATAAAGATAAATCCATACACATTTCGTTGCAAAATATCTTAAAAGAAGTAATACAAAATTTTAGGATATCTTGGTACTCGGATTGCGACGAACTATTAGTGCATAATATTTGCCATTATATCATTAGTTTTCTTGTTTATTATTCTTGCTTATTTTTTATTTTTTTTTATTTCGCCTTTTTCTTCGTTTCAGTTTCCTTCTTAATAATCCACAATTACTCTTGCTTTCCTCTGTGTAATTAACCTTGTAAGAGATGATTTTAAATATTGCCCATATTAATTTTGGCCCACTAACTTCCCCTCTTCATAATATAAAAAATATCTTATTCACTAAGGACTTTGATATTCTTAGAGCTACTGAAATGTGGCTGCATCCAGAGTTATAATTTTTTTATATTGCTTAATATGGTCGGGGTGGTGGAGTTGGAGTTTTTATTAGGCATACATTTAATTGCAATACAATTCTACGCGAAATTACTGATGGTTTAGAACAGCTTTGATTATAAGTTCTAATAGAAAATAAAACTATTAGTATTGGAATAAATTACCGCCCAAATCGTGATACACCTAATTTTTCTAATAAACTTGGTGAGACCTTTGCAACTCACATACCTGTCTCTGATGAAGTATTTTGCTTAGGTGATGTCAATTTAGATTATCTAACACCTAATATTAACTTCTTATAACCTTAAACAATTAATATTGGAACCTACCAGAGTCACCAAACACTCAGCAACTGCCATAGTTCTCATTATCTATTTTGCTAACACTGTCCTAGAAAATTCTGGCGTTCATCCCGTAAATGACATTGCCGATCATGCTCTCGTGTACTGCACTATCTTATTACAATCGCCAGTATTTTTTCCTATTACTTACAATTACCGAAACTTAAAATATTTTAATAAAGTCTCTTTTTTGATTGATTTATATGGTATCGCGTGGTATGAAATATTTGATTTAAAAGTAGAATTCGTCAATTGCCAACTACTTCTCATATTTGATATATATGCACCTTTTATTACAAATACGTTCAGACGACCATATAAACCTTGGATTACGGACAATATAAAACTTATGTTTTCTTTAAGAAAAAAGCTTATAAAAAATTTAAAAGAAACAATAGCTACATGATAAGATTGTGTTGTCCGTTTATACTACACTACTTACGTCATATTTTTAATTTTGCAATTACAACTAACTCTTTTCCCTCTGTATAGAAGATTGCTAAAATAGTCCCAATTCCAAAAAAAAAGAAATGCTTCTGAACTTAATGATATTAGGCCAATTAGCATCCTGCCAGTTCTTTCAAAACTATTTGAAAAATTACTTGCTGGACAACTAATGTGTCACCTTAATTGTTCAAAAATTATTCCTGAATATCACTCTGGGTTTAGATCAGGTTTTAATTGTGCTGGAGCACTACTAAGTGTTACTGGCTATATATTTCGATACATGGATAATGGTAAATTAGCTGCTTTAGTTCTCATAGGTTTTTCTAAGGCTTTTGATACCATCAACCACAAACCGTTATTATTATACTCTATTTCATAGGCCTTGGAGATAATATGTGTTTTCTGTTATCCAAATATATAACAAACCGTAAGCAATTTGTCTTTATCAATGATAAATCATCTTCATTAGCAAACGTTAAGTCTGGCGCGACATAGGGTTCTCCACTCGCTCTGTGTTTATTACAAAATACTGACAACAAGGACTCCACAATAGCTTTACAATAAAATAACCTTTAGAACCGATGTGCATAATATGAATAATAGAAGGAAGGATGCTTTGGATGTGCCAAAGTTTTGGTTAACTCCTTTAAAAATCGTTTACATATGATATTTGCACATCTTACAACAATTTGAAGCCAAATATTTTAAAACATACTGTAGGGCAGTTTTGAAAAGAATAATGAGCAAGGAAATTAGTTTATTGTATTCCTTCTAAGAAAGAAAAGGAAAAAGGTCATTATGCTGTTAACTGTAAATAGATTTTTTATATTTGTGCATTATTTAGTATTATGTTTTTAGTGGCAGTACTATCTAAGTTTGCTAACCCTAAAGAATGTGTAATATCAAAGATAATTAGCACAGCTTAAGCTACCGCTGTAGTCGGAGAGAGTGGGAGGAAGGAAAGACAAAAAGATGCAATAACTACTATAGACAATATTGTGTATATATTACTAATATATGTTTTTCTGGACTATATTAATTTTTTGAGTATATTGAACTAATGTGATTTATGATTGAAATGAAATTGGTCCAATATTATTTTACAACTTGGCGTAATACTGAACCAATATATTTGGAAATATTGGACCAATATAACTTCTAATGATGATCCAGTATAACTTACCAATATTGGTATGATATTAAACTTTGTTCCATTCATATATTGAGCCAATATAGAAAAATATTAAACCAACATCGGCCCAATATTGCATAGCTACTTGGGATTTGGCTTACCGTTTCATATAAAGTGCAGATTTCTCGAAATTAAGTATGGTAAAGTACTTTGAAATTAACAGCAACTTAAATATTGCTTCTTAATCAATCATTTAAACATATTCGCATGATAAAAATAATGCTGCAGTTTTGGGGGACTACTTCAAATATATTTAAAAAAAAATATGCTCAATTATAATGGAATTTCCCGTATTATAAAAAAAACTTTAAATACTGTATAATCGAGCTACCATCAAATTGTACTTCTCACTGCCGAATGCCGTTTTATTATTTATTAATAATTTAAAATACTATTTCAACATTGTACTATTGAAAGGATGAATGTACAACTATCATGAAAATCGTATTCTATTTAGTCTAAACTATTTTAGATTTCCGTGTGGTTGTTACTATACATATATCTACTTGTAAGTTGTAAAAGGGTTAAAATGTTGGAGACCAATTTAGTTTTCTGTGTGGTACTTCAAAGTATTTTTAATTTAATTTTTTACAAAAAACAAACTTTAATTGTAAATTTCAGAACTAACTATATATTGTATCATTCAAAATAAAGGATGGTTTATACCTGAATGCAAAAAATTAAGATTCGTATCTGGGATATTCCTAACAACTTTATAAATTATTCAGATTTCGAAGAAATTTTGATTACAACAATTGTTTATTCAAGGAAATGCTCCGCGAAGAATAGAATTTCGAAGAATTTATAATTTGATTAATTGTACCCTCGAAGAATTGTTTTTGAAGAATTGCTTTTCGGTAAACCAATTAAGTTAATAGAATATGCAGTGAAGCATTTCTATTGGTTAAAATTTGTATTGTAATGAATTTCATTAAAAAATAGATAATAAAATTTTAATAAATAAATTGCGATGCAGGAGTAGAAAAATTAATGTATTGGAATCGAAATTTAATGACTTAAATATCTATTTTTAAGTAGAATATGCTACATTTGAATAATAAAAAGACGTTTTATTATTACTTTTGAAGTGTTTCGACGTTGTTAATCCTTTTATTGTTTATATTGTGGTAAAGTAAGTAATTTCTTCAACTGTAATTTCTTGCTGTAACACATAGCATTTTAAATTATATCATGTTCTTGTCAAGTAAAGCATAATATATTAAAATTATGAACAATAAAACACATAATCGCACTTTTTCCATTACAATAAAAATGCACTACACGAACATACAGTGTGGAAAAGCCAAATGAAATAAATTCAGTAGCTCCATTGTTATGCATTGTTTAAGAATATCCTGAGACATATCAATTTTTAATTCTAAGGTTTTTTCATCCTTCTTTAAAATTGCTATGGTTTTAAATTTTATTGCAACAATTAACAAGAAAGAAGAATAAGTTTCTCTAGCTTAGGAAAATTGTTACATTAAAATAAAAAATGAATAAATAATGCCATTTCGTAATGAAAATACAAAATTAAAAAACAAGTGATTAACAATACAACAGATGTTCAAAATTTACTCCTCCAACATATGGCAGAATTCTAGACGCAAATAGAACTGTCTTCATGTATGTACAATTTTTTGCTGCTCGACAATCCATCGACAAAAACGAGCAAGCAGCAAAAAACCAAACCTGAAATTTGAGTTGTCATTATCAGCTAAATTGAAATTACTTAGAAACCTGCGTCTCATTATAACAGTAGTTAACAGTTGTTAGTATTAAACATCTTGGTTTATTTTTTTCTTATTAATTTTTGCAATAAAATTTAAAACGATAGTAGTTTTGAAGAGAGAATGAAAATACCTTGCAAATGAAATATCACAAACCACTACTTCCAGTTTAAAGATGTAGGGATTGCAGCTGTCACTTAAAGGGGGTTAAATTTAGGGATAACATTTATACGTCGCAAGATGTCATTTTAGAATTAAAAATTTACGTGTCTCGGTATTTTTTTTAAATGCATAATAATGATTTTATTGCATTTAGCTTTTCCATATTGTATATAGTGACTTAAGGTAATTTGGAGATATATGTTATTTAGTGATTTTTATCAAATTTTGACACCAACGAACCTGTAGATTTCAAAAATTGCCAGTATATAAAACAGGAAGTATAGCTTTGTGGGCAAATCAAGTCAATCCCTATCATACTTTTCTTTAACATCATCAAAAGTTTATGTTTGATCTAGCAAAAATTTAAGTTTACAAAAACCGATTTTCAATCAATGTGGCCCAAATAAGGGTTGGCTTAAAAAGCGATCTCGATTCGCCTGCTGGAAATTTCCAAGTGGTTGTGAATTTACAACAGATCGTTTGTTAAACCTATGCTTAGTTGACGGCAATGATTGAAGAATCGACTTTTTGTAAACAACTTATACAGATTTGTTGGTAAATTTTTGATAGATTACTATTTGGATGTGCAATGTTTAAATAGAATAGTGTTTTTAGATAGATTATAAATTTAACAAATCATTTATCTACTGTTTTTTTAAATACATAAAAGCTGTATGTGTATTAAAAGCGCAAAGTGATACATTGTCGATTGAGAGATTGTTGTCGGCATTAGCTTGAAATTGACAATGTACACTTGCGCTCGTAACATACAAGATTTTTTCTACAATTACATCAGACTATTATTTATTTGGAGCACAAATTATAAATGACAATTTTTTTCTGTTTATTCGTTGTCATTAGCAAATATTTTATTGTTACAATAGTCACTGGGTATTTAATTTTAACAAAATATTCGGGGAGCGAGCGTTTTTGTAATTTCGGCGCTTTAACGCGCAAAGTGACAGTCCTTGGAGAACGTTGACAACTGCAAGCATAAATGTCTACTTCGGATAACGATTGTAGAAAAATATATTTTAATTACAAAAATATATGTAGAAGCATTAATAAATTAAAAATTAAAAAAATCAGGTGACTTGCAACAGATGTCTTAGCTATTCTTCATTTCGTTGTTCATAATTTGGCTGCCATGGTCCAACAGCGTACGTAAAGTGTTGTTCATAGATAAACGGCGCCTTTAGATGTGAAAAAAAGCTCCGTATTAGCAAACGGAATAAACTTCAGCGCCTGAAGTGGTTGCAGAGAAAAGTAAAATTGAAGCGCGGTTAATTTACAATTATTAAACCAATTTGTAGTATGTAGTCAAAAGATATGTGATTACCATTAAATACTTTTTATTAGCGTACTTTTAAATTGTGCCAATAAAATACCGATCTAAGCGTTTCATTGCAATTAAGTTCGATTTGACTGTACTAAAGTTTAGAAATTTTACCACTTTCTTTTTTAGTCCATATATTTTGTGTTATAAGATTTCAGAAAAATCTGTTGTCAGTTTTCTTTACGAATAAGAACTTAACATTTTAGAAAATTATGTATGTATGTATATTATGTTAAAAGTGTTTCATAACCTCACAATGAAAGTGGTAGTTTAACAAACTTTATTATTGTTATCTACAATGGAGAAATTAGTTTTAACACATAGTTTAAAAATGAATACTTAACAAAAGAGATATATACCTAAAGGGTGTCCCATAATTTACGAAAAATTTGAATTTGGTGCCATCTGATGGTACTGTGTTGCCAACGGAAGGAAGATAACAACGTGGCAGCTGACAGTTTGAGGTTAGTAAAATGGAGCGCTATACGAAAGAACAACGCATTTTCATTGTTGAGCAATATTCTAAAAATAATGAAAGTTTGTCAGCCACAGTTCGCAATTTTTAGTTTTTAATTTTTTTTTAGTTTTTAGTGTCTAAATTCCAAGATATGGATGTGACCGATCAACATGTGGTTTCAACAGGACGGTGCCACATGCCATACAGCCAGATAAAGAATTTAATTACTGCCTGAGTCATTTCTTAATCGTGTAATTGGCCGTTTTGGCGATTAGAATTGGCCATTCAGATCTTGCGATTTAACGCCATTGGACTTCTTTCTTTGGGGTTTTTTGAAATGAAAGGCCTATGCCAACAAGTTCACGACCACCAACGCCTTGAAGAAAGAAATTCGGCGGTGTATTAATGAAATTCAGCCACATTTTAAAAATGTCAATAAAAGAATTCGTACTTACTAGCAAAGCCGTGGTGCCCATTTATCCGATGTGCTATTCCATGCATAACCCCAATCTGTATACTCTATGAAGCAATAAAAAAATTAAACTTTTGTCATCTTATTATTTTGGCTGTATCTTGTGGCTGCATCATACAAGACAATTAAACAAAACAACCACAAACAGTACCTATAATACCAAGCGATCCAACTTTTCACGCCCTTTTTTATCTCCACCACGAAGTGATTTGTCTACTCCGCTTGAAAAAGGTAGTGCTCGAAGAAACAGGGGAAGATAAAAAAGTGATCTTCTCGGAGTAGTTGGGAGAATACAAATGGAACGTTAAATTTGCTTTTAACGCAGTCCAGAGTTATGCTTTGGAGCTACTCTAACGACTAACTGAAAACGTAATTAGAGTATCCCGGGGTTTTTGGAAGGTTGATAATTCATGTGTTTTAAGAAACATACAAACATTCATTAATTAAAATTACTTCTTTTTAATTTAAGGATCTTCCTAAGGTGAAAGTGAAAATAAAAACTGCCCTTTTTATAGAAGTATTTCCGACATTCCTCCCTAGCAAATCGGTGCATTGTCAGGGCGAAAACTATCTATTAGGCTGTTTTGTCAATGAAAACACAAGTAGCAACAATGACGTGGAATACATGGACAAGATTGTTATTGTTATTAAATAATAATAACAAAAACAATAGTGATATTAATAACAATTTTATCCATGTATTCCACGTCATGTCGCTACTTGTGTTTTTCATTGATAAAACGGCCTAACAGATAGTTTTCGTCTTAAAAATGTACCCATTTGCTAGGGACGAAACGTAAAAGCAATAAAAAATAGTTCATTTTTACCTCTATCGTAGGAAAATACTTAAAAATTACATTACATTAAAAAAGGAATAATTTTAATTAAACGTTTATTGGAGAAATCATATCCATAATTAACAAAGGTTCTGAAGATTGGACTGAGTTATGTAAATCAGATATCGATATTGATGAACTCATTTATAAAATAGAAACTATAAATTTGTCGCTAGAGAACCCACCACAAAAGATTGTTCTTTCTTCTTCACTTCCAGTTTCTGATTCATCACTAAATAGATCACACATTTGCTTGCCAAGAATTAAGCTCCCAAAGTTTGACGGGTCACTCAAAGATTGGCCAACTTTCAATACGTTAATTCATGAAATTAAATATTTATCTTCTACATTATCCGAAGAACCTTTGACATTAGTTAAGCATTAAGTAGTCGACTTTTAGCCACCTTTTACTGGCACAATATGACAAAGGTAAGCACGCAGTCTTCTCAAGCTTTGACAGATGTTTTGAATATCCCTGTAGAAAATTTAGCCGCCCTTGATCAAATTGAGGAAATTAATCATTGGGATTTTATTTTGTTCAATTGGTTAGTAGAAAAATTAGATCCCGATACACGCCAACGTTTCAAACTTAATCATCCTTAGCGTCAATTTCATAGATTTGAGATATTTAAACAATTTCTTAGCGATTAATGTCATGCCTTAGAAACAACCTTGCTTGATAGTAGTTTATCAAATTCTGCAAAACCCCGTCATGGTCACAATGCCTAATCGAAAAATAGTCGTAGTATGTAGTTGGGATAACAACCGTCCCCAACATGCTCAAATCTTCGTGTTCGTATTGCAAAGACCATTCACACACAATTTTGTCTTGCTCTAGTTTTAGTAAACTCACCCACAAAAACTCGATTACAGCAGCTAGACCGTCGTAACTTGGGTTCGCAACATTTGATCAAGTTTTGCAGGTCGAAAACTTCGTACCGTCATTGTTCGCAGCGACATTATTCATTGTTACATTTCGGAATAACTTCTACAAATTCCTCACAAACTCGTGTTTTTCTAGAATTATCAAACTCGGTTGTTGAATCTTCAGAAGTCCCTTTAGCGTTGTATTCAGTGACGTTCGCAAATAATAATAATTAACAAACAATTACCTTGTTAGCAACAGTTTGTTTAGAAAATGAAGATGGTTGGCGTAATTATCACACCTTTAGGGCACTGTGTGATCCAGGTAGTCTTGGTCTTGGTCCAGCCGCCTTGGTATGACTTTACGGAGTCCAATTACTTGTAAGGCACCGACTTAATTGCAACCACACTAATTTTTTGTATCATTAGAACCGTATCTGGATGACACCTTGAAATCCTTTTGGAAGGTGGAAGAGGTTTCTACCAACTTGTATACCTCTTCTCCAGAGGAGCAGTTTGCTGAAAATTTGTTTGTTAGCACACACACAAGAGACTAGTTGGATGGTTTTGTGGTTTCGCTGCCGTTGAAGGACGCCAAGTTCTTACCGATGTTTGTAGGTTGTCGTGAGAATGCATATCGCCGCCTTTTGACACTTCAACGTCACTTTAATTCGAATCTCGTTATAAAAGAAAAATACATTGAGTTCATGCAAGATTATTGAAATTTCGGTCACATGTCTCTGGTTTCCTCTTTGGTTGTTGATAGTTTACATAGTTATTATGTTCCACATCATGGGATTTTAAGGAAAATGATGCTCAAAAAATTAGTGCAGTTTTCGACGCTTCGGCTAAGGAAAGTGCAGGTATCTCTATCAACGACACACTTCTTGAGGGTCCAAAATTGCAAACTGATATTAACTCAATGCTGATTCGTTTTCGTTGGTTCAATTTCTTTTCACTTGTGACGTACGTTAAATGTTTAGACAGATTTTAGTAAAGGATTTGCATTGGCAGATACTTTGTAGGTTCTCTACCTTGAAACTGAACACAGTAACATATGGTTTCGCATCTTCTCCTTTTGTAGCTATTCGTTGTCTTTGCAATTAACACAAGAGTCATGAAAATTGTCCGCTTGCACTTTAGATTTGTTGTTGGAATTGCAAAAACAATTTGTTTAATTTACTGTTTACTTGGTACATTCAGTACTAATTAAAAGGTCAACATTCTACAATTGTTTATAACGCGATCATTTTAATATTATGGGAATGTTATTTGTAAAATTTTAATTGACCAAATCTTAATTGGCCTATTTGAATTTTGTAGAAAAGCGCATATTCAAAATGTTTAAAGAAAATGTATCTGGAATAAAATATTATAAGAACTAAGAAATTTTTACTATAGTAAGATTCACGAAACAAAATAGCTATCACGTTTTGATCATACAGTAATAAGATGGTATATGGTTATTCATTATAAATTACCCACCTCTGATTATCGTTATTATTGCTCGTACAGGGTGTCCGGTGGCAGAATTAGGAATTAAAAAAGAACTTCTAATGATATACGTTTATTTCAAAAACTATTACAAAGATTGCGGATTTTTTTATTTAAAAATTATTTCGTCTAAATGTTGACCGTCACGTCGGACACACTCTTAGAATCTAGCCTCCGTATTTCGTACCACTCGCTGGAGAAGTGATGTCGAGATACCATTAACTTCGCGAACGATATTTTCTTTTAGTGCTGAGATGGTCACTGGGTTTGTTTCATAAACTTTACTTTTAACGTACTCCCACAAAAAAAAGTCCATAGAGGTAAGATCCGGCATCACGTAAACGTCGAATATTGTAACGTGAACAAAATCTACGACGAGCAGTTGGACACGAATCATTGGCCTTAAAATACGCTTCGATTGCAAACGTACGTTGTTCACCTGTTCACTGCGACATCGCGACTAAATAACCCGCACGAATGAAGAATCTAACGCGCACCCTCAACGCTTCTGCGCTCAGAGGTTAGGGAAAAACTTTCAATTTAAAACACAGGGCAACACAAAAATATGATGTATTTTTTAAATGTAACACCCTGTATATTATTACACTTTTAAAAAGATCTTTTTTTTTCTGATTTCAAAAATATATCATATGTTGTCTTTTTTTTGCCTCGACTATCGCCTCTGCAACTAAAACACATTTGTCATGATACATAAATAACTAGTTTCAAAAAACTGTATGCAGTTGTATGGAAGTTTTGTAAAATGTTATAAAGTTTAAAATATGTCACAATCTTTTAAATGAATTCTCAACTAAATACACAGAGTTTTACCTTTACAAACTGGTAGTTTTATTAACAAGTTACACAACCACAGTTAGGGTCTTAGATGATGGGATGGAACTAGGGGAAAACCGGGGTTTGCTCAGGATTCCCAATAAACTCGCATTATAAATGAGACACTATGATTTGGTATGATGAGCTGCCTTCCAATATTCTAGTCAATAAACCAAATTTGATAATCTTTTTCTGGTCATCTACTGAGATGGATAGATAATTTCTGTAAATTAAATATTTATTTGTATAGGAAGTAAAGTTTGATTTGTTGTAAAAATAGAATTATCTACATTTTAGGTGTAGATGTCTTCAGGAAACTTGATCAGAGCATACGTACTTAATTTAGGCAACCTAAGTTCGGCGTTCTATTTATACAAGTATATTAGTATCACATTTTTTGTAAGAAACTACCTGCAAAATGCAACTGACTGCAACTACCGAAAAACAAATTTATTTATACCGAGTTCCATCAAACTGGATTAAATTTACAATGGTATCCAAAGGTTGTGTTTATTTATACATCAACAGTATAAAATAATAATATTTAACAAAATCGATAAGAAAATGTCATTTTAGACCGGGATCTTAGACTATAACCTGTAACGCAATAACCTGTATAAGTTCTATTATTCACTTATCACCAGTTTCTTCAATAAACCATAAGCTTCGTCTAACGTTAAGATAGTCTTAAATTCGAGATTCGCCTTACTTTTTTGTTTATTTTATTACTCATTACAATAGTGTTGTAACTTATTTTTTCCACGACATACTTAGAAAACGGGCGTTTCTTCTCTACAAATAGGAAAATAATGTCGTGTTACAAAAATGCCTCTTTTAAAAAGTGTAAAAATATGTCATTAGAACTATATGCGCCTAGTACTTAGTTAAACAATTTAATTTAGTATTCAATCAGGTTTGTTTAATTTAATATCTTATATTTCGATTGCTAGCCTACATTTATTGGTTAGAATTACGCGGTTGCGCTATGACAGATTAAGACCACACCGATACTACAGAATACTGTAGCGAAACTATTCGGACCCACCTATTACCAACTTTTATTTTACGTACGAATATGTGACGAAATTCTGTAACAATAAGTTACGTTTACAATATTACTTCTTTCATTAGGTTGTTTTTTTGGGGAATGTCGTGGAAAAAATGTTGTGTCTAACACATGAGGAAAGCCTTTTTCCACTCTTACTCTAACTCGAGCTCGAGTAGGAAATAATCGCTTTCCTCACTTGTTGGACAAATAACTATTTCGTGATCCTTTAATGTTATTTGATCATATTTGTACCGTTTCTATGACTGTTACTTGATCGATAACAGCCACGGCCGTTAAAATTTAACAACCATGGTCGTTTATTTTTAACAACACAGAAATATTTACAATGATTTTGTACATGATTTATTAATGTGATGACATTTGTGACGTATTTTACCTAGAAATGTCAATATTTTCACAAAGCTTAAAACAGGTTTCAGCATTGAGATTTTGTCCTTAAGGAATTTGGGGAAAAGCTTTCTGATAACCCTCAGAAATAGCACAGTAAAATGTCTTCGTTAACGCCTTCAACGTTTCTACTTTTTCTCCACTGGCAGAATTCATCTTATTCTTTTTCGTACCTATTTTTTGTTTTAGTAGGCAATAATTGTCAACAGCTTCATCGGGAATTTTTTTAAACTTTCTGACAACTTCCACATTGCATTTTTTTGTTTGTTTATTGTTGACAACACAAACGGTTACTATCGCACCGACTATGGAACTTATCGTCGTTTGTTATATTACTCATATCGGCCTAATACCGTTGTATTATACTATTTCAAAACTGTTGTTTTTGTAAATCGAGTCCAGGGTCTCAAAGGCAAACGGCACAAATATATAATTTTTCAACAAGCACCTGTAAATGCGAAGTTTTCTCTTTACAGCCATTTCGCGACAACACCAGCATCGGATTTAACAGCAATGTCTAAATAAGAGGAAGCAAGGGTGTGACAACATATAGCGTCCCATATTAAAGAATTCCCGTTGTTCCAATGAGTAAGAGTCAATCGATCGAGTCGTTTACCATCTTTTCTGCTAATTTCCGTTGGTTCCAGTATAGAAGGAAAGAAATGCTTGTTTTATCAGGCCGTTGAGTTCCGATTGTCTAGACCATCTACCTACGACTTTTCCACAAGTTAGTCAGAGATTTTCATGCTCATCCGCAATAGATGCACATATGCATACATGAGGGCCACAAACCTTCAATCAAAAGCGGATTGTTATTGATATTCTAAAAGCGTTATCATCAAGAAAGTTCCAAGAGGTTTAGAGGGTAGAATAGTCAACCATGCACCGGATTCCTTCCTACAGGCTGCTTTATATCTCGCTTCCTCGACAAAATCAAAAAAAGGCTAGAAATGGTATTGTGAATAGCGATTTTCTCTTAGTTCTGCTGGACAGAACATAATTCAGGTTTCTGGTTGAAGGATGTCAACAGTTATCGCTTCATCAAAAAATGTGATGCTTGACTTATCCAAAAGAGGGGGGTACATAGACAGGATTAAATCAGCATAACCATTCAATGAAGAGAAAAAGGCTGGAAGGAATATAACCGTAGCCCAGTAGACCTAAAGCTCCATAACGAGTATGAAGGGATGCTATGGTCCATTGTTAGTCCGAAAGATTGATGTTAATTAATTTATCCACAGATTCTCTAAGTAAACAGTCCCATCCAGATATAATGTCCAGAAACTTTCTTTATTTGTTTATTTTTTTAATCTTCTATTCAAGAAAATAATGTCTGAGATGTCTATCACGAATTACCTACTTTTAAAACTAAATCAAATTTTTAAAACATACATTATCACCAAATTACGTTACCTTACCCTAGTATTAATTACTTTGAAAATACAAACCTTCCAGTGTCAATTATTTATTTAATGCTGAAACAACGCACCCGCAATTAAATGAATTTAAATAACCTAATAACTAATCATAAATTATACTTTTCTTTTTCGTTGAACACGACTTTTTAATTAATTTAATTAGATCAAAAACAAACTTAAACCTCAACAGAAAAACGGTTTTAACTAAATTACAACGTTTTTGCGGTTGTTACGTAGTCTACAATTAGCCTCTTTACTTGTAAACAAAATTGGAACACCATAAAAAGCAACAAGTAAAAGTCCATCAGAATAATTCAAGTACAACGTATCCATTATAACAAAACGGTAATTACATATTTTGACCACATATTAACGTTATGACTTTTTCAATGTTTTAAAGATTAATAAGTGTTATAAAATTTTATAACGGGAATTAAAGTCGGTGTACTATCGAGTCAGACTGCGTGGAGACCGTGGTAATGAGGAATAAATACAACGTTAATTACACGGTCTTGGTCACACCAAAGAGCTTATCGTGCCCGTACTTTTTATATATCTTATAATAACATTTATGATAGGTAATTACAGTTCTAGATCGTACATTGGAATTACTTAAAAATTTTAAACGAGAACACACAACCTCGAGGCGTACACATGCTTATGCGAGTTACAATATCGTCTAAAAAGCTCTTAGTGTAAATATTAACATTAACGGTGTTATGTGTTTGCAGACATTTTATATTTAACTTAAGTTTTTGAGATTGTTGATCTTAACACTGTTTTTCTACATACACATTTAAAAATTTATTCAATTAAGGAATTCTTAATAATTACCACTCAAATATTACATCCTCTTCAAGTGCTATTGCTAATTGATCGATACAGCACTAATGACATTAGCAAGTTAGGTTTGTGTTGACACTTTAGTTTACCATTAACGGTGTAAGTTGTAATTTTTCAAATGTAAACAATATCTTAACAAATCTTTGTCAAAGTAAGGAAATGAAGTCTAAGAACAAATTTATCTTTGGGCAAAACTCTCATATTTTTAGTAAATTGATTTCAAAATAATCTGTCAAACGATTTCAAATAAAAGTTGTTTAAGTACAATCAATTAGAACGGTGAAAGTGTATCGTAAAAGTAAAACAAAACTAAAACTATTAAAACTAAACCATCAATCATAATCATCCATGTTTATTTTGCGGTATAAATATTTTGATTATAACGTAATCGATTATTTACGTAGGATGTAGAAAAAGAATGATTAATGAACATTGTGTTTAGTCAAACAAAAACTAAGACCTAAAAGAACTTTTTAATAAAGATCCTAGAAGAAAAGAAAACTTAATTGATAGTTATGTAAATACTTGTAAAGGGTTAGTTGATAATGTAGTAATTGGTTTAGTTAACATTATTAACATCAATGACTTGCATGAATTCAATAATTTGACGTAGCATGTATACAAACTAATTTAATTTATTCCAAAGTTTATTTTATAGAACATCAACAAAATTATTTACACCTACAGCCTACAGTAACAATTATTCTTAATAATATCATTGAATATAATATTGAGTATCTGGGTTCTAATCAGAATGAGAAGTGCCATTATTTATCATTTTAGGGTAAAATTTTATTTGAAAAAATTGTTTAAAATCTAAAACCATGTCTAAATGCAACATTTGAAATGAAAGTTAACAACAGAATACATGTCTTTTCAAGGCACATTGTTACTATATAAATATTATTTTATGAAAATTATTAAGTTTCTAAGTAAGATCTCCCAATCTCAACACATTCTTCCATCTTTTGAATGAAATCACCGTAGACTTTACGAATTATTGAATGTACATTTATGTCATTTACCACATTCCGTATGGACTTCGCGGTCATGCGTCAGGTCATTCGCATAAACCTTTTTTTTTAAAATACTCCGCAGGAAAAAATCCATGGATGTCAGATCAGGTGATCTCGTAGGAAAATGAATTGGTCCGAATCTTCCCATCCATTTTAAATTTAAACTTAAAAAATAGTACAAAAAAAACGAAAACTGTAAGTTTATGAATTAAATTTTTTATTTAGACATCGCTTCAGATTATAAAAATTTTTTTCAAATAAAATTGTATCTTATTATGAAGCTCTTTTATATTTTTTAATTTATTAACTTTACGTTCATCTGATTTTAGATCTATACAGGGTGAGTCACGACCGCGGTAAAGTAAGTTTATGGCTAAACGGAATTATTTCGTAAATCTTTTTGCAGCATGGGGATGTGGATCAATAAGGGGCGCATTCTAAAAATAGTTTCTAATATACAGGGTGGTCTATAAAAAATGGCATACCAAAGTTATATTTTTTCTTACGGAACACGCTGTATTTAAACACGATTTTGGATTGTAGTTGAGAAATAAACCAGACTTTTATAAAAGTTCCCTATACCTAAAGCCTAAGATTTTTGAGCTATCTAACATTATTTAAAAATACATGATTTTAGAAAACACTCAGTACCCAAAAGCAAATTAATTTTAACAGATTCTAGTTTTGACGTTACATGGTAAACTGTTAACCAAATCGACTAATTTCTTTACAAACACAAGAAGTTATACAGGGTGTCTACAATATTTGGCTTTATTGTTAACACAATCAAATGATAATATCGTGCTTATTTCTAATGAAGCACCCTGTATTTTATGAGTTCATCGAATAGTAGATTTAACTCTTTTTCAAACCGTATTAGGGTTCTTTATACCTAACTCGTTTGAATTTGGTGTTATTTACATATTCATACACGCGTTTCAACAATAAAAAACCTTACTGTTTAAACAAAATTGTAACTAAGATTTATTTTAAGCTAACATAAATTAATTTACCAAAGCAGACAAATAACAACTTATAATAAATGCTCAAACTGTTTCCCAACATGAAGAAGACACATTTGAATTCTCTTATCAAACAATCGGCTTACTTTTGGTAATATGGGAGGTGTAAACGGTTAGAAAAGCATTTTAGGTTTGTTTTTTCATATTTTCAGCAGTTGTTGGAGTGGTATTGTACACTACACTTTTAATGTAGTCCCATAAAAAAATCATAATTGTTGTATCTGTACTTCTTGCTGGCCAATTAACTGGCTCACCTCCTCCAATCCACTTATATCTAAACTTTCTTACAGACCTTAAAAAGTGTGCAGAGGCGCTGTGCAACTGTAACCACATTTTCCTTCTAACATTTAAAGGTACATTTTCTAATAGCGTCCAAAAGTCTCCTCTTAAAAATTGTAAAAATTTACAACCACTTAAATGACCATCAAAGAAATATGGACCAATTACACCATCGCCAAATTATTCCTCCAAATACATTGGCGTGAAATCTATGCATTAACTTTTGAAAATCCTTTGTGCGGGGTTGTACACGGTCCGGAAACTTCTCCGCATAAAGTCGAGACGCAAGCAAACTATTTTGAAAGCATTCTCCAATGATATACACCATATCAATTTGTTATGTAACTTACTACTTTTAATAATAAAATAAGGAATTGTCAATAAAAGAAGTTTGACAACCGAATTAAACATCTGTAACTCGATTAAAGCAGACTACTAGAAATTTTAATTTACTTAACGTTTTTTATAGTTGAAACTCATGTAGTAAGAATATGTAAATAACACCAAATTCAAACGACTTAGGTATTGGGAACCCTAACACAGTTTAAAAGAGAGTTAAATCTACTATTAGATAAATTTATAAAATACTGGGTGCTCCATTTGAAATAAGCACGATATTATCATTTGAATGTGTTAACAATGAAGCCAAATATTGTGGACACCCTGTATAACTTCTTGTATTTGTAAAAAAGTTAATCGATTTGGTAAACAGTATGCCATCTAACGTCAAAAATAGAATCTGTTAAAATTAATTTGCTTTTGAGTACTGAGTATTTTTCTAAAACCTTGTATTTTTAAATAATGTTAAATAGCTTAAGAACTTGTGGGTTTAGGTATAGGAAACCTTTATAAAAGTCTGGTTTATTTCTCAATTACAATCCAAAATTGTGTTTAAATACAAAGTGTTCTATAAAAAAATATATAACTTTGGTATCCCATTTTTGTATAGATCACATTGTATATTAAAAAAAAATTTTAGAATGCGCTCCTTATTGACCTACATCTCCATGCTGCAAAAGGAAATATATTTCGTTTAGCCATAAGGTTACTTTACCGCGATGGTAACTCACTCTATATATTGCAAATATAATTTTTCAACATGCAGAACTTTTTTTCTCTTTTTAACTCAATCCGCGGACACACTGTATACACTGGGTTTTTGTAAATACAGAATAAAAAATTAAATCTTAGTTGGGATCACTAGTATGGATTAGTTAAAACACAGGTCCCAACACATACAACGTCTGTCGTATTTTAAATTTAGAATTGACATTAATATTGCTGTCATTAGATTTGTAATACTATGCAATTTTTTCTTAGAAATCTTTGCTTCCAAGATTTTCTCCCCTACCTACGTTTTAATTGTCATATTTGAGTTACATTCCACGCCAAAATTTACAACTTCTTCACGTGCAGAAATTTTGAACTAGTCCTATACTAAGAATGAAATACGTTTGCTATGGATTGATACTTCCACTCTAAATGAAGATGCGATGTTCGTCTTCTATGCACTTAAAATAAAATTATATTTTATCTTCTCTTTTACCGGATCGACGCCAAGCACAAAAAGCGGGTAGTTCAAGGGCTCTATGACAAATCACCGAATGGACAAATCGCCGAATTTCTGGACAAATCACTGAAAATCTTCTGTGGACAAATTGCCAAAAATTGACAAAAGGCCGAAAATGCGACTCTGGATAAATCGCCAAAATGGTCAAAATCTGCGGACATCAGAAATGTCATTTTGTGGATGTTCCATAAGAAAACAACTCGTTTTAATAAACCACCCTAATTGGTTTTGTTATTGATCTCTTGTTAGTTAGCTGTATTTTGAATTTTTTAAACTAAAACCTTAATTTTTGGAATACGTTTACTTTACTTTCACGTTCCTATAATTTTCAAAATTTTATTATTTATTATATTTTATCTTTAATTGAAATTTTCATTAATTGAAATTATTGAGAATTTTTTTTATTTTGAAGTTAACTTAATTTAAAAACAAATGCCTTGTTTACACACTTTGCTAAATGGAAATTTAATCAAAGGAATGGAACACTAAACTGCAACGTCTATATAACAAACTGCTCCAAAAAAACTTTACTCGGACACGTGTTTCAATAGCTAAGCTATCATTATCAGCGAACCGATACAGTATCTGTATCGGTCCGAGTAAAGTTTTTTTGGTGCAGTTTTTTAGTGTTCTTCAGTTTGGAAATTTAATAATATTTTTAAAATATTTTAAAATGCACAGGTTTCTGTTTTTTTCGATCTAATTCTAATTCTCGTTTTTACATGAGTAAACCCGAATTTCAGATAAGAATTTGTACATTCAAATCCGGTTTTTAACGAGGCATTTGTGTCTCGCGTTCACGTTCACTAGATAGCCTCATTTTTAATTATACAATTTTCACCTTAACAGGAATATTTCCTCAGTTTTATTTATCTGATCAATTTTTACCGATTCAAAATTAATTTTTTCCTGATTATATTTCTGTAATTATTTGACAAAGAATGTAAATATTGATAAATTGAGATTTTTTATTGCTGGTTAGTGGCAATTGTCAACACCCAAATGTCAATATGACAATTTCGTTTTTATGAATCGGTTTTCTTTCGTTTTGCAACCCTGAGTTGTGAGTGCTTCCTCGGGCCATCAGATTGTTTTTGGGGCACTATACATAACACTTACATCACAATACAATATTTAAAATGTAGCATACGAATAAATAAATTAATAAATACCATGAGTTGGTTTTATTGAAATTAAGGACAACATCTTGCGCACAACTTTATTTTTAATTACGGGTAAATAATTCACTTTTTGATTTTTAATTTGTTTTGTTAAATCTGGCACTGACCCGTTTTTATAAAAATAAATACTTTTCTGGTGGTTGTAGTTCTAAATACCGTCAAGTTTTATTAAAATTTTACCAAGTAATATTTGTATTAGATATTTACTGTTTAAAAACGATCCTAAATAGCAGTAACTACGACTAACTAAATTCTTGATATTGTGACTTTAGGGGTAGTTTTTAAAGATGAAGAAAGAGATAAACAGGAATAGAATACTATAGAAGCAAGTGAATCAGTAGGAATTAAATAACTAATTTATAGAATATCAGGAATAATCTTGAAAGTTTGATTATGGCTTTCTTTATTTATTAACACATAGTAAAACAAAGAGTTACTTAGGACATCTACTACAATGAGTTGTATATTGCAAATTTACAATCTACCCAATCAATATGCAGAGTAATAAGTAGGTAAATAGGATGATACTATTTGCAGGTGGCTTGAATTGGGCATCATCCATTGATTGGTCGCCAGGATTTATTCTATCACATCTTCAGGCCATTGATGTTTTATTCTTCTGTTAACTAACCGTTGTTTATAGAGTTCAGTGGTTGCGTGATTTAAGGTGCGGTCACGAATATTTCTGCTGAGGTTCTAATTACTTCGTTCTGCTTTCTTATGAACCACTCGACATTAACTATTGTTCGCTAGGTTTTTGACTGAAACGTTTGTAGTATTTGGGTGTTTGTAGGTTTGCTACAACCCCATAGCACGATTCCGTATGTCCATGCGGGTTTCGAGATAACAATTTTGTTGTTGTTCAAGAATAACTGCGATTAGGCTCTATTAACCAGTATATTTTTTTATCTTTAAGGTAAGTTGCTGTCGTTTAGCTTTGATGTGAGCTTTCCAGGTTAAATTCTGGTCTAGGTGAAGTCCGAGATATTTGACTTCGCTTTTGATTGGTAATAGGTGTATTGTAAATGAAAACTTGGAGACAGCCAATTTGCCAAGTAGTTAAAGTTATTTGGGTAAATTTGTATCCGTTAACTTTTATTCACCACTGTTTAAGCCATGTTTGCAGTATGTTTAAATGTTCTTGGAGTTTTTCGGATACTCTGGTCGGATTTGCATATGTTGATATGATGGCTGTATCGTGAGCAAATGTGGCAAACAGTGTATCCAAGGACGCTGCCCTGTGGGACTCCAGAATTAATAGAATAGTAGGTAGACAGAGGATTTTGCAGTTAATTTTTGAAAGTGTCTGTCACTTAGGTAAGATTTTAGTAATGTGAGTATTGGGTAAGGTAGCATTCTTTTAAATTCATACAGAAGTCCGTTGCGCCGAACTTTGTCAAATGCCTGTTGGATGTCTGAAAACGCTGCAGTCCACACTTGTTTTTCCTCTAGCTAGGCTGTGTTGAATGAAATTTACAATTCTGTGACATTTCTAGATAGAGCGCTTGGGTCGGAAGCTAAACTAGTAGAATTATTTCGTCAATTAACTTTGTTTCTTCAATTCTGTGTAGAAAGAGCCGTTCAAATATTTTGGAAAGTAGTAGCAAAAGGCTGATTGTCCTATATGAACTGTTTTTTTTGCAGAAGTTTCTTGGGTTTTGGTATTATAATGATTTGCGCATATTTCCATTGTATAGGAAAGTATGAAATAGTAAGCATGCGGTTGAAAATAGAGTAATAAGTACTATTCCTTTTTTTGGGAGGCATTTCAGTACTTTACCGATCATGAGATGACACCCTGGGAATTTATAACTATTTGTTAACTTAATTTGTTTCAGCTCTGGGTTTTTCTGTAGCTAATTGTTCTATATACAGTGGTATATTAAGATCTTTTGGTGTTAAGTTTTATTTTGTTAGAGTGGATTGCCAGGTGCGTGTTAAATGAGCTTAGTAAAATATTCTATATAATTTATTTCGCTTGAATTATGCATTTTGTGGTCCAGTTTGATTACTATTAATGTTGAATTTGAAATATTCTCAATCAGTATCTTTAGTGCAGAGGATTCTTTGTTATTACCCTAATGTTCAATGTAATTATGATCGGGCTTAAATCTGCACAACTTTGTATTGGTATGCTAGAGATTCCTGTAGTAATGGCAAAATCTAGCAGATTCGGCAGTTTACTTAAGTCTGTTGGCCAAGATGTTGGCTTGCCTGAAAACAAGTGTCGCAGACCGTTTTGCTGGATTATTTGAGAAAGATTAAATCTTTTCGTACTAATCGACCTGGAATCCCAGTCGGTATGCTTGGCATTCCAATCTCCTGCTATAACGAACCATTGACGGAATGGAAGTAGAATCTCTTGGTACTCTGCAGACGATATCGTATGTCTAGGTGGGGTGTATACAGCACTGATGGTTAATGACCAAGGAAGGAGTTTTTTTCTATTAGAGCACTTTGAATTTTTTTAGTTATGTATGACGGTAACTCTTGGTGATTTAATGCTGATCTAACTATGATCGCTGAACCAACGTGAGCAGTTCGTCAGGGTGTTGCACATAACATATGTTGTATTTTGGAACCTTATTAATTACAGTGCTAAAAATGGAATGGCTTTCAGAAATTAATAAAATATAAAGTCTGTTCATATTCAAGAATATAGTAAAAACGTAACGACTAAAAAAACAATCAGACAAGGATAGCTGCAATTAGGAGACTTAGAAAAGACGTTAAAAAGATGCGAGAAAAATTCACAAATAAAATTACAAAACTAAGAAAAAGTAATAGATCTGAAAAAATATGAACAATAAAGGAAGCACTGGGATGATGAGAAAAATGTTATAAAAGCAGATTTTAGAAAATGGGAAAATTGAAAGAAAGAAGATAGAAATGCTCGAAAGAATAATTTAGTGATTAAAATGTCAAATGAAGAGAAGGGGTTTAAAGAGGTATTTGGAAGACGTGTATAGGTGTACCTACAGGTTAAAGTAGAGGATGCATTATCTATAGGAGATAAAACTGGGATCATTTGAAGAGAAATTAATGAAAAATAAACGTAAATCAGGAGGAAAAGTGTTAGCGATCATTATATGGTGGTGCCTCAAATTAGAGAAAATATTCAAGAGAAGAAGACGCAGACGTATAAACATAAATTGTGGATAAATACAAAAAACTATAAGCAAGAGACTGAAAGGATATCAAATTGAAATAAAAGAAAAAAGTGTAGAAAAAGTGGGTGTATTTTAAGAAAGATAATTGGTGTCAAACTTAACTGTCGGTAGAAGAAATTACGGTACACATTACAGAAAAGAAAGATATTAAGAAAAAGAAAATGGAGAAGAGAAAAATACAATAGATATAAGGAAGAACGTAAAAATACTTAAGAAATGATCCAAATTGTAGTAGAAGAGGAGCATTAGAAGCCATTGGGAGAAACATGGAAAGACACTTAAAAGTAAACCAAAATTATTCTTTAGAATGTTGAAAACTTTAAGAACAGATGAGAAGATATGAAAACATGAATAATAAAAGGCGGAGAGATTATAACAGAAGAAATAACAGTAATGGTAAGAAAGAAAGAATACTTGAATTAATTACTAAATGATCTCCAAAACTCAAAAGGAACTGAAACAACGAGCTAGCAAAACAGAAACAAAGGTGATATAAAATGGGGAAGTAAGACGTTTTGAATGGAACTAAAGAAAGAGTACAGTAAGGCTGCGTCTCGTGTGTACTCACAGATCAACAAAAGCAAGATACAAACTGCCGACATGAAATACCTAAGACAAATAAAAGTAATAACAAGAGATAGACTAAGAAACACAGATACAAGAAAGAAACTGGAAAACATGGTATGGATAAATGGGAAGAATACTTGAAGAAAATGAAAAAAATGACGTGCAACAAGGAAGAATGGAAAAAATGTATATATGTGAACAAAAATAAAATTTAATATTAATGTGTAAATAATTATCGTGCAATTCAACACGGAAAGGTAGAAGGATTTTTAAAATTTTGTCAACACTAATACTGTCTTCTACAGTATACTTATCAAATCTGATGTATTTGTAGAACCGGGGCGTCATCTCTGTCTATGACGACATGTATTTCTTGGGAAAACAACAGATTGTGTGCTTTAAATGTGCTCAAGATCATTGAGTACTGGGTTGTAATGTCAAATGCTTCTAGTTTTTGAATTTAAAATTAAGAAGAAGATTGAAAGAAAATCTGGAACAGAGAATAGGTACAGATTGTGAATAAGAGAATGTGTCTTATGCTTCAGTTTAAGAAAACGGAACGTAAGTAAATCTCAGTAGTGTATGACATGCAATAGTAATGACATATTAGACCTCGCCAGATCGTTATTGCTTTTGCTAACTATCTTAAAGTACAAACTACTTGTCATAAAGATATGTTAACTAAGTAGCTAATTTTGGGTATTTGAACAGCTTCATACACTCATTGCAATTACCTACCTGATCGAAAACTCAATATAATGCTACGGTCACACATTTTAAATTACTGTAACTAAAATTGGTGTTTTTTAGGGATATTTCCTAAGCTCCTTCTTTTTAAAAATTGCAACTTGTTTTTTTGGATGTACATTTTGTGTTTTGATAAAATTGTAATTGAGACAATAACCAAAGCTTTCAAACTAATTCGAAAGAAGTACTCAAATCACCAATTCTTACAAGTTGCGACCGACTGATTGTTAATGATGATCCTTATCCAATAAATATTCCATGTTCTCTACTTTTATATCTGTCGCGGTAATTTTTTTTTTTTCACGATTAATAGTCAAGTTCTCTAATTTTGATTTGAATTTTACTTCAGCAACAAAGAGAATATTTAAAAAATACACCTTAAATTTTAACCTTTTAATGTGCAATTAAGGAAGCAATGTGTAAGTGCCAAAAAATGAATTGTGTTTCTACTGTTCAAACTTTGTATTCAGGTAGCAGAACTTATTGATTGATTCGCATAAATTAAAAATTATAATTTAAATACTGAGTGTATATAAACAGGAAAATCTACCAAACCACTAAAGCTCCTCTTAAGTACTAATAAATGATTTACACATTCATATAAAATGTTACGTTCCGATCAATTCTTTTGGTGTTTTTAAATTCAAATAGTGTACTTCGTAAGACCAGTTACAATTGTTGCAAGTAATCGCGTCTTGTGCATAAATTGCGGATAACATAAACAAAGTAGGTATACCTAATCGTGATAAGAGAGCTAACACTAAATAAGTAGCATGAAGGTGTATAACAGTTTTAAGTGTTTGGAAATGCCGAGACTATTCAGTATTAGTGATGCTAATAGCAAGTCGGGTGCGGTAGCCAGCGGGTTTTTGACCTGTTTCGCAACTTTGTTGATATGCGCACCCATCATACCAATTTCCACACATTACGACACGTATCTACAACTGGACATTTGTCTCTTGACGATATATATCGACAATTTACAATGTCTTGAAAACTATTATGAAACTTGCAACTAGAAACAGAAAATCGAGCATTCTACTGATTCAAAAATCTGTTTTAAATCTGATAAAATACAAATTTTATTTCGAACTTAAATTAGACCATATTAATTGCGCAAGTGAAACGTATGTCTGAAAGAGAGTTTAATGTTTCTTGAACAAAAGGCAAACGACCCAATAAATCTGTCTGCTCCATTGAGAAATTAGATGGAGGTTACTAACAGTAGACAAGTTTTGGACTCCAAAACCAGATTAATTTTTTATTTTACATTCCTTAATTTTTTACTATCCAGCACGTTCTATTCTACACTATTTTTCGGGTATAGACAAGATAAGAACAATAATAAATTTGAATTAATGAGAGATAGCATTAAACTTCAATAAATTATAGTTTATTAAAATTCTAATTTAGTAGTAATGTAGGCTTCGTTTAAGCTGTTAAAATTCTTTGTAAAGATGACCTACATCACAGCTCGGATGAAAAATACTTTAAGGTACACTCCCATTCATGATGTTGCTATAAATGCATTTTGAATGTCGGCTAATTCTATGACTCGCATTAATTTTTTTTCAGAAACTGCGTGGTATCTCTAAATTTTTTTTATTGTTCAGGTAAAGTTTGTTTTCATTGATAATTACAATAATTGATACAGTTCTGTTACTAGAATTGTGGAAATAATTGGACTACAATTTGTCGATTAGAAAATTAAAAAAGATTTAACAATAAGAATTGGCCAATAAATCCAAAGTTCGTATTTTAAAATTTTGGGTTACCAACTAGGAACTACTGAAAATATGTTGTCATAACATTTTGGTGCTTTTTATGTTGGATATCTTTGAAGTATATACATACTACTAAATTGTTCATACTAATTTTTATGCGCCACTTCATGCGTTCTATGCGTTCAACGTCTTTAACATACATGTGTGGTATACTTTACGCTTGAGATGTTTTATTTTTTTGATCCAATTTATAAAATTCTACGAGCTATTTCAGGGGTTTTGTTACGTTTCTCTATTTTATGTTGTGCTCAAGGTAGGTACGGTATATTCCTTGACAATGTCAAGATACTCAATTTTTAGGCTAACGGCTGTATTTTCTGTACAATTTTTTTGTTTACTCAGAACAGTTGTCAGCCCTGAACTGACCACTTATAGGAGTTTCTCGAGTCCTGCATTTTCATTTCCTCAATTTGGCTACATCAATATGCTTGGGTATTTTCATAGTTTTGTATAAGTTCTCATAAACGTGTTATATTATTTTTGATGTTCTACGTCATCGTTCTTGGGATCATTTCTCTTTGTACGACTGGTGTTTTAAATTTTAAACTTTAGTTTTATTTTTTGAGTAATCATTTTTAACAGCTATATGTATGGTATTTCTCTTCCGTTTCTTTCAGAAATGATGAACATTTACAAATATCTAATCATAATTTTGCTTTCAGTCCGTTCAAAATTTAGAGCCATCGAAATGTCTTCGTATAATTGCTTCGTGTTACATAAATAACTTATCGTTCTCAGTTGGTTTACAAAAGATGTTTTTCCTTCTATCATGGGAGCTACTCCTAAGTTATATGAATTTGTGTCTATGGGATTACCGCAGCGTCTCCTCATAAGCAGGCCTCACATAATCTATTTCTAGATTTTCGATAAGCTCTTCTCGTCTAATTAGAAGAATACTATCCGAGGTTTTGTAATTTAATTTCTGGATTGAAACTGTAAAACTAGAATCATATGAAATAAAATCAGAACTATGAAGTAGAAACATACAAATATTTAGTAAGTAATGGCAAAACAACCACCAAGTGTTCATATAAAAACCTGAGCTACACAGATCCTGGAATTAAATTGGTTTAATTATTTTTACAGTATACACAAAAGTACAGCAAAATAACGCGTAGTGACTTCATATTCTGCATTAAAACGAATATTAATATAACCTAAAACGGGCTGAAATGAACATTTTGTTTGGTTTTGCACGAAATGGAATACTGGCGGTCACCAAGTTCTAAATGTAGAGAGGATTAAGAATTTGCAAAATTTGAAACGGAAATAATAAAATAAAATAATGAAAAACGTATACGTATAAATGGAGTATACCCCCCGAGGAATGTTGAACATTCAGCGCTTTCAGAAAAGTATAACTTTACTTCGTTACAGACCCGCAGAACTTTATCCGCTATTAAATTCCTACACAATCTTCTCCACAATAAAGTTGACTGCCCTTGGCTGCTGTCCAAAATCAATTTTTAGGTTTAACACTCGGCAGAAAGCTACTTTCTACATGCAGAAGAATCGATCTAATGGCTTATCAATTCACCGATATCAGCGATATTCACTGAGTTCAATGAGATAGGGAGAAGACAGCTTTAATTTTATTAATAATGCGATTTTAAATGTTTTAGTTAATTAGGGAATTACTTATAGTATTTTTATTTTTATTATTTTATTATCTCTATAGTATTTGAATAATTTTGATTTTGTATATTTTTATCTTGTGTAATGAAATTCCTTTAGTATACAGGGTGTTAATTAAGTACTTGTTTAAACTTTAAAGGGTGAATCTTTGACTAATTTTAAGATAAAAACTTCATGTTAACATACGTCCGCAACGTCTTGGTTTCTGAGATCCAGGGCGTCCAAAAAAACTATTTTATTTGGTGGTCATTTTCAGAAATGATTGGAAATGTGATTAACTAGTTTAGTCTTAGTTTTGTAAATGATCTAAGTTTGTTACCTGATAGTACAATCAATAAAAGATACATTTTCTTGCTTATTTTTCAAAAACTCGGAAATGATTCAACTCAAAGATTCTAACGCAGGTTTAACTTTAAACCCGTGTTTATCCAAAATGGCTGCTTTAAAATTAGTCAAATCACCCTTTAAAGTTTGTACAAGTACTTAATTAACACTCTGTATGTATATTTAAATATTTTCTTGTAATTGCCTGTAAGTAGCCATTGATAATTGCAGAATTGCGAATGGCACCTACATTCATGTGTTTCACCTTCTTTGAGGCTCATCAGTGTAAAGTAGCTCGAACGCAAGTCTACAAAAACTACTGGAATTTGCTACAGTATTTCAACGCATTATGCGGCTGCTTATTAAGCAAGAGATAGTCGGCGTCATCACCTCATGAACATTGGCATTTTTCTTGATGTCGCTAATTGTCAATGTACCGAGATCACACTTTTTCACTATTACTAAGGTTTAACCACACATTCAATTTTGCACAAGCACATTTTTCTATACAATACTCTATATAACTAATGAGAAGTCGGTTTTAGACAACTACTTCTGGAGAGGTATGCCTATCCGATAAAATTATGTCAAGTATTTGGGTATTATTGTGGATACAAAATTATGATGAGACTGCCATGTTTCATACTTGTGCTGGAAACTCAGGAAGACAATCTAAAAATTTGTGCAGCTGTTGTATTCCTGGCGCTTGTCAGATCCGCTGTTGAGTAAGCGCACTAAATATTCAACATTAATTTAAATTGATCTTTTTCAGAGATGACGTAATCTGCTTATTTTTGGGTGTAGTTGATATCCAATCTAATGAAAATTCTTCCTAATTTATATGCACATTACAGTGTTCTGGCGTTCGTAACCTTGTGGTAACCTACTTTATAATTTAAATTTGTATTTTGTAGTTACATCTTGTTACTACTTTTGTTGCTACTGTATAGTGTGTGTTCTAAAATTAAAGCTATAGAATTTTATAAAGTAAGGTTAAACCGTCAAATACAAACAAAAATTGATGCCAACATTACCATAATCAATACACTATAGGTAGACCTCTAAATTAAAATAATCAGATTACGTAATGTGTGAAAAAGGTCAATTGAGTACACTAATATATACACTATGCCCCGGGTTCCGTTTTGGAAAAATCTAATTTTTACTGTTTTCTTTAATTAAACTTAATACACTGTAGATCGGTAACGAAGCGTTTGCGGACCTATGTTTATAGGAACTTTTTTGTATACAATGACCTGAGCAATTACCCCCTTTAGTATTACCGTATCTTTTTTAAACACTTTGTATACAGGGTGTTTCATTAAGGCTGGCCACCGACCATATCTCAGAAACTAGTGGACATAAAAAGTAGGAAAGAAAGAATTTATCATAAAAGTGACCACGAGAAAATCCTGGAAATTATTTTTAAGTTCCGTAATTCGTCGCAAGGGGGCGCAATTGAAAATTAAAAATAAAATTCTAAATTTCTCCGAAAATTCCTACATTAATGCATACCTTTGGTAACACCGTTAGAAAGCTTAGACAATTCTTCATCATTTTGGTCTAAGGCTCATTGGCGTATCGATCTTAATAAGAGTGGGTGAAGCTATTGAAAGTGTAATCATTTAAATCGCTGTTATTTTTAAACGACTTATCCGATTTTAGTAAACTTAGGCTTGTTTAGAAGATAAAGGTAAGTACTTTTAACTGTCGTATTCATTAGTACGCGATAGTTCATAATAAAATTGTTAGAGGGCGCAATTTGTAATAATACCAGTTTTTTTATTTTATTCAGAAAATTAAATCATACGGTATAATTATGACATCATAATCGGAAAGTAGATTAAATTTGCAAGAAAAACCAGAAAATCGCAACTCGATATATTTGCCTGTTACACAGTTAATGCCAAAAAAAAGTTTTTTATTTTATCCAAAAAATTAAATCATACAATATAATTATGACATTATAAGCGGAAAGAGGATTAAATTTGTAACAAAAAACGTAAATAACGCAAACTCGTTCCAGAGTTATGGCGAAAAGAAGACTTTATAACCGTTTAATTTAATAGAACGGTAAAAAAGCATAATTATAATGTGGTGTGTTTTAAAATAATAAACTAGTTAACCGCGGAAAAAAGTCGACTCATTGCATAGAGCTAAATAAATTGAAATAATTGTCAACTTACTTAATTTTGATTAGTTTTGGGTTTCATTTTGCCTAATCAGAAATTAGTGCTATCCTTCAAAAATACCAAAGGTATGCATTAATGTGGGAATTTTCGGAGAAATTTAGAGCTTTATTTTTTAATTTTCAATTGCGCCCCCTTGCGATAAATTATGGAACTTAAAAATAATTTCCAGGATTTTCACGTGGCCACTTTTATAATGAATTTTTTCCTATTGATACCTGTACTTTTCTAAGTTTTTATATCCATCAGAGTTTTATTTGTTTCTTTCTCGCACTTTTTTATTATTTCATCCAAATATATGTTGAACAGTGTCGGACTTAAACTCCCTCCTTATCTTAACCCATCTTTTGTGGTAAAACTGTCGGATTGCATATTTTTAAAAATTACTGCGTTTTCTGTGTTTCTATATATTTTTTGTACTAGACCTCGGGGGCATACTACATCTTCGACAAAAAATGAATATTTCAAACATTTTCTTTGGACTGCTTCTAAGTCAGACCTTTGACACTCATAAAGTGAATACCATATTAATGATTCGTACTCCAAGATAGATAGATCTAACATTAAACGAAAAAAAATTGAAAGTATTTGGGAAATGCAAATTGCATTATAAGTTCCTTGTTTTTAATTTTAATAACCACAAAATTTTTAAATCAATATTAAAACTTATTGATAATTTAGTATTAAATTATTTGTTTTAAATACGTGGGACAAGTTATTTTTAAAAAGTAGATCAATAAAGTAATTTCTTGGAAGAGAGGATTTCCTGAATCAAATTAAACTGAAAGCGTGCTAATGACGATAAAAAAGTGAATGTCCCTATAGAAACACAATTAACCGTAAAAAGATTTGACAAATGGAATAATGTTTAGTCTGACAGAAATACAAAAGATCTTGATTGAAAATATTGAATAAAACTGCCTTCAATAAAATTTCTATTTAATAGGAAATGTGGTGTTACGTACTTGCACAGGTGAATGCCTTAACATGCTTTACTTGGTGCAAGATTTACGGTACATGCATTACCGTACTTTACAACCTTTATTAAGGTATTTTTATTGTAGATTCTTTCTACAATAAGCCAAGTCTTGTGTTTTACGTGTGGAATTTTTATGGCAAACAAATGCTTTTAAAACGCATAAAACGGAAACGACAAATGACGAATATTTCAATCAATTTACATGCTGATCATTAAAAAAAAGCTACATTACAAATGTCGATTTCTAAGATTTACCGGTTTACTGTTGCCTTAACTATATTAAATACTATTAAATGTGGTTTTGAAGTTAAAATTATCTATGATAAATAATAATAATTCAGCCAGTGGTAGTTCTATACTCAATGAACTCACTGAAGCCTTCCTTATAATAACACTTTAAATAAAGTGTAATCTTTATAAGAATTTGAGATACCGCGGTAATTAATGGAGACAATGAAGTACACTTAAAACAGATACAACTAAAAATATCATACTGAAATATATATTTATTTTCCTCAAATTAAAATTATTTATTTGTTATTTTGTATTTATCAATTTGGCAGAGAAATTAAAATTGAAATATATTACATTTCTAATCTAGTGTATTCACTAGAATGATAAAAAATAATCGAAAGTAAATTCAACATCTCCCCATATTTTTTAAATTTAATTAACATTAATGTTTTTTTGGTGACAGATCCTGTTACAACGAAATCCCAAATTATTTTTTGATTAAATATGAATCTAACTGAGTGTAATTGTGAATAAAACGTTGTATTATACATTCGTGATTTAGGAAACACCTAAAAGTTTCACACAAACTTTTTGAAATTTGGTTAACGTAATTGTTTACTCTAACTGTAAAAAGTCATTAAATAATAAAGTTTATAATGTGGATAACATGAAATCCAAGTTTGAAATAAATTTTTCTCTTATCGGCGACTGGTATGACAAATTTGTCAGTCTTTACACTAAATCGCTTAATCAATACTCATTTTTTTAAAATAAATTTTGAAACACTTTCTGTCGCTTAATTTAAGTTACATGTTAGCAAACTAAAATGCAAATTAAAAAAAAAAACTGGTTAAATCTAAACATTCTGTTAACGAATCCATATTTCAAGAGAAATTTTATAATGTATTATTTATTCAAATTAATTGATAAAACACATTCTTGATAAAACTAAATTGGACAAAATTAATTTGTTCATAATTATGACCAAATTGAATATTTCTTATTTATCGCCCGTAAGTTTTCGCTGATGACGCGCACTTTAAAATACTGACTTTCTAACTTTTTTTCTCAAATTAACATTAAATTAAGACATTTAAATGAAGTATTAATAAAATAAAGACTATAAAGAAAAATAATAATCAGAAAATATTTACAATATTAGTCTAAAAATGTATGCATAATAAAAATCATATTTGAAAAAAAGAAATTTTTAATAATATATGGCGTAATTAATAATAAAATCAGTAAAGTAATAAAAACGTTATTTTAATATACTTAATAAATAAAATGTTTAACTTTTTTACCTAAATAAACTTTTTGGCCTACTTATACAATTTATACAAGAAATATGCCAATAAATATTAAACAAATAAAAAACTCACCATATTTGTTTGCATTTTTAGTTCTCCTCTTCAATATCCAAACATCTAGAATTAAAAAAGTGTTGTCTACATTATTTTTGAAAAATAATAATTAATATAAAACAATTTTGAAAGAATTAAAAATTAAACTAAATATATGTGTTAAATATAAATAAATTTTAATTATTATTTATTTAAAAATTGTTGTTTTCAAACAATTAACAGTTGAAATAATGTTTTTGCCCTTCTGGCCTGTAAACATCAAATTGACATTAAAACTGCAAACGTCATGATCACGTACAGTGGGCGCACAGCGTGCGTAAAAATTACCCAAATCGTCCGCCCTTAAGGTACATTTGTCAATAAAAACCTTTTTATACAATAAAAATATGTTTACTAAATCAACAATTACACAACTTTTTACTGTTAAATGGTAAAAATAAATTGATTTGGAATATTTTTAGTTTCATGTAAATGATTAGCGCCATCTTGTATATTCTGAATTACAATTCACTTTATGACCGATATTGACAATTGACAGTAACATATTTGTTAATTTTAGATTTTTACCATTTAAAATCGTCGACCAAAAAATATTTTACAGCGCTTAATAAATTTAAAGCACTCCGTTCGAATTTATTTCGCGCTGTAAAATTTAATTTTCCGCACGCGAATGTCAATAACTAATACCGAATCTATACTAATAAATAAATTGTAGTTATGTGAAAAAGAGATTTAAATCTTTGTCTGTTTATCTCTTACTAGAAACTAGAACGAAATAAAAGAAATCAGTTTTTGATGAATATTATCTCTTTAATATTGTGTTGCCCAATTCAAACGTCACACGACCCAACTGGGTTAACAGTGAACACTTTGTGTATCATAAGTACGTATCATAATAGATTTTTATTGTTTTGGTAGGAATAAAATACGTGCAGCCGGATTCATATTTAATAGTAACAGTAACAAACTTATTTTAGTTTAAAGAATACATTTAGAGTAACTATAACAATAATTTATTGTAATTTTTGGGAATTAGGAACAACAATTTTTACTCCACAATAAGATGGGGAGTTATGCGACAGTTTCCAAACCGAAAATTTTTAACACTTATATTTTTACTTTATCCGATGAATTACCTATAGTTGGTACGTTTTAATGAATCAAAAAAAAATTTATACCCGACGACCGGCTGTCCGTCCGTATGTAAACAAAATATTGAAAACCATCCGTTTTATGAAACTTATTTTTAATTCTGCAGATCTGATTAGATTATGGGCATATTCTATGTAGCCAAAAGAGGGGTTAACCTATAGAGATTTTAAAGTTCTTTAAATATTTAGAAAAATATTTATTTTACACATTTTTGTTTGAAATAAAAAAAATTTTGTTTAAACTATTTTTGATCCGATATTGATACTGAGATATATCAAATAATCAAGAATAAAAACCTTTTTATTATAACTATGACTTATAACACACCCTTGGAACTTGTTTTATTTTTTGTATTAACGATAGTTATAGTTAATGTTGTTTTAAAGTTCAACCTCAACTTTAAACCTTTTTTTTTAAATGCTGTTTGCTCTATTACTGAAAGGAAAGTGGTGAGGGGTGTTCAAACATTTTCGGAAATAAATGTTGATAATTCCAAAAAAGGCTTAACGTATTTTAATAAACTTGGTGTGGTTAAAAATTGCTTTTCCTAGACTATCAATCGTGATATAAGTGATGTGATTGCAATTGCTTACTTTGACACTATTATGGGGTTTTATGACATAATAGCAAATGAAATATTTTCTGAAAAAAAATTAAATGCAACAATATGACTTTTTTTAAGTCATCAGATATACAAATAAAAGTCCAACAATCCAGTGAGAACCGTATCTAAATATTTTTATACTGTCTTAAGATAATGAATAAAAGAACTTCAAACTCAAAAAATAGTTGAATTTTGAAAAGCATTTTCCATTTACTGTCAAAAATCCTATTCTTTATCCTAATCTTAAAATTACATAATTTTAGTTTGATATTAAATATAATTTGGCATCCTAAATAATAAATTAGCGTTTTATTTGCTAAATTAAGGATAATTAGACATTAATAACAAACCGCTAAAATGCTTTTCAACTTTTTTTGTTTAGTTTGAATTTCGTTTATTCATTATTTTAGGATAGGATATGGTTTTTAAGGGTAGTTCTTATTTGTCTATCTAATGACATAAAAAGTCATATCATTGCATTTAATTTTTTATATTCTTTGCGATTATATTAGAAAACCCCATCTGGTGGCTAGGTAAGCAATTGCAATGAAATCACTTATAGCACGATTGATAGCTTAGGAACAGCCCTTTTAAAGACACCAAGTGTATTAAAATACGTTAAGCCTTTTTGGAGTTATCAACATTAATTTACAAAAATGTTCCTTTCAGAGATAGAGTAAACAGCAGTTTACAAAAAATATTTAATTTGACTCAGCTTTAAAACAGCATTTACTATCACTATTGTTAACGTAATAAATTGAAAACCGGTTTTAAAGTTCCAGATAACAATTACGCCCTATGGGCCAAGTCGATATGATGAGTGGTTTCTGAGGTTCACCCTGAACAAGTACCGAGGATACAAAATTCTAAACTATGATGAGTAGAATTATGCAATTAAATCTAAAATTGTAATTATATGTTTTGTAATAATTGCAATTAATGCAAAGTAATTAATTTTTGCCTTTGAAAACCTGATCATTAATTTTATTTGTACTTGCGGTTTCTATGTACCGACTACTAATACTTGGATAAAGTTAGTATCTTAAGATAGAGTCACTAATATTTTACCAATTTAGCAATTTTAGTATTCTCAGATTAGTTGAATTTAAAAAAACGTTTTTATTAGTTTTCAAACCAAAAAAATATTTAATTTAAGGCACATAAATTAGGAAATAAATTACATAAGAAACATACTTAACTTAATTTGTGTTTTATTTAAATGTACAAAACCCTTTTGTTAGAGCATTAAATCTATTCAACTTCAAAATAATTTTAAGTGAAGATTTCTGTTTAGATAAAATTTTGACTGATTTAAACCATCATTATGTAAATAAATCAGATACGCATAATTCAATTAAACAAGGAGTCTTTTATTCAAATACTATTAAATAAATTAAAAAGAAATTGGACAAGACTGTTTTCTGGTAGTTACTTTAACGTATTACTAATAACATTATTTTCTCACAAATTGTCAAAAAAAATTAAGCAGTAAAACGTAAATATAATAACCCAGCTGAGAGAACCGGATATACTAGATGGTATTCTACGGTTATTTTTTTTATATATTTTAATAAAGAAAACATGATAAAGCTTTTTCTATTTTAATCGGAAAGGGCAGTGTCACGATGAGTAGATGTCTTCGAGGGTCATCGGTCAGCATTCAATAATGCAACATCACCTCTAACGGTTAATGCGTCGGAACGTCGTTATTTTAGAATAATTGATCATCATGTATCAGATTAAATCGTGTGAAATAAAAATGTTTAATTTATTTTTTCTCTTCTTCAGATAATCAACATAGTGAGCGGTGCCGGTGATATATGGCCTTTAGAAAGACCGGATGGTATGCCTTCTATTCAATCTTTAGAAGTTATGTGCGGTAAAGATCATATGGACGTTCACTTATCGTTTTCGCATCCATTCGAAGGTATAGTGTCGTCGAAGGGGCAGCATGGTGATCCGCGTTGTGTTTACGTTCCACCTTCAAGTGGACAAACTTTTTTCTCATTTAGAATCGCATACGCGCGTTGCGGTACTAAACCAGATTTGCACGGACAATTTTACGAAAATACAGTAGTAGTGCAATACGATAAAGATTTGTTAGAGGTATGGGATGAAGCAAAAAGGTTGCGTTGTGAATGGTTTAACGACTATGAGAAAACGGCTTCAAAACCCCCTATGGTTATTGCCGACCTTGACGTTATACAACTGGACTTTAGAGGTAAATGTATGCGAACAAGAAAAACAAATAATAGCTATAATCTTATTAAACAGGCGACAACGTCGATTGCTGGATGGAAATACAACATGGAAAAGGTCCTTGGGCACCCCCTGTCAGCGGCATCGTCCCGTTGGGATCAACTTTAACTCTTGTAGTTGCAATCAACGATTATCGAGGTAACTAAACATTTACGTATTAACGATTTTTATTCTGACGCGCATTTAAGGTGAATTTGATATGAGAGTCAAATCATGCATTGCATCCGACGGTGGTGGGCACGTTATACAACTATCTGATGAGTTTGGATGCGTTTTACGACCGAAAATGATAAGCCAATTTTTGAAAGCCAGAGGCGCGGACGAAAGAGCTTCAGTAATAACGTACGCGTTTTTCCACGCGTTTAAATTCCCAGATGCGCTTAGCGTACACATAAAATGTAAAGTAGAAATTTGTCGACACGGTTGTTTAGATCACTGTCAATTGCAACATAAGGGAGAAATTGATGCAAATCTGGGTCATTACTTGGGTCCCATAGAACGCAAAGACGTTAATAAACAAACTGCGGATTTCCCAACAGGACCAGATCCTATCAGTACAGAAGATGATGCAAATTATGATGATATTGTTCAAGAAGGCGACGAAAGTGCTGCAATCGGTGCCAATTTACCACCAATGAAAATACCTTTACATGCCGATCATCCAAACAACAAACAAGCGCAAAGTGCAAACGCTTATGAAGTAATTGAAAATTCTGAACCAGTTGTTAAAATAGCGGAGCTACCCCATAAGGTAACCTACTTATTTATAACTACCTCTATAAGAATAAGAGTTTTTTTTAGGAATCCTTTACAATGAGCCACGAACAATTTCCGTACGGACCTAGACACTTCAAAGAAAATGAAATGCTTGTACCAGCACCACGAAGCATGTCTGAAGACGCCGTAACCGAAAAAGGCAACTTAAAAGAGTACACACACACTTTTGCAAATAAATCAAAAAGAAGAAGACGTAACGTTATAGTTACTGATCGTAAAGTTCGTAGTGCGGATGTCGGTGTTAGTGGTTTGTACGAAGTAATTTCCGAAGCAGATTTAGCATTTAGTCCCGAAACGCGACCGGAAGCTGTAACAGTATTTCAAGGTAGAATTCGCGAAGAAGTAGTTTACGGAATATGTATGCCGGTGCCTGGGTTTAGCATTTTGTTTGTACTAGTTGCTTCGTCGGCAGTGGTATCAGCTCTTGTCGCCGGTACCTTGTTGTACCGTTATCAGTTACAAAAAGAACAAATGGCCCAACAAGCTCATCAAAATGGGGCTATGGCGATGAGTTCTTTTGTTAATTGGGTAGGTTTACGTTTCAAACCGAGAGTTTCTCGAACTATTGTTACGGATTTAAATGGTACCGGAGATGGTTCTAACATAAATTCATCGATGGGTAGTAAGACTGAAGACGAACATTCACCCGACTGATGTATTAGATATTATTCCTTCGGTACATACGTATTTATTGGTGCTCAATTCTTTTTTGTGACTCACTCAAGTACTGTTTTCGAGAAAACGCATTATTAAAAGGGCGCATTTGCAATATAAAGTAAGTAATAATAATTATTATAACACGCGATTACGTAGTGTGCGCGTAAACTGTAGATAATACACAATTTACTTAATAATTAAGCGATTAATTTATTTGGAAAGACGTGCTCTTTTGCATTAGGTATCCTATTTAAATATTACTTTAAGTTAACAAAATGGTGTAGTTAGTACTTACATAATACTGTAGGTACTATAGAAAGTAGTTCTAAACAGATTAAGTTTTGGGTTTAAAAGCAAAGTTTTATAATTTTTAGGTACATTATGTTGTACCCACAAATATTTAACTGCATGATACCAAAAAATTAATAAAATATTTAAAAATATAATTAAGATTAATTATTGCACGATTAAAATAGCTGGCGCACTTATTGTACAGTATTGTTTTATTATTATTAATAAAATGTTTAATTTTTAATCAGAAAATTTAATTGTTGTCTAGTTAATTAAGCATTAATTTAATTAATCTACTATAATAAATATTTGTAAATATTTATTTTACTTTATTAATTAAGTTTGGTGTTTTTTGTGTATAATTTTAAGATGACGAGTAATTCCTAGTACGTAATAAATATAAAAGTAATTGTATTAATACGTTTAAATACAATTATTAAATTTTGTACTAATTTGTATAGTTAAGTTTTTTTAACATATATAAATCGGTGTAATTATTTTTTTGCTCAATGTTAACAAAATTCATAAAAATAAATTTTCACATAAATGCATTGTAGCTGTTTTAATAGATTCATTAAATGATTAAAATGTATCAATAATGAAGAATTATAGAATCTAAATAAAAACTACTCTATACAAGCTTAGAATGATAGAAAAGTTACACAAAAACTGTCTTCGATGATTTTCAAACGCTTATAATTTTCTTTATCCACAATCACCATATTACAGACCTATTATTATGCCGTTATGAAACGTATTATAACACCTATAAAACACTAGTGTTTTATATTCCATAAAACATTAGTGTTTTGTAATATATAAAATTCAAGAAAATTTGCAAAAAATTTAGTAATTATTTATTAACATTAATATTAACATTCACGTTAACATCAAAAGTAAACTTATTTGCAATATCAGGATTTACATTTACACAAACCACGTTTGAGGAAGACTGCATCGCGGAGATCTCTTGCATTGTGCTAGATTTTCCTTGAATTTTTCTAGCAATATCGATTTTATTTGACTCGCTTTCTTCTATATACCCCTCAACAACACTAGATGACCTCCACGATCCGTGCCTCTTAAGAGTGAGAATATCACCACCAACATTAGCCAACAGAGTTGCCGAAGAACGGCGCATACTATGGCCCGTGTAAGATTTAGCGTCTAGAAGTTTTAAGAAAGAAGCAATCTGTGAGGGGATTCTGGAAATAGTGTTAATTCCCACAGGTTGCACCGTGCATTTTAAATTTATATATCGCAAAAAAAATCTTCCCTGCGAAATAGTACTTTTAGGACGTAGGCGTATGTATTTCTTGAATATCTCCATAACGTTAACAGAGAATCCTTCGTCTAATACAGTGAAACTTCTTGACATATTGGTCTTTGTTCCTGGGATGGACACGTAGATAAAAGATCCTTTATCTTTCACATGTTCAATGTTTAAGTTTACCAGTTCATTGCATCGTAAACCTCCACAAACACCCATTATGACAGCAACCTAGAAATATTTAAAATAATTAAGATACCAATACAAAAGAAAAGAAAATTGGTTGTACCTTCATCATTAAGTACTTTTCATCAGATGCTGTTTTCAAAAATTGTTCGATGTGTCCCCTCTCAAGCACTTTTGCCTTCTTTGCCTTGTAGTTTTTTGATTGGCTCTTGAGATAAACAATTAATTTGCCGTATTTTGATATGTCAATATTTCTATGCACATTCAAAGTTGCTCTTAACATTGAATATTTCGTCCACATCGACGAGGAGGCAAACTTGTTCTTACATTTAAAAAATAAGACAACAGGACGTCCTCGTTTATGATGTTTGCACCTCTTTTCTCTCTCCATTCATTAAAGGTAGAAAATTCTTTTATGTATGCATCTTTAGATTTGGCCGGCAACAGTTGCAGGGTTACTTCTTCAGCTTCTGCTTTAATTTCTACCGGCAAAGAATCACTTTCTGACATTTTTCAAAACGACGCACACAAACGATTTTTAATTTTTTCACAAATATTGTTTTAATAAACAAGCATCCTAGCAACTAATAATGCAAAGCCGCCCAAAGTTTCACTAAATTTTCTAATATTTGCTATTACATTGAAATTTTAGAACTGTCAGATTACTTATTTTCAATTAAATTGGTTTGATTGTGGATAAAATCTTGTATTGCATTATTGTTTTAGTGGCATATTATCCCCTTAAGAAAATTAAACGCTCGAATTTCGTTCTTGCGATTAAAAATTCTTGCGTGGAGGATAATCTGCCTACTAAAACACATATACAATAAATAGCTATTATTTAATTAAGTCATTTTAATCAAAATTCTGATAATGTAAAGTATTGGTTTTTAGGCAGTTGTTATATAATGTTTGTGTGTTAAAGACTATTTGTCAATTTTTTATTTTTCTTCCTTAATGATCCCATCAGTTTTGTGCTTAACATTTACCACTACTTTTGATTTTTCAAATTTCATGTCGTAAGAGGTTGTTCTCATACGCTTTTCCAGTGACGAGACTTTTGTTTTACTACCGTGTTTCTCGCATCTCACATTAATTCTTCTATTAGTTTTTCCTATCTAGCAACCGTCGCAATCTTGGCAAGGTATTTTATACACCCTTTGTGACCACCTTGAAAGTGGTCGAATATTGTGTTTCTTTAAAACCTTGTTGATCTTTTCTGTTGGGCTTGTGATGTAAAATAAAAATTCTTTCGCAGTTAGTTTATCTTCTAACTTTTGTTGATTTTTGTTTTGGTGTGGCATTAAAAATTTATTAATGTCGTCTTTGTTGCAATACGAATTATATCTTCTTCATTTATACCCTCAGTCAGTTAGATTATTTGACTTTGCGGTGAGTGTCTGATGGGTCACTAAGAGTTTTCCATTGTTTGTTTTTTTCATCAGTACATCCTGGAATGGGAGCTGATTTTTGTCGAAGAAAAAGTTCAACTGCCAGAAACATATTCAGAAACCAAAGAGCAACATCTAACCATTAGATGTCAACAAACTTGAGTACAACGTGTCCGCCAAAAAAGGCAAGGGTTTCAACTATGCCGTATCAACTTTAGATGTTCCAATCGAAGACATCATATGTAACGCCTAGGTCTGCATCACAAGCATTCCAATACCCGACATAATACGACAAGAGTATATTAAGAAAAGTCAAATCAAACGAAAAATAATCTAATGCGAGAGAAAACGTAGTGCTGACAAATCTAAAGGAGAACGTCAGCCGATAGAAGACAAAAGCACGCCACCGTTGTGATAAACAATGAAGATTGCGACGAGAAAATACAAATATTATTAATCAATAACGACAAATCATACAAAAATTCAATAACAAAAATGAAACTATTTGCTGAATCTTACGAGAAAAAGCAAGCGTGTTAAGGATACACAAGTAAAGTCAGTCAACATACTTTGAAAGTTTAGATTCTTAAGGAAAAATCTAAGCTTAAAAGAGAAAAGAATAATCGCGAGAGTCAGGTATGGAAACAAAGAAAGAGTAAATAGATATTAGATGACGGACGATTGGAGAACGTGTAGACTGTGGGGAGAGGGTGAAAAGATCTAAAACATATAAAAGAGAATTGTGGAGAGCTTCAGGCGAAAGAAAGAAAGATAATGATTATATTTGGGAAAGAAAACAAAGGAGGTTGGGATAGAGGAAATTGGGTTAAATTTATTGTGTATTGTTGAAATCCTTTGTTAATTTTTCAATTCATATAGAATAAAGTAGATATGTTATAATTTATGAATGTAAGCTTTCGCGACTGTTGTCACTAAGATTATTATCTTCCGGGTTGAGCCGTGTTCGTCCTTCCTTCTTACGTTCTCTGCTTGACGTTTCGCTAACCATGCTGTTAGCTTCTTCAGAAGTTACTCTAAAGACTGATGTTGTTGTCTTCTGCTTCTCGTTATATACCTATGTTCCGCTACGGTTGGTTGAGGTCGATCAGTGTCGGGTCGTTGGTTTTTGATGGTTGGTTGATCTTCTGTTTGGTGTTGACTAATTTTGTGGTGACATTTGTTTTCTTTGTTTTTGTGAACAGTTAGTTTCCACGTGTTGCTTAAGCAACATCAACCAACCGTAGCGGAACATAGGTACATAACGAGGAGCAGAAGACAACAACATCAGTCTTTAGAGTAACTCCTGAAGAAGCTAACAGCATGGTTAGCGAAACGCCAAGCAGAAAACGTAGGAAGGAAGGACGAACACGGCTCAACACGGAAGATAATAATCTTAATGTTATAATTTGTGTACAATTTAGAGTCTAGTTAGAAACGGAATTGAATTTATATAGTTTTTATCAGTTGTAGAACAGAATAATGCATTGTAAATACTGAATGTAGGAAACAATTAATTAAATACATACATAGGCATTTACAAAAGTTTAGCAACTATAGTTTAGAGATATATTTTTCTAATAGAGAGTGTTAATAGTCTTTCGTTTAAATTTGTTTTCTTCATCACACCCCTCTTGATATTCATCAGGCGTCTCTAGAAGAAAAAGTTGTAGCGTGTCCTGTTTTGTCCTTTGTGTACAATAGCTCGTAAGAATTCCTAAATTAAATTTCTCTGTTGAAAACTTATCTATTTGAAGATGGTAGGTACTGTCTACAGTGTTGATCGTTTTACTGAAAAATGAGGTCTACTTCTTACTTAAATACATTAATTCCGAGACCCAAACTTTGTACATTGTTAAGAGTCGTGTAGCGGCAACTGTAAAAGTCCAAATACAATTTTTTTTGTTTTATTAACGCGAAGTAGGTATAGTCTGTATAGTAAATAATATTAACACGTTGTCTTGACCAATAGGTTTAACTCGAAAGAACCAACCTATTTTTTTTTAATATGTACTGGGAAATGTAGTTTTCATAATAACCATTCAAAATAAAACACTTTGTAGATTGCGGATGCGGATTAGTCTACTAATAGTACGATGCAATTAGTCCAAAAAACGGGCTAACCCTAACATCCAAAGTAAAAGTTTTCCTCTAATCCCAAATAGTTCTATACAGTCCCCAAATGGTATGGTAAAAAGTTACAACATTTTAAGCGTCGGATGTTGAGGTGGAGGGGGCGAAAGTTTGGTAAATTAGCAGTTTTTATCAGTTTTTCTTAAATATTTCAAAATCTATGCGGTTTAGCGCAAAAAGTGTCATTAACAAAAATAACGTACATTAAATTGCAAATAAAAACGGCTCTTAAATTATACAGAAATAACTAACCAATTTAATAATAATCAGTAATGTTGAATAATCGTATTGTACTCCAAAAGAAGCTAAAAGGCATCACAGAGTGTTAGAAGCAAAAAAATATTGGGAAGGAGAACCATGTTAGTATACCGTGGTGTTTAGTACAAGCGGGGCCACCCGCCAGTAGGCTGGTCGACGACTGCATCCTGCACCTACTCTCTTCTCTCAGTAGTATCACAAAACAAATACTTACGGATTCAGCATTACCACTTACATTTAAAACATCACCAATTTAAAAAGCGCATGCGCGATTTCAGCCATGTCACGACTTACTGAAAAATTTTGATCTGAAGTCTGGAGTGACATGCAACAGGTTTTGATGAAATCCTTGACTAGTATTGGTGGATTGACCGGATGCAAAGGAATAACAACGACAATTATTGAAAATTGGATCAACCCCATGCTAGTTGTTTCTCGGTTGTGTGAAGCATTAGAAAAATTTGCAGGTGTGTGCAGCGTCTCTTCAGAGCAGCACGTGGAGATACAAGGGGCAAGGCAGAAAAGAAATGGCAAGGACTTGGAAACATTTATTTCTTGGCTTGAGAAACATAATCCGTTTTCTAAAACACCTGAACTATCTTCCTTATCGTCAAGGGTGGTAGCAGATAAAAACGTAAACGTGTTTGAAGTTGAAACACACTAGCATTAAAAAAGATTAAAAACATAACATTCAATGAGATACGTTCGAAAAGAAAGTTAGCTGTTAAGTTTCTAGCCTCTAGAACAAAGTCTATGACAATTAACACTCTTTTACATCGGATGGTGTGCACAGTAAGGAGTGATGAGAGACTTAAAAAACTATTTCAATTTGAATTATGTGCTTATCCTCTATTCTTCTTCGACGAATCTGGCTTGATGAGGAAGGGAAGCAAATTTTTAACTGTGACTATTCTGGTTCCAAATTCAAAGGAATTGTCAATCACCTTAGATTCAGAGAAAGTGTCGTATATCGTTAATAGAGGTCGCCTGAGAAAGTTCAGAGCCGGTATCTCCGTCTACAGCTTTATATTCCTAGGTTGAAAAAAGCCTCTTTCCTCTTAAAAAGTAGCGCCCCTTGAAAAGATGATGAGTTGTCGTTTTTTCAAGGTCCTTATAACTTATACCACCAAACACTAAAATACTCAATTTCCTTTTACAAAACACAATCCTGTACAAAAAAATTAGTTTCCTGATAATGTCATATTTTTCCAAAAATTCTAAAAATACAAAAAATTTCTACAATTACACCCTCCGTAACTCTGGAACCGTTTACTTTAGCAAGATTATACAAAGAAGCATTTTTTCTCAATTCTCAACCGTATACTATTCGAAATATTTAAAACTGAAAAAAAATTATCACCTTTTCTCTCTACCTCTTCCAAACCCGACGCTTAAAATGGTGTAACTTTTTACCAAACAATATGTGGACTATACGAGGTGACACAGGAAAGTGGGTACAGTCAATATCATTTTTCCTATTAAAGATAAAAGTTTGAAATTTAAAGTGTTTACTAAAGACGACCTTTTGAGTTTAATGGAATAAAAATTATTTTCGTGTCACTTCCGGTTAAACTTTATTAGCCAATTTTCAAAAATTTGGTGTCAAAAAATTGAAAAAAAAAAATCGTCTTCACTCCTGTCTGATGTACCCGGCATAATTGAGTAAATTTGATAAAAGTGATTTAGGAAACTTTAAAGAGGTATAACTTAAATCACGTGCTATAAAATTGCAGTTCTAATTTTTCTAGGCATAATTAGAAAGTTCTTAATGAGTTTTGACCATAGGCGGCGTTTACTTTTTTTCCTAAAAAATTAATTTAAAAAATTTTTTTGCGAAAAATTTTTCAAAAATAGTTAAATCGTGTGTAAAATGATCCGCTGATTCCAAAAATGTAAAAAAATACCAGATGTCCCATTAAAAAATCCAAATCATTTTTATCCCATTAAATTCAAAAGGTCGTCTTTAGTAAACGCTCCAAATTTCAAATTTTTATCACCAATAAGAAAAAATATATTGACTGTACCCACTTTCCTGTGTCACCTTGTATACAGCGTCATCCCCAAAGTCCGCACCAAATGGGAAACTTCTTTATTATGGGTTTTTTGATAAAAAATTATTCTTCATAATAGTTTATGCATTCTCTAAAGCTAAAAATGCACCAACACAATGTGGCGAAAGACGCGTAATATACGAAGTGCATTTGAAAATTTAATTTTGAATCAAGAGTAAAATGCCCTTATTTCAATGAATATCAAAAAATTTTATTTGAAAAAATTGTTCTTCATCTAAAAAAACATCCAGATTTGAAGTCATGGCTATCTAGGAGAAGTTTTAATTTTTTCCAATTTTTTTAAAATGATTGCTATTAGAAAAAAGATTTGCTTTAAATGATAATTAAACGATATCTTTTATACAACAGTTCATTTAAAAGAGCTTGTAATTTACAAATTGTCTAATTATTGTGCTAATTATTGTCAATTTTTTTATTCATTAGAGTAATTTGACGTTTTTGACGGTTTGAAGTAGTTAAAATAAAATTATTTTCAACCAATCCTGCAAGGTTCTCTACTCTTTCTTAAACTATAATTTGTGAACTTCTTTCAGCACGGGATACCTAGTTATATCAATCTTATTGTTCTTTCTATGAACTATAAACTAAATATTTTTATAAATTATTAATATTCATATTAATTCATAAAATAAGTATTTTGTCATTTTGTTGTTTTGTTTCGGCAATTTGGTGGACGCAAAACAGGACGTTCAAGTAATACTTTAATAAGTAAAGATAAAAAAGAATAAACATTATAGATCTAGATCTCCTAGATGAATATAATGAAGAATTTCATCACTATTTATACGAGTCTATTTTACTTCGTGAAGAACCAGCGAACAAAGTGAGATAAAAAGTGTGGAGGGCTATAAATTCAGTTTTCAGTGAATACTCGTAGATAGCACTAACTACAATTTGTAAATGTGTTACAAACTTTACGAATTTTAAACTTTTCATTGAGTAAATAAACAGAAAAAAAATAAATAAAAATAAAATAAACAAAAAAATCTTCATCTCGCAAAAAATATAAAGCTTTGTTTGAAAATAAAGAAATTGCAAACATTGGATTACAAACTGCTGGATAAACACAGTTCATCAAAAGTTAAAAAAATGTTAGTTGCACCTTCTCGGGACAGCGCAACAGTTGATGGGGGCTAGCTTAAAAATTTGAAATTTATTAACTGAAAAAGGTAAAATACTTTTTGAATTTTAAATTTAAAAAAAATTGAGGGCATTGTTTTACAAACTGGTCTTTGTTTAACAAGTAATTTGTGTTCTAAAAAAAATAATTCCACTGAGATTCTTTATCAATTATGAATTTTTTTTAATTTTTCTGTTCTATTTGACAAGCTATAAACTAATAGGATAATATAACCTCTTTTGCGTCTTTGTTTTGGTTTTTTAACCAATAAAATTAATCAAAAATGTACGTCATGGTCAGGGAAAATGGACATGCCCAGGTAGAATTTGTAGGGTGTGGTCACAGTCCAATGGAAAAAAACCTCTATTTATGATCGGCCAACAAATATTTTAATCTTCCAGGTAAACCAGTAAATTCTTTACTCTTTCTTATTCACTTTTCGTATTAAAAACTTTTTTGTTTCAATTATACAGGGTGGGGCACCCCAACGAATTATTCTGTAGCATTAAAACGACAAGTAATATAATATATAATAATATAAAAAATTTTAATTATTTGAGACCACATTTTATAAATATTTTGAATTGTACAGGGTGCTCGAGAAACACGTACTATATCAAAATTGTGTTACTTCAATTGGTTCACCCTGTATTTTTTTTATTTTTCAAAATAAATAAGAACAAGCAACTATGTTTTACAACATCTTACTAAGAGTTTTCATTATCCTTTTTGCAATATTTATTTTTAAGCTATGATGTACGGGATGGACCGATGTCGATGGGATTGCAGGGTATTTCGGTAACTATTACTGTTAGAGCAAAACAGTTCAGGTAGCATTAGGCCAACTTTTTGAGACAAATTAAACAGCGAAAACAAAAATTAATGCAATTATGTAAAAACTACTTTGTTTTAAATTGTCTCTTTCAATGTAATGTAATCGTTTAGATCCCTGAAATAATTAAAATTGAAATGCTTGCCACAAACCCGTTTTTGATTATAAACTGCTTCACATTACCATTTCAAACAACAATCTTATTCTCTTTATTTGTTTTCTGGATTTGGAAATCTATGGCAATGTGTTTTGCACTGCTGGAATTTGTTAATCAACACTTTATGGGACCCACATCTGTAAGTTTGTAAACGATCACCTATTAGTGGATAGTATAAACTGTAGATTCGGGTCTAAAGGCCGTCGTTGATTGGATTTGCTTCCTAACGTTTTGCTAACGCGAGTGATCAGCTGCTTCAAAGGTCGATCCATCTCCGACGTTGGATGTAGACTAATGAGTTTGGCTTTGCAGGTTGTATTTATACTGGTTCAAAAAGGGCACGCTTTCATCGTGCCGGTCAACTCCGGTTTTTCGTAAGGTGCAGTTCGGGTATTCTTGAAGATTGGATTCCAGAACTTGTTGAGTCTCAAAGTTTGTACCTTTTTGTTGGAGTTTTCTAGATGTTTATAAATCTCGATGACCTCTCTAACCAATCTGTTATGATAGCCATTAGGCGCTGCTAGTAACTTGGAGCTCTCGAAAAGTATTTTGTGATCCCCATTGCCAAGCGCATGTTCGGCTACCGCTGATTTTTTGGACGACAGTTCTTTAACTATAGCTTTCATCAATCTTTTGTTGTTTCCTCTGTATACTCTTTTCTTTTTCCCTTTCTTGATCTGATAAATTCGTCCATTGTCTTCCTAATTTGACCGTCAAGTTCATCAATAATGTCATGTAGGAGTCGCCCTAAGTAAAAATAAGACTTTCGGGATCACCAGGCAGTTTTTTAAGTTTTTATACTTTCCTAGTCTGTTTAGTAGTAATTGTAATTCAGCCATGTTCCTTTTTATAACCTTCCAATTCATCTTCTGGTGTTAGTCGTATTCCAGGAGAAATGGAATTTAAACGGTCATGAGTTCCTTTGTTCTATTCTAATGTAAAAAAGAGTTCGCATTTATGAGTGATTTAACTAATTAATAGACATTTTACCTCAATCTGATATACACACTCGAAATTACCGACCACTGACAAAAATAAACTGATTTATTATATACATTTTCAACAGAAACCACCCGCTGTTAAGATAACATTATTTGGAAGACGTTACACCTTTTGTTTGTTTAACAAAAACAAATATTTTTTAATATTAAAGTGTTGATTGAAGTCATAAGATTTAAACAATTCTTTACTTAATTTATTTTCTCAAAAAGTACTTAAAGGTTACTGATTTTTTGACTCTTTTTTCTAATCCAAAACGACCCCAATTTTGATCATCGCATTATTCCCCTTTAAAAATTTTATAAAAGCGTAAAATTTTGATCTCAACATTACATCGATTTTCTGTTTCCTGATCATCATGCTTTCATTACGCTTATTTTAATTTACTATTGATCCTTGCTTTGTATTTTCTTACTTTCTCTTTCAATTCTAAAATTAATCTTGTTTTTGTCTCTTCTTTGGGATATTTAGTTTCTTATCTTGTTAGGTTATTTAATTTTTTCTATCGTTTTCTGTGGGTATCCAAATGCTCTTATTCTCTTGTTGCTATTAACTTGAATGCCTTTGTTTTCATGTCTGAATTATTAGTAGATTCTAACTTTGATTTTCATTTATTTTCTTCTATATAATTTCTATCTAATATTATTTTCATTACTTCCTAAAATCCACAAAAGGGGTAGTTTTAGTTTTTCTAAATTTTTCAGACAGTTTCAATTTTCTTTGACTAAAAAGTTCATCTGGTATTACGAACAAATATCATTTAATTTTTATTTATAAGTACTATATGTGTCAACCAAATGGAGTAAATTTGATAATAAATAAATGAGGTCGTGTTTTGAAAACACTCTTGGACACGTCGATTAGCATTTTTATTTGAACATTTTTTCATCAATAACTTTTGGTAAATGTGTGACCGAACCTACTTTATTATTTTATATGCAATACCTTGTATATTATTTAGTTTTTAAACACAAGAAAATTATTTGATTACAGAACTAGCTATAACACATTCACCACTTATTTTTTATTAGGTTCATTCATATAGTTTTGTTTAAAACGCCTGGGTTTACCAACTGCTTGAAAGTAGTTGTTAGTGTTGTCCTCATTACATATACTCATTCTCAAAAGTTTCTATTGACAAAGAATTATTAGTAGTAATATGTTAAGAGATCGTAATGTTGTCGATAATTTTGAGTAAATGTTTCACGGGTACCTGATTACCATTACGAAACATACAAGGTGGCCTATTAGTGCGTGGAAGGTGAATATCTCGGAAAATATTGGTGTTAGAAAAAAACTTCTGCAATAAAAGTTGTGCAAATCAATGAGCTGCACATTTTAAAGTTATTTCCGTTCCATGAAAGTGCGACATACGAAAGTTATGGTTTCTTAAATGGAACCACCCATTCTTTATTACAAATTTGGATTCCTTTAGGTAATTATAATGTGACTTTATATCTAATATAGAGGGTTTTTGCATTATTTCTCTTTTTCCGGAAAAATTGACGTTTCGAAAAAATTAAGTAACTTAGTTATCCTGGAACTTATCCAACTGCGATTTGGCAGCTTTAATATGCATTACATGTGTTAACTACAGCTAGTTGTTCACCTTTTCAATCTTGCTAGGTTTTGAGTAATCAGTTATTTAAATTAAACTCTCTAAATTCATGAATAACTTAATTTTTTCAAATGGCACCGCGTAATTTTTTATGTGCCGTTGAACGCAGAATCTCATAAGCTTTCTAATGATATATTTCCATATATTCCCATTGTTTCTAATCCTTTGTTTCTATCATTATCTATTCTGGCGTTCCAGTCCCCTATCATTAATATATTTTCATTTGTTTCTTCGATTTTGTCTAATGTTTCTTGCAGTTAGTTGTAGTATTCTTCCATTTTTTTCTTCTTCTGTACTGGTTACACTGGGTACACTGAAGTGTTGATCTGTATTATTACTAGTTTTGTTTCCAGTTCTATTTCCAATACTATTATTCTTGAATTAATTGCTTTCCAATTTATTACTCTTTGATTTATTTCTTTCGTTACTATTATTCCAACTCCTTCTTTATTTTTTGTTTCTTTTATATTTTCTGAGTAATATAATGTATAGTCTTCATTTAACTGTTTGTATCTTTTGTCCTGTTTTTTTGTTTCACTTATACCCATTATGTGTATTTTCCTTTTACTTTACCTTTCTCCTTGTCTGTTTCCCGGTACATTTATATTCATGTCCGTTGATCCATAGCTTTTGGTACTCTATTTTACTTTATTTCTCTGCGATTCCTTTTCCTTTGCTCTGTCTTTTTTTCTGAACCTTTCTTTCTAACACAGTCATGTCCTTGTCTATATATACTTTTTTATCCTTCAACTTGTAACAATTTTTAAAAATTTTTTGTGTGTCCTCCCAGCATTTCATCGTTACTACACATTTTTCCCCATTGATTTTAAAAAGAATTTAATATTTCTTTTACACCTAGTTTTTCTAGTAGATAACTTTCCGCCTCTCCCTTTATTACAGTCTTATTCTGAGTGTCCATCTTTATCCCCGTTATGACCAGATTGTTCTTCCTTTTCTCCCTTTCCTGTAGGTCTAGTTTATACTCCAGATCTTCTATCATTTCCTCCAATTTTTTTTCTTTATCCCATTTGTCCTGCATTTGGGTAATATTTTGTTTGAGGTTTTTTATTTTGGTTGTAAACGATCTGCAGTTTTGACAATATAATCTATTTTTAACCATTTAAGAATGAAGACTTCCACCGCCGAAGTAGATGTTGTTGAAACAAACTGTATTCTGGGATTGGATCGTGTCGAAATAGTGTCCGTAATTGCCAACGTTTCGTCCATAACAGTACGAGGATTGATCAGAGTAAACACTAAAAATCATTAAAATAAGTTCATAATACTTTATTAACTTTAAACTTCGTTTACATTTGTATTCTAATGCATAAATAATTACGAAACAACATTAACAGTAGGTCATCATAAATATCGAAAAAAAATCTTTGACCACATAACAAACACATAGAACAACAAATAAATAAAGTAATAACTTATATCTCACGTAATTGCTTAATCCTTCCGAATTTTTGGTTAATCTTATCGTAATGCAAATGACTATCATTTTTTGACATAAATACGATTTCTTAATTAAAATAAATATGAATTAAAAACAAACATTGAGAACGTTTACAGGTACTTAGATGTATTTACGTATATTTTACTACTAACTAAATTATCCTAAAAAGGCCTCATTTTTTGTTACGTGTTTTTTTTCTTAAAATATTTCGCAATAGCCGTAACCAACCGTGACCACATCCAAAATTCCAATTTTAAAACGATTTCATATAGAAAAATAAATAGTCTACATAATATATACATATCACTGTACAAAATACTAAGCTAATTTATACTCTTGTTTTCAATTAGCAAAATCAGACTAAGAAAGTGCTTTGCACATTAAAAAAAAGTCTTTAGAGCACTTATGAATAAAAGCAACTTTTCGATGTGGTCTTTTTATCTTTTGGTGATGAAGTTCTATAATTAGGATTAATTTTGTTACTAAGTGAAAAAGGTTTTAATTTAACGCATAAAAATGCCGACATAAGACAAGAACCTATTAAAATACTAAGCAAAATAATTAATGTTGCTGTAAAACCTACTGTGGTCATACAAATTAATCCTGGATTAATAAGTTCTTCTTTGGTAGAAAATACCATCGTAGGTGCAGAAGAGCTCGTGGAATTGTCGTCTAAAGAAAACGTTAAATCACCAGTGGATACGACGCGTATTACTCGATTAACGCCAACTTCTTTTTCGGGATCAACGCTGACAGCTCTTTTCAGCCTACGTTCATCTCTTGGTCTACCTGATTGTAAATAAGCTTCTAACGGAAGTGGAATATGAGGAGGTCCGTAAGAACCTTCTGAGTTAACGTGTGCTATGTCAGTGATTCCATTATGAAGTAAATGCGAATTGCTACCATCAGAACATTGATCAGGGCATTGATATCGACAAATTTGTATTGTGCATTGAAAATGAACTTCCATCGAATCCGGAAACTTAAATGCCTGAAAATGTGCGTACGAGAGTACAGTTGCGCTGGCACCAAAATTTTTAATCTTTGTAAATCTAGACATTAACTTTGGGCGGGTCACGCAACCTCTCTGATCAACCAGTTGAATCGGAGCACGTTTGCCATCATGCGCCATACAATTCCTTACTAACATATCAAATTTAGAATCGTCGTCTTTAATGGCAAGCACCATAGTCATAGTCTGTCCAATCTTAACTAGTCCAGATACTTCAGATGCCCATGGCCCTTTTCCAACTTGAATTTGCATCCAACAACCGACATTATCACCAGCAAAGTCGGTTCGAACAACGTCCAGCATATCAACTGGGAATGGACGAAATGTCACTGACTTTTCATATTGATCGTGCCATGTGCATCGCAGTTTTCGCGCTTGATCCCACACTTCTTGAACTTGAGGATCATACTGAATGACTATTATATTTTCAAAATAAGTGCCTGAACCAGATTCTGCTCCATAACCGTACAAGCCGTTTTCCGTATTTCCGGAAGTACCACACGCGTGTATACCAATTTCAAAATGAGCAGATGTACGACCTAAGCCTGCTGGTAAATGTACACAATGCACGTTACTGTAATGACCTTTACTAAACACTATTCCATAAAACGGTTTATCGAATCCTATATACACTTTCATTAGATTTTTCTCGCATTTTACATCTAAAGATACTATTTTAGGCATTTCCGGTATTGGTGCCGGCCATATTTCGCCCCCAGTGCCGTATTTATCCATTGCTTGTTGTTTGTTGGGTAAAGGTGGCGGAGGTCCATTATAAGAGTTATGTTCAAATATCGGTTGCTTACCGTGCCCATATGGTTTTCCACCGGGATGAGGTGGTGTTAAACCTATGTGACCGCCGTTGTTTCGCGATGGTAGATTTTGCTGGTTTCTCGGGGGAGGCGCGTTGTATCCAAGTTTCTTCGGAGGTCCATCTTGTTCCGATTCGAGAGCTAATTGATCTGGTTTAGTTCCGCTATCTTCGGAAACTATATGTTCATCTTCGGAATTTTGTACAGCTTCTACTATATCAACTTCTTCGGTGTTAGCTAATGATGCTAGCTGAAAATAAAAAAAAAAGTTCGTTAAAATATAAATATGCATTTAATTAGTATGACCTAATTTGAAAATTACTCTCGATCTCATGAGTGAATTTGTAAATACGTAGATTCCATCTACAAGTTTTAAGTGAATCAGATATGAATAAAGAACTCGTGTATGTAACGGACTACAAGGACAGGTTAGTCGGTCAGTGATTATTGCTCTACCGTTTCACACACGGACCGCACCTTCGTTTCTTAAAGGGGCTGCGCCGCTTCTTGTCAATTCTTTTAAAAACGGTTTTTACGAGTTCAAAATTACGAAATCGGTAATAGATCATTAATAGAATAAATTTAATTTTTGACATAATTTAATTTTAGTTAGTCGATTGGCATTTAATTAACACGATGTGGAACATTAAGCCCAATGCTTGGGGCTGGCCCGGGCTGATAACGGTGCTTTGACCGGCTGCCTTAAGACATTGCTGACCCACACACATACTTATCAAGATGCCAGTACAACCACCACATTGCTGATCAATCAGAAGCGACACCCCATCATTAATACCATTCCATGTCCCACATACCCAAATCGTTAAATTATCCCATTCGAAACATATTATTTTGGTAGATCATTCAGTAAACCGAAACAGAGTTAATTTAATTACAGTGCACTTGGTGCAGTCGGTCATTTTCTTTTAACATTACAAAGCATCCTTTCACTTTTTATTGAACATGTCTGTTTTTTTTTGAGATGAATATTGCACGTGGTTCAGAAAGTAAGTCATGTGGATTAATTACTGTAAATGTAAATTCAAGAATAGAAAAGTAATCATCATGGGAGCAATTTCCTTTTATCTACAATCTTTGTTTTCTAACAATACTAAAGTCATAAACCATAGAAAAGTACATACAACAATAGATCATATTGTAAAAATAAAATATGAGTTACGTTAAACGATTGTAATTTTGAACTACTGACACACTGGCGCTGTAACAGGCGCAAACTAAAGATGTTTAAAGAGTGACACTTTGAATTGACCGTTCCATTAAACGGACGTCGATCGTGACTTAAAGCATACGATTTACAAGTCAATCATGTCGGTTATAACGTATCCTGTTTCCATAGTCACAATTATTTACGTAATAAGTATGTCAATTTTTTATGTAACATATCCGACATCTTCATATATTTCTAGATAGACGCAAATCTATTGCTATAAAATGGAATTAATGTAATAAACTGTTATTTTAATTGTGAACAGCTATTAATCGTATCAAAAAAAATAAACTATTAACAATTGAAAAAAGTAATAATGTACAAGTAGTTCCGTATTTCTCATGTAAATCATGAAAAACAACAAACTGCCAACCAAACACACTACTGAACTAATAGAGTAGAAATTCACAAGTGATCCTTCCTTAGATTAAAAATAAATAGAGATAGTTTTTTAAAACATGAATAATAGAAATTTGCCAAAATGTATGATAAAAATTATCATATTTAAGTGTTTTTGATTAGTATCAACAAAAACCATCTTTTAACAATTTTAGTTCAAATTTTCGGTCTTATTTTTAAATGATAAAAAAATTAACATAAATTGTCAAAATGAACTGATTAATGAAACCCGAAATTATAAACAACAGAAGAAATAATTTTATCTATTACGCGTCGAGATCAATACTGATGAAATTGGCCTAAACTTAAAACATCCGACGATTAAAACAAATGTAATAACTTTAATATTTTAAAAATGTTATACAAAACTGCAATAAACGTCATCACATCATCAGTGTCAGTTCGCTAAACTCTATAGCTTTAGTTATCAAAACACGTTTCCGAGCTTACGGTTTTTAGAATTTTCCCGTCTGTTTCAGTTCGAAATCTTATTCATTTGACATAATATTTAAATTCAAAATTTAACACACATATTAAAAAATCGCAATGCCCGTTGCCAAAATAAATAGTTTGACATTTTCCATATTTTCTTTATGCATTGAATTGCCTTGCCGAATTATACTCCACATTTGTATTTTACCAAATAAATTTGTGTTGCTTAAAAATTGTGTTTTGGTACAAGACCCAATAATATTGCAACATATTTATTGGATTCACCAATTAGTACTCTTCAACCTTTTCAAAAAAACAGATTCAAAGCCTGTACATGCGCATAAAAGTACAGCCATATAATAGTCAACAACAAGATTATGAAAATAATAAGTACGCATGAATAAAAATAAATAATATACTATATTAAATATACTCGTAATTTAAAAAAAAATGTTTGAAAAATATAGCAAAACCAAGGTAGTTGTATGATAAGTTAATAAGAAGTATGTTTTTGTATAGGTCAGAGATATGGGGATAGAAAGAAAGGTAGAAAATGGAGAAGACACACATAAATAAATTGAAAATGGACGTTACAATTAGAGAAGAAATCAAAAGAATATATAGTACAAGAAGAGGTAAAATGGAATATAGGCGGGAGAAATTTGGTGAGATAAGGATTACTGGAGAAACAAGAAAAGCAGTTCGGTGAATAAGAAGAATAAGCTACTTTAGAGAAAAGATAAAAATAATAATAAATAGCGGGAACGTAAGAGAGGAACTAATAATAAGAAACAAAAACATGAAGATATAGGAAAGAAGCGATTACAGCCAAGGGAAAATATAAGAAGTGGTAGGGTCAAGTGAGGTAATTGTAAACGATTTTTACATCTTTTACCCACTGCTTGCTCTATTAAATTTCAGTTCTTTATTTTTAAATAATTCACCACATCGCGCGCTACTTGTAAGTCCTGAGGACGCGATACGGGCATTTAAAAATCTCATTTCATCTAATTTTTTGGAAAAAAAAGCTATAAGTAAATCCTGCCAAAAACCCCTGAATTTCGCGGAAATTGTAAACACGCAATGTTTGAACCATTTGCTTTTGAGGACTGCAAAACATAAACAAAACGTGTTAAGAAGTTACGAAGTTCGAATTTATATTGAAAGTTGCTGATTTACAAATACCCCAATATTTCAACAGAATTGTAATAAAATGACCCATTTGATGTTATTATAATTTTATTGCCATTGGGTACATGGTTGTTACTGTTAACAAAATAAAATTATTTCTCCACTACAGAAATTTGTCCAGGAAAAACTACAAATATCTCTCCATTCATCTCTTCTGTTGAACGGTCCGGCAAAATTGAAATGATAATGTCCACAATGATACTAGATAAATCTTTGGGAATTAAGGAAAATTGTGTAAAACAATTATTTCGTTTTTATATCCTTGTACCACCAATTCACCTTCATCGTCTTCAACTTTGTAGTGTGTTTTCTGTCTTGATCCTCCCAGAAAATCCACTAGCAAAAATGTATCGACCACAATATCCTGCCATGTCGGAAGTTCATAATTAATTTGGGAAACAGTTTCCATTCTAATGTTCGAAAAAGAAATCGTCCTCATCGGGAAGTTGATTCATGGTTTTCTTTTTTTTTGTTTTTGCATTTTGTTTTGCATTTTGCATGACTACTTCAGATGAGAGAGGTTTAGAGCTTAAATGCGTCAAAATCACAATCATTTTTAGTCTGAGGTAAATGCCTTAAAGATAACTGTATTTCCTCAACATTATCTTGAGGTGATGTAAGTCCCACACCTTCATTAGAGTTAGTGAATGTTGTCTAGTTCAAGGAAAGTTCCTTACAATAGCAAGAACCACCTGATGTTGAAGCATATCCATTTGTATCACCTCTCACTTTGTTTTATTTGTGCGTGCTTAATTCTTCAGGATCAAATAAAGATTCCGAAAATTTTGTAGAATCGCAGAGAAAAGTCCAGTGCAGGAGAATCCTTTGACAATTAATTCGCAGTTGTAGAACATGTAGTACAGGATTTATTTAATCATACATTAAAAACTGGCTCTTCCATCCTGCCATTAGACAACGTGGCATACAAAATTCCAAAATATGCTTTCTCCGTGGTCTAGCGCGCCTAAACTACAACACCTTTAAACATTATCAATGGAGGGAGACAATTTCCGTCAACAGAAACAGTGGTCAGGATTGAAGTAAACTTTCTTCCCGATCCCCCCCGACACTCTGGATAATGGAACATCTTTTTCTCCAATAGCTTTCAATCCATTTGGATCAATACAAACGCCGGATTTGTCTGCATTAAAAACAAAACATGACTTTTCTGGATATATTACTTGAAACTTTGTTAAGACAACTCCCAGTTCTCCAAAAAATTGTAAGTAATGTCTGGTTTTCTGACGTCTTTTCAAACTTTTTGTAAATGTTCTAGTTTTTTAAAAGACAAACGTGGATGCTTTTCATAAACCCCTAATACCAGTCCTCGTCAAGAATACCATTTTTAAAAGAAGTTTCCAAATTATTCGCGGTAACATATTTTGCGACCACTTTTTTAATTTTCTCCTTACTTTATGGATATCCCCTTTCCGCTTTGGCTTTGATGCAACTCTCCAGTTTCTGTTCAATTTCATTGTTAAGAGCCGGGGCGTTACAGCTGCCATCTCATTAAGATGGACTTGACAACCTTTGATTCGATGATAGATGACCGTTTTCGGTACTCTATAAAACTGTTCGGATTGTCTAAATTTTTATTCTCGGCACGGCTCTATAGAGATCTTCTTGAAGGGCCTCATGTCTTCTTCATATAATTTCTCGGCATTCTAAGATGAAGAACATTTTGTTATCTTGTTTATTATTAATTGACCAAGATTGTGCTAGTTTACAATTACCGCAACTATTCCGTTCACAATAGTCCCAACCCTCCATTTTTTGGGGGTAATTGTAAACTAATTAGTAACAGGTTCAATTCAAAGAAAAAAGTAATTTCAAAACCACAATTCGGATCTGAGATACTTTCGTAGAACAGAACACATATACAGGGTGATTCATTAATAGATGTCAATATTTTACACAGAAAATCCTGAACCTAAAATATGAAGATTTATACCAAAACACTTAAATAAAATAAGGCTTTGTACTGAGATACAGGGTAATTTATATCAAAATCTAAAAATTGTTTTTGACAAGCAATCAACATTCGCTGCTTCCAATTACTCCAATTTTACAATTCCCCACCTAACCCTATAAACAGAACAAATAAATAAAAAGAAGAGGTTGATTTCAAATTTAGATGTGTGAATGAGGTGCACAGAATAGATACTGGACACTAGATAAGGGCAGAATGTGTTGACTATGGGGGAGGGTGAAAGAAATAAATATTTTAAAGAAAATCGAAGCGAATTACAAACATTCTTAGGCAAGAATAACCAAGAAAATTAATAGATGAAAAAATCAGTAAAGAAAAAAGGGATGTAAAAGAAAAAAAAGATAAAAAGAGAGAGAGAAGAGAGACATATACAGGTTGATTCAGTAACAATAGAAACTCTAAAAACTGGAGATACTACACGTCAAATGGTGCGTATTGGCGCAAACATGCCTTATCTAAAAGTTAATATTTTCGGAAATTCAAGGTGTTATAAGTCCAAATTTTAATTCGTATTTTTCTCATCACTTTGAAAATATCTGGGTTAGAAACTTGGAAACGATAGGTTTTTTTAGATGACGAATAAGATACGTGTTACAATTTTTGCGTTGCCCATAGAGGTCGCTACTTACCACCAATTTTGCATTTAGATTAATAAATAATCACCCTGTATGTGTAGCATCAAATTCAATTCAAAATCTGAAAGAACAATAATTTCTACATAAATTATGTATTTTCGTTTCACATTAATATCTTGAACCGTTTTAGAAAAAAATTGATTTAACGAACTTTTTTTTTTAATAATATGCCTCAAGTAAAAGCGACACACATCAATTTGCACTAGTACGCTATGTTTCATAAAAGTAAATAAAGACTTGTGCTGTCAAATGACTAAATATTTGTGTCGCGTCACTTGCAGCAGCAAGTATCAGTTATAAAATAAAAAAAAAAAAAATGTTGGTTAAATCCGTTTTTCTCGAAAACGGATCGAGATATCGATATGAAACGAGAATACATAATTTATGTAGAAATTGTTGTTCTTGTAGATTTTGAATTAAATTTGATGTTACACATACAGGTTTATTAATCAAAATATCGGCGAAATTGGTGGTAAGTAGAGCCTTCTTTAAGCAACGCAAAAATTGCAACACGTATCTTTCGTCGTCAAAAAAAAACATAACGTCACCAAATTTTAAGTTTCTAACTCAAATATTTTCAAAATAATGACCAAAAAAATTTAAATTACGACTTTTAACACCCTGTATTCGAAAGTATCAACTTTTGAATAGGCGCCAATAGGCACCATTTGACGTGTAGTATCTCCAGTTTCCGGATTTTCCATTGATAATTAATCACACTGTAAAAAGTGTGGATAAACTAAAAATCTGGTAATTAGGCAAAGAAATTTATAGTATGTATTTGTATTTACATTTATTTATATTTTTCGACTTGTGACTATTTTGTTACGTAGATCACTTGCAGGAAATGCAAAAAATTTTAGCAAAAAAATCCCACTGACTCATGATCATATGATACGTATAGTTAATTTAAAAAAATGTGATAACTATAACCTGAGAACAACGACTCTTCGCAAAGAATGTTCTAGTAATAAACACCGCATCTCGATAAACGTCGCAAACCCTCGGTTATACTATAAAATTTTTTTCTACACACTGTGCTTATCAATCATTTATAGTGATGGGTGATGTTATGGTATTAGAGATATACAATTAAAAGAATCTACAATAATGATAGAAAATTGTCAAAAAGCAGGTCGTATATCAAGAAATAATTTTCGTGTAGCACAAGAGTCTTGTGACTACCGGAACTATAGTTAATAAAATTAATCTGTAAAGGAAGCACATACACATAAAAAAAGTTTGTACAATTAGTGCCAAAAACAATGAACCCTCTGAACTATCAAGAATTAAGACCAGGTGAACAAGATTGAGCTAATATCAATAACAAAAACGTTTAAACAAGCTACTTCACTTGAGAAATAAGTGAGTCAGGTGAGAAAGAATTACCAATCGGAGCCAAGGTCAATGTGAGACAGACATAGTCTCAAACATAGTAACATAGTGTAACCATTAGAGGTGTACTAGGAATTATATACTTTACTGAATAGTAGATTAAAGTGTCATTATATACTTGTTTCACCCATTCATTGAGGTTAAGTAAATATTATGAAAGTCGATAATACAAAACTCAATAACGTGAGTCTGTAATCAGATCCGGAAGAGCAGTGAAGCTCAAAACATGATGGGTCGCAACGCGCTATCACTAGCCTCTCCTTTGCTCGACACCGACACTCACCTCCTCGTGGTGGACTCCGGGTACCGAAGGCCGACGAGTACGGGACTCCAAGAGCTGACAGCTGGCCAGCACGGAAATTGGCACTCCCGGAGTTCTTCATTGCTGAGTCTTGACTGTATTTCAACTAGTCTGAATGGTCAAACTCCTTTTCTTGATACCTACCTACGGCTTCCCTTGGTCGGACTCTTCATTCTTGTTTTCCGCTCCCGACGCTATTAGATTAACCGAGGGCTACGGAGCTTTCATTTCACACCTCAATCTTACAGGACTGATTTACTGACGACAACCACAAACTTGGCAGGAAGTATAAAATGCAACTACAACGGCTACGACATGGTGGATCAAGTTAAAGATACACCGATTACGGTGCAGGGGAGGGATACCTCAGTACCGGCACAGGCAGAAGTTGTGAAGCGGGCTTCTTCCGAGTCGTTATCAAGAGACCGCGGAACGATAGTGGTGGAGGACCAGGCTACTATGCGTTTTACAGACACTGTAAAAATTGAAACGGAGGAAGTAATAGACCCTTTTGCTAGAAGGGAATCTTTACAAAGAACGCCACCTGGCATGCGTTCCTTCTTGGACCGCGTAAAAGATCAAGTGGACAAGAAAGAGAAAACAGTATCGAAAGGAGATATCAGAGAAATAGAGAAAACACCAATTACTCCTTGGTGGGAATACATGAAAGATCCTTTTGAGGATGGGACAGAACATACAAGAGGTAATGGTAAACAGGAGATACAAAAAGGAGAAGAATGGCAACTTACAAAACATAAGAAGAGGAAGGCAATTAAAAGCCCAATACAAACTCAAGCTACGAAGGAGCGTACCCGGAACACGAGTATCAAAAATTTAAACAAAAAAATAGAAGAAATGCTAATCTATAAAACGAAAATGCATACACAGACAGTTAAAAGAAAAAAATGAACGAAGCACATAACTTAATTTAAAAAATAACTAGAGAACACATAAACAAGAAAGAATTGCAATAAAAAATAAAACAAGAGATAGATTTCATAAAAAGAAAAGGAAAGAAGAGAAGAGAGAATACGAAAGGAAAATAGAAGAATTAAATAAAAAGAACAGTATACTTCAAAGAAGAATAGAAACATCCGTAACGAGAGGATGCAAAAGGTGTAATGAAAGGAACAAAGTTGATATAAACACCTGTAATTTAGAAACGTATAATGATTTCAAAGAAATCAGGAATAAAGAGTAGAAAAAGGAAAGCTACAAGGTCACTAGTGTGATTACAGACGAACTAATAAACGGGGAAAACGAGATATATTTTATAGATATAGAAAAGAACAAAAGAACAAAGAAACAAGAAAAAGTAATATTGAGATATCCAGAACTAGATTTAGGTGAATTAGTCACAAGTGAAGAAAGCACTCACACAATGATAGAACAAAACACAAAGTATAAAGCAAATGGGGAAACAAAGATTAAAACAAAAAACATAATAGGAGTGTATTACGACACAAAAAATAAAGAAGGATGTGAAGAAGAAACTATTTACAAACATATAAAGAAACTGAGAAACATAATACAAGAAACACCAAATAAAGAAATAATAATAACACTACCAGAAGGAATGGAAGGAAAAATACTAAGAAAAATGACAGAGGTGATCTTCCACAACACGGAATGGAAAATAAAAATTCAAGACATAGAGAAAAATAAGAATATGAACGATCAAAACAAAAATAGAAATAAAGACAACACAATTATCGTGGATAAAGGAGCCGGTACATATGTAGATATACTAAAAAATTTAAAGAAAGGAATAAAGGACAAAGAAACATTAGAATAAATTAAATTTATAAAGAAGACGATAAACGGGAACGCACTAATAATGGTAAACAAAGACAACCCAAAAATACATGAAACAATAAAACACATACTAAACAAAGGACAAAAAATGAGAATAATAAGAGTCAAGAAAGAAAAAACAATCACGATAAGGGACATAGACGAATTGGCAAAAGAAGAAGATGTTCTACAAGCACTGACGGACAACGTTAGAGAAAAAGAAGACAAAAATTATCTGTTAAGGGTATTATAAAATACAAAGATGGAGGGCAGGTAGCAATAGCAGCACTAGGTGAAGAAAATGCACAAGAAATTTTAAAGAAAGGAACAATAAGAAAAGGTTTAAACATGTGCAGAGTGCAAGAAAAGGTGGAGGTGGGAAGATGCTTCAGATGTTGGAAATACGACCACAAAGTATCGGAATGTCAAAATGAAGACAGGACAGAAAACTGCTTGAAGTACGGAAAAAAAGGCCACAAAAAAGTTGAATGTCCAAAAAACCCCTATTGCCCTGTATGGGAGAAAGAAGGACATATTGTTGGAAGCGGAAATTGTAAAACATTTAAAATGCCACTGAGAGCAGAGAAAGACAAACGAACGCTCATATGAAAATTCTGCAGATAAACGTAAATAGAAGTAGGACGGCGCAAGATTTAGCCATATTAATGGGTTCTAAGCTAAACTGCGATTATGTAGTAATAAGCGAACCAATATTAAGAAAAAGAGTAGAACACGTGGAGGTACGGGAGCGTAGACAACGAAAAAATAGCAGCTAATTTCGGGTCTTTAACTCTTAATAAACACGCTACAGCAGAAGAATTTAGGGAAAGTGCAGAGAAGGCCTACAGAATCACAACAAAAAAAAATAAGAACAAAACCAGGACACAAATTACCTTACTGGTGGACAAAAAATATAGAAAACCTATTGCAACAGGTAAGAAACAAAAGAAGAAAATACCAAAGAAACAGATGTCGTGGTACTGAAACAGAGGAAGAGATGGCATATAAAAGGGCAAAAAAGGAGCTACAAGCAGAAATAAGAAAAAACAAGAAGAATAAATGGAAGGAACTGTGTCAAAAGCTTGACGAAGATATCTTTGGGGATGCCTACAGAATTGTGAAATAACAACTCAAAACAATCATACCTAGAACAGAAGGCACGGTAACATTAATAGAAAAACCAAAGAAAGAACCAACAGAAAAGAAATATATGCCTGCTTAATGGGATAGCGAAGGTGTTCGAATATATAATTAGAGAAAGACTATTAGCGGAAATCGATGAGAAAGGTGGACTAAATAAAAACCAATTTGGATTTAGAAAGGGACTGTACACAGTAAACGCTAATCACGGAATTCTAAAATGGATACGGTTAAAAAGAAAGGAACAAAAAAGCTGGACGGCTATCATAACCTTTGAAGTACAAAACGCGGTTAATACGGCAGATTGGGACCTAATTATCAGGAAGAAAAATATATCGACATATCTGATAAACCTGGTAACGTCATATTTAAGAAATAGAAATATATTAATAAAAAAAAAGTATAAATTAAAATTGGAAGGAGGCGTACCTCAAGGATCGGTACTCAGACCGATTTTGTGGAATTTACTATACGACGAAGTAATGGAAGAAAATACCGGGAAAGACCCACACACACACACAATATGTTACTCCGTTGACGTCGCTCTAATGGTAGCAGCCATAAACGAGAAACAATTAAAATACGAAGCAGACGACGGTGTTGACAAAATCGTATGGTGGATGAAAAAAAATAAACTACGAATAGCACCACATATCAATCGGCAATAATCTTCAACCTAAGTAGGAAAAGAAAAGAGGTAGTATTTGAAATCGAAGGACATCAAATAAAAGCAAGCCACACAATGGACAAGCAACGTAATGAAGGCACTTAATGCAATTTTGCCAAACGTAGCAAGAGCTAGTACAAAAAGAGATGGACTTTGCAGATGGCTTTGCAATCCAGCGTACTGTATGCTGCACCAATATGGAGTGATGTGTTAAAAATCCAAACGGCCAGACAAGAAATAATAAGATGTCAAAGAACCATGGCGACGAAAGTGTGTAAGGCATACAGGACGGTGTCCATCAATGCAATACTCGTGATTGCAGGTCTTATACCGTTAACGCTCCTAATTGAAGAAAGGACGAACGTTTTCCACAGAACAAGCACAAACAAACAAGAAGAAAAAAATAATTTGCAAACTAAATGTAAAAGAAACATACATCAAATGGCAAGAGGAATGGGAAAGCAGCCAAAAAGGTAGATGGACGGCAAAGCTCATTAAAGAAATTAAGCCTTGGAAGAACAAAAAACACGGAAATTTCATTATCATCTAACACAAATGCTAACTGAATATGGATGTTTCGGAAATTACCTACAAGGAATTGGAAAACTGAATTCTGGAGAATGCTGGTACTGTACGATGATGCAAACCATACCTTTTTTGTATGCGCAAAGTAAAGCGGCACTGGAAACATTCCTAGGGAGGAAAATCAACACCGAAAATATCGTGAACGTCATGCTAGAAACTAAGGAAAACTGGAAAGCCATAGAACACTACTTTAGGTTGTCAGTTTATGACAACTGGAAGTAAATTTAACCTACATTTTCTACCAATTATTTATTTATATTTGGTTTCATTTCTTATATGAACTTGTTTCAACACTATAAGAAGTAAATATTATACAGAACATTATATTAATCTTCATTTACTTCGTTAAAAAAATTTAAATTGACGGTTGATTATCACACTTTCATTACGTTTATTCTGGTGATAGTAACATTAATATGATAAAACACAAAATCTTAAACTTTAGAGATCCTTCATAAGAACCTCTCATGCGAACTACAATCTGTAAGCTAACAAATGTCAAATAAAAATTGCAAAGAAAATAACAGTATTAGGTTACTACTTTACTCAGAGTTAATATTTACGATTACTTAAAGAAATAGACCAAAGAACCGCTCAAATTAAATTTATAAATTTATTAATTAAAAAAATTCACATTAAACTGTCTATTACTACAATATTAATTATAGTTTTACAAGACGTACCATTTATAAATGATCCAACTTTTAATTTGGGTTATAGTTATTTATTTCTTCTTTTTAATTATATGAGATGTTACAATCATAGAACTCATATTAATAACTTTGACTAATACGATGTTAATTTGAGTTTTTAATTAGCAATATTTCGTAATTTATTTGTCATACTTCAATTAATTAAAATTATCCAATCAGTTTATAGTATCTAGCCTACATACTTTAGGAATTATCATAGAAATTTATGTAGTTTAGGTAGCGCTTCGGTTTCTGACCTAATCAAAAATTAAACAAAAATTTGGAATAGTATATTAAAATACAAGTGGCAGAAAGCATCTATTCAAGCACAAATTTGAAATCCCGAGACTAACCGCACGGCGAGTTAAGGAACGAATGAGTGGTCCGCTTAATCTAACACTCAAATGACGTCATTTTGTTGCTAGTTCTATTATCTAAACGCAAATTGGAAAGACATTTGCTATTTTTACTTACCACTACTACTGAAAAACAGGTTTGGTAATCAGTTTTAATGAAGTACTTAATGTTAATTATTAATATAGTATAATAAAAGTCAAAAGATACTCACCCCTATGAAAAGTAGGCCAGCCAGGTATAAGGTGTGCAACCGCATTTCCTTTGCAAAGACGCCAGTGGAATGTTTCTGAAATTAACTATTTATGTTATTTATACTAAACAAAGGAAATGCAATTGCACTTTAACAGTTGAAGTTCAGTGTAGAGCGCAAAACATTCAACACGAACTACTTTTAAAGAAACCAATAAATTTGCATTTAATCAACACGATTAACTTTAAACAAATATAGTTAAGTAAAATGTACGTATTTGACTTTGGCTTTTCAAACATTAGACATTGATATTATAGTATCCCAACACGGGTTGAGCCTTCTTTAGGAGGTGTTCTGGAAGGAATTTAATCACAAAGTAGTGACCAAAACGTCGGCGAAAAAAAGAACAGGGGCGTTTAATGGATTAAATTCCTTCTAGAACAGCTCCTAAAGAAGGCCCAACCCGTGTTGGGATACTATAATATAATTACAACTTACAGGAGTTCTAATTCAATTAGACATTGAATAATTAATTTAATTAGGGGTAGTTAATTAATTTAAAACTCATATTTAATGTTATTAGTATTAACAAATTATTTAAAGTTCAATTAAAGTTGATACTGTAATTTATAAACGCAAACAATCAGACATGTGCTCTCCCAACCCACACACATTAACATTAGCAATTGATAATAAAGATGTCAAAATAACAGTTGATAAAACTAATAACATTGTTCTACCACCTGCTTAGTTTAAAATTTACATAACAAATACAAAAATCAAGATTTTTGAAACCTTATTTAAAACAGGTTCAGCGGTCAAACGTTTAGTAACTTCTTGTAAACAAATTTTCTTCTCATTAAGACCCAAAAAACAGCTGCAGAAGCAAGTTTAAAACCGAACAAAGCATAAATAAATCACGAACGATTATTAAAAGTTGAATTAAAAAGGTGCGGCATCACCTGTTGTGCAAATTTTTGAACGGTAATCTAATGTAGTTTTGTATTAACATGAATAATAATTATCAAAAATAAGTACGCTTTTTAACATTAATTTGTTTTAATAGATTTTCTAATAGTGTTAAACGTGAAAATATTTGTCAAAGTATAAAATAACAGCTTTTGTGCGTTTTGAGTCTGATTTGAATTTAAATTAATGTTTTCTGTTTTCAATTGTCAAGGTATCCGCACTAAGTTAAATTTTTTTATACAGTTTCATAGTTGATCCAACTCAGTTGTTTTAAGTAGTTGGAAGCGTATACAGGGTGCGGCAGATTCTATTCTACTTCCGGTTATACCGGAAATTGCACATAACCTTGTAATTTTTAATAAAAGACCCTATATATTTTTAATTTTAGAAATGTTCACGTTATTTTGAACATTTTTTGTTAAACTTTCCTATACATATTTTAAACCGTTTTTGAGTTATAAGATTTATTATATGAAAATTACACTTTTTACCATGTACATAAAATTCAATATCCTCTAATGTAATTTGAATAAAACTTTAAATTTCTTAGAAACTATTTACCACATACCGATTTATATTTTACACTGTGAAGTTATCTTTTTATTATACAGGATGCTGTCAAAGTTGGAATAAAAACGGAATCCGCAATCATCGCGTAATTCCTTTTTTTAATGTATATCCAGTATAACCTGAAGTAGAATAGTGACGGCAATATTTTCATTAAATAGCTCATTATTCAAAACCCCTTCATACCAATTTTCATAATTCAGATAACTTTAGTTCTCGAGATATTTCTAATTGGCCGTTTATCTGCCGCACCCTGTATACTAATACAAGCCCTTTCAGTACAGCTTAATGAATAGTACCGCAAAGTGAATAAATTGCATTCATATATGAGTAGTATGAATGGGAGATTATTGAAGGCTTCAAATTGGTTACCTTCTTGATGGGTCTGCAAGGAAAGTCTATGCTATACATCCACGTTGGATAACAGAAGCACTAAAGGACACTACCATAAATAATATGCGTGAATTAAAATAACATTAAATAAAAGCAATTTGTAAAACTTCGAAAAGTACTAACTCCCTCTTTGCCCATAAAATTAAGACTTTGTAGCAGTGTTGTCCAAAAAATCTGCACCATCCAAGCATTAGTTTCTCTTGCGTTTTCGTTAAACCTCAAAGTTATTGAGTGTTAAAAGTAGTTAAAGGTTTTCTTTTTAAATAATAATTCTAAAAATAAAATATCTTTCACTGCTCCAAAGAGATCACGTGTACCTATTACAAAAAGCATATGGAGCGTTTTCGTCAAGTTATGCAACGTCGCTAGCAGGAGACCAACAATAAACACGTGATGGGTCACTGTTTGAAGATAGTCCATTGTTTATATAATACTAAAAGATGTTTTAAGGTAAAGTAAATATAAATTTCTAGAATCTGGTTTGACAAGTTGATTACCTTTTTTTTCAAGTTTTAAGTTTTTTGCCCCGATGAAAATCCTTACGATGGTTAGCGAAAGGTCGCCAATTAGGATTATTATTTTGATCCGATCCAATTCCAGTTTTTGATTCAATAATGACTCCGACCGTGGAAGCCGCAGATCTTACAAATAGTTTTATTTATATTACTGCAATATTTAATTTTATTATTGTTTGGTCTTAATTTAGTTTATTAAACAGTTTTAAGATAATTTTATTCTACAAAAAATAAAAACAGAATTTCTCAATAAAAAAAGTTGTCATATTCTTTCATGTAAAGTTGCATTCATTATTAACCACCCTCTTATGTGCTAGGGTTACACTACCATTTTGGTGATTCCGATGGAAACCAGACAGGTTTAGTTTTTTAAAATTTATTAGACGTTTGCTGACCAGCTATTATAATATTAGAAGTCATAAAGTATTTGAAGTTTGGTATCCCATGCTACACATGTCTGCAAATAATGTTCTAAACATTTTTTAAACGGCAAATACAACATTATATCGAGTAATTGACCTGCATGTCTATTAGGTTAGGCCAAGTGCAATTCCGGGTAAAAACGGAATAAAGACAGAACTGCAGATGGCAATGCGTCTATGCATTACATCCCGTTGTACGATATACCGTAATAGATGTCTTGATTAATGTGGTTAACTTTTTTACACACTTTAAGTAAATCGTCTTGCTACGGAACTAGGTATATATCGAAGAAAAATCCGTAATAACAACAAGCAACCGTCTTACATTTTAATAAGAGAATTTCCATTTAAACTAGAAACTAACTACTTAATGTTACTGTATCGATAACATTAGAAGTAAAAATTGGAAAATTTTTACTATAATGTAAGCATATTATGATTTAATATACTACAAGAAAGCTTTTGAGTTAAACATTTTCTTTGTTTAATAAAACTAATCTACGAGACTTTTTAAACGTACAGGAATGTAGAAATTCCTATTAACGGGAATAATCCAATAACTACCACAAGCACTGTTAGTAATTATTCTGCAAATCACTTTTACAGTATATTCGAGCATACTAAGTATTTACATTCTTTAATCGTAAGCGTATATACTTCAGTACATCCATGAAAAATATTTGAAAATGTTTTCTTTAATATGAATAACGGGTAAAATTAAGTAGACAAATGATTTAACGCTGAAATATTTTATTTCTTGTATATTGTGTTTTTTGTCTTCATTACTAGCTTTTTGTTACTTTTATGAACTAATGAAAAATTCATAACATCTTGTCCGGAAATGATTGATGAATTTGATTGGACAACGTTGATTTCGAATTTGTAGTTTAGGTGATGAACAAGATTTTCCTCTTATTCATTTTATCATCAATTGCTACAAAATTTAATTTTCATATTCTACCACTGGAGTACCAACTTTCAAAAAGTATTTTATGAGCTCTAAACTCCACTACTGGAGTATCAACTTTCGAAAAGTATTTTTTCTATTTTGGGTCGCTTATAGAGCTATAAAAGCACCCAAATGAGTTCTTTTATAGAAAATTGAGTTCTTTTATAGAAATAGAACAATTTTATTCCGAACGGTGGCATCACTGATTTGATATTAAACGTCAAAGCTGTCGTTACGTTCGGCGTGCGTTAATTTAAATCGTAATTAATGTTCAGTAGATTTATTTATATACTTATTTTTATTTCCACCCATTTTTTTAAAGTTAAACTTATGATAAATGTACTAATTAGCATGTAAACCAAAATTTAATGAAAATATTGCCACCCTAGCAATTATACTTCAAAATTCCCTAAATTTAAAAACTCGCAAAAATTTTATTTAAAAATCAATCTGAAAACCCAAAATATAAAAAATAGTATAAAGACTTCGTTTCAGAAAGCATTTTAGCAACTCGTACTTTCGAAACTGTACTCGTCTTATAAAATGCGTCTTCTGAAATTAGTTCTTTATTATACTATGAGCTCCAAACTCAAACGTCAATTATTTTGGAACATAATGTACAGAGTAATATGGAACTTAGTTGATATTCTTAAATAATTAAGATGGAGTTATACGAAGTTACCAGTTTTTGCCAAATTTTTTAGGTAAGCATTTCATAGCTATGCAGATTATTAAACAGCAATAATTGTTAATAAAAAGGAAAATGATTAAATTTAATTTTAAATACTTTAAAAAACGTATTTTAATAAGGACTAATTGTTATAGTATGCTTAAGAAAAGAATAGGTAATTATAATTCAATTTCAATACCTAACATATTAGAACGAAAATTTATTTCTGAATTTACCACAACGAAAATAAACTATTGTTTCAATAAACTATACTCAATTATTTAATTAAAACGTAACATAAGTTCTTTGAAAAGCTCGGATAGTTATATTTTGTATACAGGTTTGTCATGATTTTATCCGGACACAGGAAGAAGAACAAAGAAAATAGCCAAAATCATTGAAAATTGAAGATGTAACTCTCATTCGGTGATAAATTAGAGAGTTAAAAATCTATAAAGTGTTAGATCAACTGAACAAAAGGACAAAGAATGAAGTGGCATAGTACGTTTATGCAATCGATAATATATTGATAGCTGCAATAGGAAATAACATGCAATCATAGGTTGTTCGTCTTACAATCGCACGCATAACTAAATACTGTGCCATTTCTTTTTACCTATAGCATTATAATTTATATGTCCGGAATAAATTAGGCCAGACCTGTATATGAATCACGGATGCACTATCAATAATAATAAGGATACGGTTACTGTATATATTTTTATGTAGTAGCTTAAACATTCGTTAGGCAATAACGAAACCAAAATTAAAATAAATTACTGATTGACCGTACAAAAAAATTAAATTAACGAGATTGGCACAAACAAACCTAAGAAAACTTCTTATGGAGTGTTTGAGAATGAAATTTCATAATTGAAGCTACTATTAAATAAAATTTCACTTTTACCGATCCAAATTTGTAAAAACAAATCAAATAAAAGACCGCCTAATTTAAACTAATATTATTTATATCCGTAAAAGCCAAAGCCAAATATGCATAATATATTGAAAATTAACGGATTCGTGTTCCACATATTTGAAATCTATGATCAGGTTTTAGTTTGGCAGTTGATGACTAATTAAAAATAATTTTAAATACGATTTTATCTTTTGGTCACGATGTTAGAAAAGTATGTCAATAAAACAACAATATTTAACAAATTTTATATTTCTTATATAACGTTTTTTTACTTGTCATGTTCTGTGACTAAACTTTCACCATTTTTTATTATCAATTTATGTATTCGGACAAGTAATAAATTTTTTCTTTTAAGATTTTTTGCTGTAGGGGTAATAAATTACAATTAACGCCTGTTTCATGATTTAAACACTTTAATTAATATCAAATTATTGAGTTTTGGAATGTTGAAAAATGTTTACCTTTGAGAATGTATAGCAAATATCGGTAGACTACAATATTAAATGCGATTTGTATTGTATAGTTGACGAAGAAATTACAAATTAGATGGTTAACATCGTTAAATGACCGTAGAATTACTATCGACTGACCTGATTGACCCGACCCGGTGGCCGAGTAAACGTAGACAAGTGGCCGCCGGCGCAGCGTGGTTACGCTAGAGTACTACTAACTTAATCATCTTTTAAAAACCAAACCGCGCACGTTTTTCAAATGTGGCTTAAACGAAACGATTCAAATGCTTACCCGAAATTATATTAATAAATTAAGTGTAAAAGTAATCCTTGCTCGTGGTGAGCGATCTTCGGACACTAATGTAACAAGTTACGACACACCACACACTACTTGAACGCAGTGAAGATTAAGAATGAAATTCACCTGTTTCATGTGCTACCACTATAAAGAAGAAATCGTAAAATGTTCTTTAAGAACCCCACCAGAAAGTTACCGCCTTCTGACCCAGACACGGGGATATACAGTTATTCCATCTCGCCATCACCCTGATATGACCAACGAGCCATTTTACACCAAGAAGTAGGTAAATAATGCGAAATATCTCCACACCTGTGGTCCGTCTTAGAGTTTCGCACGATTGCCGGCTATTACCAGTTGGCAGCCACCATTGTTTCTACACGTTCTTTAGCTCCCGGCTACTATTCTCTGGAGGTCAGTGGAGTATGCCCCCCTAACCGCTCCACTGTTACCCAAAATTTTCTTATTTGAATTTTAAAGAATGCTGTTCATCTACTTTTCTTGGCACAGTAAGACGTATCGATTGTTTGACAAATCAAATCGGATTTAATAAAATATAACCTACCGCACCTTATACTGACCTACATTTTCTTTGAAGTTTTTCCGATTTTCCTTTTAATTATTTATTATGACTATGTAAATTGATTATGCAAATCGATGCGTAAAACAATAAAACGATTTGTTAAACAAACATTCAATTAAATTCAAACAAACTCTTACAACATCAAGTTATTATTAATATAATTAAGACTTATAATTATACCTTCGTTTCATTCATAACTCGATTATTAATGAAAAATGTCAGACGGTTCAACATTATCATACACGTAACGTTGTGCTTACAATTTCTTTTTCTTTTCTTCGTTTGTGAACGCATTAATATTAAGGAAGTGTGCGCCCGCCTGTCTTCTTTTGATATCTAAATAAGTTCTTAAATGACTGGCAAGTTTTACATTATAACAAAGATGCGCTTTATGCTTTTGGTCATGTTAGATTTTTTGTTATTTAAATAGCGTAATAAACGTCAAATTTGTTGTTTGATTTTAATACGCACTAACTGTGGCAATAGACTAGTTTTTCTTGTGTAAAAAATAACCTCATTATTTATTTTAATTTGGTTGATATAATTCGCGATATTTACCTATTCAAACTTATAAACCGTACCATGACTATATGCTAAACATTTTTTAGTTTTTCACGTCGATTCTAAAAACTTGAACTGGAAGATACAAGTAAAAATTTGATGGAATATACTAGCTGGTTTTCAGATGAAATGCAAACAATCCAATGTTTTGCCAAGAAAAAGTGAGTGTCTTAAAATCCATTATAGCGGATACTATTCAGTGAAGAAGTAGTTGTAAACATGCAACCTTAGCAGTTAGAATATTTGATTTAAAAATGAAAGTTGATCGAAAAATTTAATCCAAACAAAGATATTAATGTATATAATTTTAGAAAAAAATATTCAATTTCATATTAATTGGAATAGAATTATGATACGATTTATAATATAATACTGAAAAAGAGTAATTTTATTCTGATGAATAAAAAGAATTCCAGTAAAATTAGTTTAAAAAATAAAATTTAAGGGATTTCCATACAAAATTTTCTTTGTCCTAAATGTTAGGGCAGGACCAAGATATCAGGATGCGGTTATCGCGAGCTTGTTTAGGCATCATTTAGATACTGTTTCATGAAAAAAAAATCATACCAACGCATTTAATTTTTTGAGAAAAATTAACTATTTCTGTAGAAAAGTCAAAAAAAGACCTGTAGCGACTATATGTGAAACTAAGAAAACTTCAAATATTATAACATTTGTAGCCCAAGAATAGCTCTTTTCAACTAGCTAGAGTTTGCCAACATCGGCTCAGGCGTTTCGAAAATACAGGATGTTTTGTACTAAAATCTTTAAATACCCCCACTACTTTATTTTTAGAAATACAGCAAAAATTGTCAAAGAAAAAAGGTTCAGATTATTCTCGACTTTAAATACCAGGCATTTTTTTGTTAGGTTAATATAGCGGAATTCCCAAAAAATTACTCTTTTAAATTCAACATTGCAGTTAAGCCCACTAGCGGCCATTTCAGAAACTTGAAAATAATTTCTAGGTTTTTCTTTTGGCCGTTTTAATAATAACTTTTCTCGCCGCAAGCATATACCATGGATAGTTTGCTAGATACACTATCTCGCATTCTTAGTTGGTCACGTTGTACAATTATTTACTTAGGTAGAACAAAACGTTTGAAATACATTTAAAATCATTAGGCAACAAATAAGCAAAATGTTTATAAACAGTTTTAGCGGAAGGTTTGTGAAGGATTGCAAAGCAGAAGTTCAGAAATCACGCAAGAATGAAAAATGTCTACTGTTCGATCTTCTAGTTTGATAGTTTCATACTACTGTTCTGTTTCAGTTTGTTGCTTTAGTTTTGTATATATTTCTGATTTTTTATTTCTTCCAATTAATGAGATTCCTCAAGGCCCCAAAGTCAGCGTTTGTTTCAATGATGACATCTTGGTTCGTCCCGAATCTCTTACCACCCAACCATTTCTTTTGGTTTGTAAACAGGAAATAGTCGGAGTGGGCTGAATCTGAAGAATACGGTGGATGAGGTAAAAGTTTATCTCAATTATTGAGTTTTGTCATGGTGACAAATTTCATCAGAAAAGAAGAAACTCTGACGCTCAACTAGATCCAGTAAACTAGCGTTACCATTGAATTCAATTTGAAGACAAAGTTTTTTAATTGACATTTTAACAAACGTTTTTAAATTATTTTAAAACAAAAGATGATTCATCGAAGATATCGTCGCTGCATAGTAGGAATTAGCAACCCAAATAGGAAGAGTTCGTAAGATTCTTGTTAGTTTTGCGTTATGACGCAGAAGACAGCTGCAATTTCTATTTTGTTTTTTGTTACAGGAAAATGTAAGTCAAATTGTGCTGAAATTTTAAGCAAGATGAAGATGTAGCAACACAAACAGGAGGACATTTATTCTTGTGGTAATTAGAAAAGAGTCAGCCACCATAACTGAAGTCACAATTGCTACTGTGTTTTTTAAAGCGGTAAGTGCCACTGTTCTAAAATTTCAAGCATGATAAAGCAGGAAACTCAACAGAAAAAATATGTGACTTTCCTGCTTTAAGGTAGTAGCTCACTTCACGAACCTATATTTAATGACCTAGAGAAACATTATGCGGCAAAGAAATTATGCAAAGTTGTCATAATTAAGGTTTATTAGAAGATTAAATCACTTGTGAATTAACTAAAAACTCAAGTAAAAACAACTACCGTACACACGCAGCATTTTGTCTACTACCACTATACTAATATTTTAATAAGTTACAAAGTGGCACAAAAACTTCAAAAAAAATTGATGACCTACTTAATCAAAAGAAAATTGATAATTAAATGTCACTTCTCTTTGCTTTTTGCAAAGGGATCCCATCTCAGAGTTATGCTGACGACATTGTTATATTTCTAAAGAAAAATGTGAAAACATTCTTTATGACATAGTACAGACAGGAGTGGAATTGGCAGAGAAATCAGTGGCCTGGAAACTAACACCAGCAGAACTACCCTGGTGACCTTCACCCGCAGAATGAAACTTGACGGACTTAAGCCAGGTTTGTGGGACAGTCGTCGGCTTCAGTAATTCAGTGAAATACGGAGGTATTACACTAGATAAGAGAATGAACTGGAAGGAACACCTGGTGACTGTTATCAACAAAGCCAAAAAGACACAGTTAATTTGCAGCAGACTAGCAGGTAAAAATGGGGTTCTACGTCTGAAATACTGCGATGGATGTACTGCATGATGGTTCACCTCATTATTACGTATAGTACGATCATCTGGTGGCAAAAACTTTTGGAAGTTACCATCAAGAAATGCCTCGGGATAGTGTAGACACTCACGCGTATGTGCATCACGGGAGCAATGCGCACCTGACCCACAGAAGGCATTGACATCTTTTAGGGCTGACCGTCTTCATCTTGTCATTGACAGGGAGGTCCGCCTGGCGCTACTGCGCCTTGAAAGCCTAGGAAAGAATGATGATTCGAAGCTCAATCACTTTAACAGAACCTTACTCAATAAGAAAAATCCCCTGCTTTTCTCTCACAGAAACTATATGAGCTGGGACTTCCTATTTGAAGCTACTGAACAGCAACGGCAACAAGGAGACCTGGTGGGTTGGGGAAACTTTCTTCCCAGTGCCAGACGGCCATAAGTAAGGCAATATAACGCTAGGTGCAATTTAACTTCTATCGGAGATACGTCGGCACAAATATTAATATTATGTGCTATAGCCATGCGCCATCTCAGCGCAGAGAAATTGTGTCATCAGGTCAAGGATAGTGAGAACTTGTCACCCTAGCTTGGATCCCGGGACATTCTGAGATTCCTGGTAACGAAAGGGGCGGCCACGCTGTTCGTAGGGCCAAAGCCTTTCTGTGGTATAGGAAGTACACAGTACGTAAACTTCGGGCTGAGGAACGGAAAGAAAATTCCGAACACTGGGCTGAAGCATTCCAAAACTCTACTAAGTAAAGAGCACAGGAATTACTTAGCAGCAAGCAGGAACCATTCAAAAATTCTCACGGGTTTCCTAACAGGACACTGCCAACTGGCCAAGATTAGTGAAACAACAAACTGAACATGCAGATTTTGCTGCCTGTCGGAGGAGATTCCAAATCACTTACTTGCGGAATGTGAAGCCACGCTTTCCAAAAGGTGAAACTGTTTCGGGAAACGTTTCCTCAAACTGGAGAAGATTACACCTCTCAACCCAAAATCAGTCCTGAGATTTCTCAGAAAACTTAAGCTACAGGAGGTGCTGTACGTACAGGTAATCAGTACTGATTCCGTGCACATTTAGTATTTTATCTACTTTTACTATACTAATATTTATAATAACTATATTATACAGGGTAAATCACCACCAACGGGATGAAGATTTGTAACGAAACAGTAAAAGTTTTGTCATTTTAGTAGCTTGGAGGTTGATAAATTATACGTTTCAAAATAATTTTAAAATATTCAGTATGTGTCAAAAAGTGTGGCGTATCAACGTTGTATTTTTCTTATGGAACACCCTGTAATTTATTAAGTTTTTTGGTTGGCCAAAAAATATGGTATATTTTCATAAAGGTCTCTATACCTAAACACAGAGTGTTTTGACTTACGTCAACTTTTCTTAAAATATGGAGTATTATAAAAATTCTAACCCAGTTTATCTGGGAATAACTTTAGATACGTTTTAATTTACAAATATCATTTAGAAAAAGTCAAACAAAAAATGAAAACAAGAAATAATGTCATTGAGAAATTAGCAGGAACAAGTTGGGGAGCAGATGCAAACACACTTCGTACAGTTGCATTGGCATTAGTTTATTATACAGCAGAATATTGTGTTCCTGTTTGGTTAAATAGTTACCATACAAAAAAAAGTAGATGCCGAACTCCTCTTGATTGGATTCCTGTTGTTTGTGATATTACTCCATCAAACATTCGACGAAAAGTTGCGTTAAAACGAAAATGGGATAAATGCCAACTTCACAAAAACTTACCAATTTGGAGTGATGTTAAAAACCCTCTAGGTAACAAACTTAAATATCGAAGTTCTGTATGGTTGGAAGACCACTTAAGTACGGCTTTTCTGAAGTTAAAAAGTGGAAAAAATTATGGACTGGAGTAGATGTTTTCAATAAACATCTTATTGATGATCCAACAATAGAAGTCCCGGGCTTTAATCAAACAAGAAAAATGCAATTCTAGGTTGTTTAAATGGGACGCGATTTCTAATGCAAAATGTGACTGTAGAAACAAACCATCCAACGCCGTTGCACATATATGGAGAATTGTCAATTAACGGACGAAGCTATATTATGGCTTACTAATTTGAAGTACATCTGAAGTTAAGCAATATATTGTATTCTCTAACCTGATTAACTGTTTTTCCATTATTTTGTTTGCTATTTCTTTAACTTACTATTTTTTTTGTCATTGTCGTGATTGGCGCTTGGACCGGTCGTCATGCAATGGCTGTGCTGTTATATTTCATGTTCTTACTAGTGAACCAAAACCATTCAGACCAGAGAATGGGCCTAGAATAAGTCGGAGTGAGATAAGAGCGTTGGAATGTGTCTATATTTCCTTCAATATTCAAAGATTTGACCTCACTAGCTCAGAGGTGAAAGGTTAGGTCAACCTGTAAATAGCCTAAGTTCACCGCCTTGACCTCCTAAAAAATGAGCCATCAACCATCAAAATCGGTTGAGTAGTTTTGGAGAAGAAGGCGGACAAACAAACAAAAAAACAAAATGTGTACGATTTACCTTCTATAATGTTTACACACTTAAACAATATTATTACATAACAATACTAAGTTGGGTAAGGGTTGGCATGTTTAGGTTTTAGTGGTTTTCCTAAATCTTGAAGAAAATGCTTTGCCAAGACGAACCAATCCACAATTGCACCGGTTTCGTCACCACACTATACAGGTTTATACTAATCTTCTGGGGCACCATAAATAACACTTACATCACACGACAATATTAAAAATGTACCATACGAATAAATAAATAAATAATCATTTTGTATTTTGAAGGAAAATATAAAATCGTAGGTATACAGAGTGATCTAAATAAGTGTTCACCATTGGTAACTCTGTTATTATTAAAGCTACAAGGTCGTTTAAATGGACAAACTAGTCGAGTTTTTTTCTGCTGATTACAATGCCAAAAGCAGAAAAACAATTAATCATCGCTTTCTTGAGTTATTTCAAAAGTTATACTTTTTTTAAATGGAATACTCTGTATATTTTAGAGCGGTCAATGTGAAATTCAATTCTGAATAAAAAAGCTCTATAGAATTTTTTGAAATAATTGAAAATAATCGGGATATCGATAAAACAACAATTTTGAAAATTAAAAATCAAGTAGCCATAGAACATAAGATTAATTGATTATTTTCTTATTACATATGCCGAAATTTATTACTAAATGGATTAAAGAAAAAATGCATTACAACTTTATGAACATGGGAATGTATAAGGAATTATTTGTAATAACGTATTAGTTAGGTACTGTAATCTGGAATTGAAAAAAAAATAAATATTATTTAGGACTTAATTAGTAAAGCATAAAGAATTAGTAAATGCCACTTTTCCTTACTCATTTCGTATGAATAAATGGGTTGTTTTCGATACTAAACACTAAAAAACCATTATTTGTTGTTTGTTGCTTATTACTATTGTTTATAAAGTAATAGTTATACACAATGATTATTATTGAATGTTAATATTAAAGATGCCTACACATTTCCGTAATTTACGGAGAAAGTGAAATAATAATTTACTATTGCAGAAAACAGAATATAGAAATTAGTTTAAAAATTCAATAAACACATTTCAATTAATAAACAAAGTATGTTACAAGGTCTTTTTTAAATATTCAATTGATAAACTCAATTTATAATTAACTCTAATGCTATGGTCATTAAAATTTTAATACAAATGATTATAAAATTAAAGTTTTTTTAATTCTTGATCTACAATGCTGCTTCTTTAATTTCTTTGAAAGTGAAAATTATGCAAACATTTAATGCGATGCCTCAAGTTTTCTAGATTAGAAATGTAACATTACACTTACTATTGACAATTCGCTTTTTAAATAACATTACTTAATATTATTGCAATTTAGGTTTAATGCCCCATAATCGGGACCACAATAGTTATTACGCTTTTAATTAAGTAGCTGTAACACCTAATTATTTATAACAATAACCTATAAGTGTTGGTATATTGCAACCAACTTAAAAAATTGGGTTCCCAAATAACTGTAATAAATAATTTTTAGAAAGAGTATTTGAACTTAAGTTACTTAACTTTAATATCTAATCATTGTAAATTTAAAACCATTAAATACCTTAACTTTAAACACACACCGATTTCTCTGACTACGACAACTAGGTGCCAATACATAAATAATTTAATTTCCCTATTTTAAATAATTATTACATTTACTTTATTTTTAATTCATATTCGTTACTGAGTTATATTCGAAACTACGCAAAATAAAAAATAAAGAAAGTTCATATTAAAAATTTATTAAACTTTCATGTTTTAAGCATTTTTCTTGAAAACAACATTCAAATCTACGTTACAGAATGTAATTATATCATAAAATTATTTGTAATTAACTTTTTATTATTATTAATGAACATATTAAAATGTTTCCAATTATTCCGATTTCAAATTATTTATTATTATTATTATAATGACTAAATAACTACTAATTGTTAACAAGCCTTTAGTTAACAATCAGGAGACTTTTATTTAAATTTTAACCAATCAGTACGTCCTTAAAGTTAGCAGACCAGTTGAGACAGATCAATAATTTTGTACATTAGAAATTAAGTGCTCATTAATTGCTAATTAAGTACCTCAATTACGATTAAATTGCTACAGTAGTTCTCGAGATCTTCGATTATCTGTTACCTTAAAAAAAAGTTAGCAGACCAAGTATCTAAAAACAGTTTTAGAGATTGACTAAAATGCCTAAATTAATCAAAAAATTAAGTGCTATTTAAGTGCTTCATGTTCTCTATCTTAGAAGCACTCAAAAAACTTTTTTTTTCTAAATAACCTATTGATCTGCTATCTGTGGCAGACCAAATGTTAGAAACCACCTTGAACAATTAAAATAAAACTTTAACACATCTACAGATTTAAGTGCTATTTAAGTGTTTTATGTTCATTACTTTAGAAGCATTCAAAAAATGTTTTTCTTCTAAATAACCTATTGATCTGCTATCTTTGGCAGACCAAATGTTAGAAACCACCTTGAACAATTAAAATAAAATTTTAACACATCTACAGATTTAAGTGCTATCTAAGTGCTTAATGATCATTACTTTAGCAACATTCAAAAAACTTTTTTTTCTAAATAACCTATTGATCTGCTATCTTTATCAGACCAAATGTTAGAAACCACCTTGGACAACTAAAATTAAATTTGAACACATCTACAGATTTAAGTGCTATCTAAGTGCTTTATGTTCATTACCTTAGAAGCATTCAATAAACTTTTTTTTTCGAAATACCTACTGATCTGCTATCTTTAGCAGACCAAATGTTAAAAATCACCTTGGACAACAAAATTAAACTTTAACACATCTACAGATTTAAGTGCTTAATGTTCATTACCTTAAAAACATTCAAAAAACTTTTTTCTTTTAAATAACCTATTGATCTGCTTTCTTTGGCAGACCAAATGTTAGAAACCACCTTGAACAATTAATATGAAACTTTAACACATCTATAGATTTAAGTGCTAATTAAGTGCTTTATGTACATTACCTTAGAAACATCCAAAAAACTCTTTTTTTTTTAAATAACCTATTGATCTGCTATCTTTGGCAGACCAAATGTTAAAAACCACTTTGGACAATTAAAATCAAACTTTAACACATCTACAGATTTAAGTGCTATTCATGTGCTTAATGTTCATTACCTTAGAAACATTCAAAAAACTTTTTTTTTCTAAATAACCTATTGATCTGCTATCTTTGGCAGATCAAATGGTAGAAATCACCTTTGACAATTAAAATGAAAGTTTGATTTTAGTTGTCCAATGTGCTTTCTAACATTTGGTCTGCCAAAGATAGCAGATCAATAGGTTATTTAGAAAAAAAAGTTTTTTGAATGCTTCTAAGGTAGTGAATATAAAGCACTTAAATAGCACTTAAATCTGTAGATGTATTAAACTTCGATTTTAGTTGTCCAAGGTGGTTTCTAACAATTGGTCTGCCAAAAACAGCAGATCAATGGATTATGTAGAACAAAAATGTTTTTTAATTTTTCTAAGGTAATGAACATAAAGCACTTAAATAGCACTTAAACCTGTAGATGTGTTAAAGTTTGATTTTAATTGTCCAATGTGCTTTCTAACATTTGGTCTGGTAAAGATAGCAGATCAATAAGTTATTTAAAAAAAAAAGGTTTTTGAATGCTTCTAAGGTAGTAAACATGAAGCACTTAAATAGCACTTAAATCTGTAGTTGTGTTAAAGTTGGATTTTAGTTGTCCAAGGTGGTTTCTAACAGTTGGTCTACCAAAGGTAGCAGATCAATAGGTTATTTAGAAAAAAAGTTTTTGAATGCTTCTAAGGTAATGAACATAAAGCACTTAAATAGCACTTAAATCTCTAGATGTGTTAAAGTTTGATTTTAGTTGTCCAATATGCTTTCTAACATTTGGTCTGCCAAAGATAACAGATCAATAGGTTTTAGAAAAAAAGTTTTTGAATGCTTGTAAGGTAGTGAATATAAAGCACTTAAATAGCACTTAAATCTGTAGATGTATTAAACTTCGATTTTAGTTGTCCAAGGTGGTTTCTAACAATTGGTCTGCCAAAAATAGCAGATCAATGGATTATGTAGAACAAAAATTTTATTAATTTTTCTAAGGTAATGAACATAAAGCACTTAAATAGCACTTAAACCTGTAGATGTGTTAAAGTTTGATTTTAATTGTCCAATGTGCTTTCTAACATTTGGTCTGTTAAAGATAGCAGATCAATAAGTTATTTAAAAATAAATTTTTTTAAAGGTTTTAAGGTAGTGAACATAAAGCACTTAAATAGCACTTAAATCTGTAGATGTATTAAAGTTGGATTTTAGTTGTCCAAGGTGGTTTCTAACAGTTGGTCTACCAAAGGTAGCAGATCAATAGGTTATTTAGAAAAAAAAAGTTTTTTGAATGCTTCTAAGGTAATGAACATAAAGCACTTAAATAGCACTTAAATCTCTAGATGTGTTAAAGTTTGATTTTAGTTGTCCAATATGCTTTCTAACATTTGGTCTGCCAAAGATAGCAGATCAATAGGATTTTTAGAAAAAAAAAGTTTTTTGAATGCTTGTAAGGTAGTGAATATAAAGCACTTAAATAGCACTTAAATCTGTAGATGTATTAAACTTCGATTTTAGTTGTCCAAGGTGATTTCGAACATTTGGTCTGCCAAAGATAGCAGATCAATGGATTATGTAGAAAAAAAAAGGTTTTTGAATGCTTCTAAGGTAATGAACATAAAGCACTTAAATAGCACTTAAATCTGTAGATGTGTTAAAGTTTTATTTTAGTGCTTTTTAACATTTGGTCTGTTAAAGATAGCAGATCAATAGGTTATTTAGAAAAAAAAAGTTTTTTGAGTGTTTCTAAGGTAATGATCATTAAGCACTTAAATAGCACTTAAATGTGTAGATATGTTAAAGTTTTATTTTAGTGCTTTCTAACATTTGGTCTGTTAAAGATAGCAGATCAATAGGTTATTTAGAAAAAAAAAGGTTTTTGAATGTTTCTAATGTTTTAAGCACTTAAATAGCACTTAAATCTGTAGATGTGTTAAAGTTTGATTTTAGTTGTCCAAGGTGGTTTCTAGCATTTGGTCTGCCAAAGATGGCAGATCAATGGGTTATTTAGAAAAAAAAAGGTTTTTGAGTGCTTCTAAGATGGTGAACATAAAGCACTTAAATAGCACTTAATTTTTTGACCAATTTAGGCATTTTAATCAAACTCTAAAATTGTTTTTATATACTTGGTCTGCTAACTTGTTTTTAAGGTAACAGATAATCGAAGATCTCGAGAACTACTGTAGCAATTTAATCGTAATTGAGGTACTTAATTAGCAATTAATAAGCACTTAATTTCTAATGTTCAAAATTATTGATCTGCCTCAAGTGGTCTCCTAACTTTAAGGACAACGGATTTAACTAGGGTTTATGCAACCACGCATTTACATCTCAAGAGTTTACACATATGTATTTTGTAGATAATGTCATCTGTGATGATAGCGGCGAGTACATCGATCTTTTTTACTTTTAATGTAATACGAAATTTTCTTGGGAAAGAGACCAACTTTGAATTTGAGTTAAGATAAAATTTTTATTAATACTCAATATTTGCAACATTAATTATGTGCTTCATCATGAGCTACACCCAATTAAAGGTCATTTACAATACGTAAAAAATATGATATTTTAACTTACAATTAAAAATTTAATCCATTAACCAGCTCAAGGGTGACTTCAATAACGAATAGTTATAATGATTATAATGAGTTAGGCACATTTTATTAAAAGGAATCAGAATATTATTAAAAATAAGCATCTTCGTTAGCAGGTTAATTTATAACTATAAATGTTTATCGATTTAATTACATCAAAGTAAAATATAAAAATATAAATTATTTAAAGTAATATTTCAAAATAACATTGGTAGCTAAGAATATAGTTATCAATTGCTAATAAATTAGCATTAGTTGTATCTTGATTCTCTATATCAGATCTATAGTTTGTTGTCTAAATTTTTATTAATCCCAACCATTTCCATGAATCTCAGAGTTAATTTGCTTTTAGCATTTTTTAGATAGAATATTTTAAAAATCAAACAAGTGATTTTCAGTGATTGAATGAGCAGAAAGTGCACATCTAGATTTTTAGTTTTTGTCACTTTTATAAATGTTTATCCACGTTTTTTAGCCATGTTGTGCTAAGTCAGATGTAAGTCTTATCACAGATTATAAGAAAGGATTAAAAATACTTACAAAATGACCTATTATTTATTTTTAGCATTAACGTCAGAGATATTCAAGAGTGAAAAAATCGACCATTTTCAATTTTCTCAAATTATCTTAGAAATTAGGCGATGCATTTGAAGTTTGTTCATGTCATCAAACGGTTCTTGAAATTTTGCCCAATTTTGCTAATTAAAGCGAAGCTTTATATTCATAAATAACAAAGTTACCCATTGTACCGAGGTAGATAAATGGGCACCCTGTATTAGTTAATTTGAAGAGAAAATATTTAATAACATAATGAAGAATAAGGGTAATTATTGAATACTACTCTAAACTGGAAACCGACGATGTTAGAATATATAGAGGAATTTGTAATATTAATCCGATCAACACCAGCTGAAATCAAAAACATTCTTTCAATAACAAAACCACTTGAAATATACTACTACATTAACAGAAGAAACATATAAAATCAAAATAATACAAAGATATTATAAATAATTCTACGGAAAGAGCCTAGACAGTTACCTGGAAGAAACTGAAAATCGAACAACAACCAAAGTGCATAAAACATCGAATATGTGGAATAAAAAGAGCTGGGCGCCAAGAACAGTTTCAAAATATTGATAGAAAGCATGGACATAAATGATACTAATGATCACCGAACATCGCAAATAAAATGTGAACTCATACACAATGTGACCAAAACTGCGGGATTCATCTTTTATGGTTTTATTTGAAGTTATGAGAAAACCCTTACGCGCTATCCCTGATAAATATGTTTAGTTGTGTAGTTCATTAAGGTAACTTGATTTAATATTTAACTCCAAGCAAGGAATTAGTTTTTTTAAATTGCCAAATATAAATTTTAAAAATTCTCCTGACACCTTCTTTATTTTAGATTTTAGTCTAAGACGTCTAGAGTGTTTTTTAAAAGAAGAATAACAGTTCTCATATATGTCAACGTTTCGCACCTTAATGACGTGTGCTTCTTGACGGCCATCTGATTTGGCATTGGTCATCAGAACTGTTGTTTTTCTTTCAACTCAATTTCCGTTTCATAAACCAGCCCAGCCTATATGCAGTGTGTCCAGTAGTCTACTGCATTTTCAACATGATGGTTACCCTTGTTACTCCATACAAACAGTTAATGGATGGTTGCATTAAACTTTGGAAAAAAATTGATTGACTCCCCATTATAATATACTTAAGCTTGAGTACAGATTTATGTTATCTTATGGTACATTTTTATACAAATTGTTAGAATCGGAAGAACTTTCATATTTATATTCCATGATACATAAAAGATCCACAATTTTACCATGTGGTACTAATTTACGAGAGAGAGTGACCCCAATATTATTCCTCAGCATCGGACAAATAAATTTAAAAGTTCCTTTGAATATACTGCACCTAAATTATTTAATTCATTTGAACAGGTGTTTTTGGAACCAACAGTATACAGGGTTATTCACGTTGTACGACACGAAAGATTATGGCTATATCCTTTGATTTTAAGATTAGTTTTTTTTTTGTGAAATAGATAGGGATCATTGGAGGTACATTTTAAAATTATATTCATGATATACAGGGTGTTCGAAAAACATAAAACATATCAAAGTTGTGTTTTTTTAAACAGAATATCCTATATATTTTTACATTTTAGGATTTCACGATTAAAATAAAAGTGAGTTTTATAAAGGTCATCTAAACCTGAAGGTTTTTAAATATTTCGTATTTTGTGAAAATGTAGTACCAACTTGACACGTTTGAATTTTCGATTTTTATACCTGATTTTGAGATTAAATTTGACCCGAGTTCTACTAACTGAGTAGGTTTTGTGTCGTACTTGTAAAAAAATTTAATAACGTATACAGGGTGTTCAAAAAATGTGACTAAATAATTACAAGTTTTAAATGATAATAACTTGTTTATTTCAAATGGAACACTCTTTATTTTATGTTATTAGCAGATGCAGAATTTAATTCTCTATCGGTTACTATTACACTTCCCTATACCTAACTGTTCACGTTCTCATGCAAAATGCATATTTTCTAAACAACAAACAACAGGTTTAATACAAAACTATTTTATTAGCAGTGTGTACTTCATTTTTCAAGTACTGTGGACTAATATGAATAAAAAAAAAGAAAAAACAAAAATAGGAGCTTATAGCAAAGGTTCAAACTGACGACCGCCTGACTCTAAACACAAACGTATTCTTTTGTTAAAACCTTCAGCAACATTTGCCAACGTTTCTGGGCCTATATTTCGAAAAGCTTCTTTGATTCGCTCCTTCATATCATCTGGTGTTGTTGGAGGTGTGTCGTAAACAGTTGCTTTTACATATCCCCATAAAAAAAAAATCTGGTGGAGTCAAGTCAGGCGATCGCGGTGGCCAATTTTGAGAGCCATTTCTTCCAATCCACCGATTTTGGAAATGAACATTTAAAAATTCTTGTACATCACGATGAAAATGTGCGGGAGCTCCATCCATCTGCAACCACATAGTTGCCCTTATGTCTAAGGGAATCTCGTCTAATAAAATTGGAAACTGATTAATCAAAAATTCCAAAAATAATCTTCCGTTTAAATGCTCATCAAAAAAATAAGGACCAATTAAATAACGACCCATAATTCCGCCCCAAATATTCACTGACCATCTGTGTTGATTATCAACTATGCAAAATTGATGCGGGTTAAAATCAGAATAATAATGGTAGTTGCCTATTAACGGATCCATTATTGTGAAACGTGCACTCGTCACTAAACAGAACAAGATTAAAAAAGTTTTCATTTTCTGCCACTTTATCCAACACCCACATACAAAATGCAACTCGATTCCCGACACCATTTTCCAAAAGTTGTTGGTGAAGCTGGATTTTATAATCATGATAATGATGTTTTTTAAGAATCCTCGAGACACTCGCTTGACTGTTGTTTGTATGTTGTGCAATTTGATTTTGTCCAATATGGGGATTTTCGATTACAGACGCAATAACTGTATGTTCAAATTCTTCTTTTTGTGTCCCAGGTTTTCTTTTGGTGGGTTTTTTGTACTGGACAGTTTCTTTGAATTGAGCCAATAGTCTTTTGAAAACGGATTTGTTTGGATGATTCCTGTTAGGAAATCTCTCAGCGTAAATTCGTGATGCCAATAAACAGTTTTGCAGGCATTCTCCAAGGATAAAAATCATGTCAATTCGTTCTTCTTTGTTATAGATTGTCATTTTTAATAAAAATCAAGACCAGAAGTTACAAACTACCACCACAGACTGAATGACAGAAATCAATTGTTATGAGAAAAAATTGTCATTGTGCAACTGCTGATGACATAAAATATAGGGTGTTCCATTTGAAATAAACAAGTTATTATGATTTAAAACTTGTAATTATTTAGTCAAATTTTTTGAACACTCTGTATACGTTATTAAATATTTTACAAGTACGACACAAAACCTACTCAGTTTTCAGTTAGTAGAACTCGGGTCAAATTTAGTCTCAAAATCAAGTATAAAAATCGAAAATTCAAACGTGTCAAGTTGGTACTACATTTTCACAAAATACGAAATATTTAAAAAACCTTCAGGTTTAGATGAGGTAAACCTTTATAAAACTTACTTTTATTTTAATCATGGAATCCGAAAATGTAAAAATATATGGGGTATTCCATTTAAAAACCCTACTTTGATATGTTTTATGTTTGTCGAACACTCTGTATATCATGAATATAATTTAAAAATGTACCTCCAATAGTCCCTATCTATTCCACAAAAAAAACTAATCTCAAAATCAAAGGATATAGCTATAATCTTTCGTGTCGTACAACGTGAATAACCCTGTATAAAAAAATTCAGAGCTCATTTAATAACTTTGCAGAATAACTTTTAATTTGTACATCTTATTCACACGCGATATATATATATATATATATATATATATATGTTAATGGGAAAAGTGAAAAACGGCATTGCCGATCTTTTTCCTTTGGACATAAATAAATATTATTATTACTATTATTATTATTATTTGCTATTTAATTAAAGATAAATCAAAAAATCCAATTATATCAGAAACTGTTGCTCGGCGCGACATTTATTAAGTTTATCTTTTTGGGGCAGAAAAATTTGGAGTATAAAAATATTCAAATAAAAATTTCATAAAGGAAAGCACAAAAAAAATAGGACATTTTAAATTTAAAAAAAGTGCTGTTAGTGGCGCCCCCTGCTATTCACCACAAAAATGAGAACGGATTTCAAATTCTCATCCCAAAAAACCACCGAGTACCCAATTTTGTGCAAATGATACAGCTATTAAGACAATTATCCAAGAGAAACTAATAAAAAATAATAACTTTGACACTTTGTAGGTGGTGGTTACACTATATAAATAATTATAGTAAATCAACCTTTTGATTATTAAATTACATTTGATATTTATTATTTGGTTCACGTTGTATTTGTTGTATGATGAAAAATACAATATTTTTTTCCCGAAAAATACTTCTACATTCTTAAAAATTGACATGAAAATGTAAAATTTCATTATAAACGTCTTTTTTAGTCAATTTTTAAAAAATGTTAAAAAATACATACACTCTATTACTGACGATTTTAAATATTTTTTTAATATAACATGGTTTATAACAAATTTTTTATTAATTTATGTTCCAAACAACAATTTAAAAATATGTATCTTTGCTGTGCTGTGTTATTTATAATCAATGTGAAATATTTTTCAAATTGCTTAATTATCGTTGTAATTATATCTAACAAGAACTAGACTACATTAAACAATATTAAACAGGACTAATGTGCATAAATCCCTCAGGCGTTATACAACTACTATTTCCGAGTCTTGGGGTAACTTGGTAACTAGTTACATAATAGTAAATTCTGTATCAAGGTTAGAATGAAAATTTGATAGAGTGGAAGATTCGGAATGAGAGCGTTAGCGAGCGTGAGGAACCACGAGTAGGTCGAATTTTCATTCTAATCTAGTAACAGACCGTGTTTTCTCCACTATCATATTTGATTCATTCAATTTTTCATGTATTTTATAAAATTTAACTTAATACTTGCCTCAAAATGTCTAAAACATTGCATTTGCATTTGACACTGACAGTACAGAAAATCATGGCTGTCTAATTATTTTGTTGAGCATAATTACAGAATATTCATTCTGTTACTAGTTATTGAATGAAAACACATGCAAAACTCATAAGAACTCATTAAATAGTAGTTTGTTTTAAATTTAATTTAAAAAAAACAAAAGCCGCTAATGTACGGCTCATAACCAAACTTACAGCCAAAAACTGTAAGTTTGGTTCGAATATCTCAAAAATGGTTGAGATATTGTAAAATGCTAGTGATAATACATATAATTCACAAAGTCGAATATCTCGAAAACTGTTCGAGATATCAAAAAATGGGGAGGCATATTCGGAATCAGCGTTAAAAAATACATAAGAATCACATGTCAAATTTAATCCATCACAACGGGAACCCTGCAACGAACAACGACAACGGTGACGACGACCCACAGAATAGCGATCTTTTCCAAACTGTAAGTTTGGTTAAAAATCTAACACCTTACCTCAATTAATAACACTAAAAACTATGATTGGAATGTATAAATTCTTAAATAATTCTTTAGTTGAATGTCATTTTTACTAATCTTACAAAATTGAATTTATTCACGACCACTATGAAAACTTGACATTTCGTACTCATAAACCACAAGAGAAAATTTAACATATCTGAAACATCTGGTGAAAATCATTTCGTTACTCGTAACGGTATATATACCCCAATTGACTGAATGTAGCAAAACTTGATTGGTTGCTCATGTTGATTTGAAACTGATATTTATTTATCTAACCTGAAAATGGGCCAAACGACATCTATACTTCAAATAAAAAGTAAATATAATTATTGACATTATTGTTTATTATTGAGAATAGAAATAGTAGTCATGAAAACAGCTATATTTTTTAAATTGCCAAACTGACAGTTAAATCTTAAATTAAATGATTACCAGCGCTCGGGCTACCACCCTCGCGCACCTAACACTCGCACGAAAACTGTGATTTTCTCCTCGTGTAATACAATATACTATACCAGTTGATTAAACTACTATTACAAGCTTTACATAGCTTAGCGTCATCACATAAAATTTTATTGACTACTGATTTGTACACAGTTTATTAAATTAATTCTACAACTAATACAATCATTTTCTTTAAAAATTTTCAGCCAAACGACTATTGCTTGGGTGAAAAAAAAAGATGCTGGTGCACTCGTTCATACAGATGTTAGTTTATATCTTACTTTACAATATTCAACTCGATTTTGGTTTCTAATGATCCATGACAGATGATGAATGGAAGTAATTTTCATAAACCATTTGGTATAAAATAAACATTCTCAAAACACAAAAACCTGGTTTAATTATCTCGAGCAAGAGTTAGTTAATTGTTCTTCACGGATTATTAAAGAAATGTTATAGTAAGAGTTATTTCATTATAAACGTAATGTTAATAATATTAACCTATTTTGACGGTTTATTGATATGTAATTTTCTTTTTCTTTTAACTTCATTAGCTGTAATTACTTTAACCAACTTTTCGGTTGTTTAATGCACTTAGTTACTAAAATTTGTTTTGAAGTTTTAATTTGGTTTTATTTATATTTATATAATCTAGTTTTTTACACTATGTAAGTGCAAAAAAATAAATTGTATAAATATATTTTTAAATTTTTGAAATGTATAATTGATGGCAAAAATACAAACCTGTTCAAATTTTATTTATTTTATGTTATGTATGTAAATTTTTATACAGAACGTTCCTGGATGGAGAGTCGGTGAGAATATTAATGGTGTAACAAATTTTTAATGCCGAAAAATTACAAAAAGAAATAAATTCACTCAAAATCTGAGTTGACTTGAATAAGGGTTTCTATAAATATAGAATATACAGTGCTTTTCATTTAACACTTTTTTGAGACATCTGGTATAAACTATTTATGTTAATTATAATTAAGTGGTAAAATGTCTATTAGAAAATATTCTTATACTCATTTGTAAGTTTTTAATTTAATAAAGAAAAAACAAAAAAAATATCGTCTTGGGGAGGATTCAAACCGACGAGTCTAAGGGACTTTTGTAATTTGACTTGGTTACTATGGTAACGAAATTGTCATTCAAATTTTGTTTATTAAGTTTGAAACATTTTGACACGTTTAATTTTTAAATATTGAACAGAACGTGTCAGTTTATATCGTAATTCTCCCCGAGACGAATTTGTTCTGTTTTTTCTTTATTGAATTCAAAACTTACGAATGAATTAAGGAATATTTTCTAATAGACATTTTACCACTTAATTATAATTAACATAAATGGTTTATACCAGATGTCCCAAGGAAGTGTTAACATGAAATTGAAATATTAACATGTAAAATCCAATGGCCAATGTTAAATGAAAAGCACTGTATACTTATCTCTGCGAACGCATGTAGTAATACATCGGCGTGGTTGTGCATAATGTAGTTAAATGCAGCTAATACAATCCATTCATTAAATAGTAAGAAACGCCAACTCCCAACATATATGTAATTAGTTTAAAAACGCCAACTTGTCAAATAAATATTGAGTCTTCAACAATGAATCTTATTAGTTCAGTGTTTTGGAAACAAAAATTGTGTTAAACTTTCAAACAAAGCCTACGAAAAAGATTCCTTCAAATTTGTGTTTAAAAACTGACTACCGGCAGCATGTATAAAGGTTCTTCCAAAGTTATTACCTTCGATTGTAGAAACTCTATAACGTCTTTGCAAAACTATACTAAGAATATACCGAAACTTTATAACAGGTATTTCAGTCATAGCAAGTTACGTTTGGAAGCTCCCACTTTTGTACTGATATTTGATTAGGTCGTTTGGAAGCAATAAAAACTAAAATTTTATGGAAGATAGAAATGCTTCTTGATTTAGTAGTAAGGCTCGGTAAGGTCGCATCAAAGTACCCAAAGGGTTCGTATAGAGGTTACAAAAAAAAATTTTAAATTATTTTAATGAGACTTGTTCATCATTATTTCTCATTTTTTTTCCGTGTTACTCTCGTCTTTTAATCGATTAACTTCTAACTGTAGAAATTCGGTGTAGTTCTTCAATTTCTATAGTTTTTCCATGTCCGGGTTTGATCCTTGGTCCGTTGCATCGGTAGTCCACATTCTAGTCTGTAATATATACTAAAGCACATTGTAACCGCAAAACTTTTGGCTGTATTAACTTACGTTTATAATAAAGAACAGTCAAATAAAAAACTATACTTACGTCATTTGTAACTTTTAGTAGAACACTGTCGGCGAGCATTAGGTATGAGATGTGCGTATACTTATCGGTAAGAATAAGAGTACATTTTGCTGTCAGCATAGTTGTTCATGGAATTACAGTTATTTTAGTATTTTACTACTGATAATCGTTCATATATATTTCGTGAGTGTTAACGGAAAGTGCAACTTCAAGCGAAGGTAAGTATCTTCTGTTTACGACGTATAAAAGTGTAACTACTGTTCTGAGTAAAGTTTACGATATTGTATTGTCTGTGATATACCTAATACCTTTTAAAATTTAGCTTATTCATTGGTCTACGTTTGAGAGAACAGTTTATTATTTTGGCAACTCAGCAACGGTGTAATGATACTCAATAGTTGTAATGATAGGTAAATTTTTCCTCCTATAAGTTTCCTTTCTCACTGTTTAAAGAACGCTGCAATCTGTTTACATTATGCTGACCACACTACCATTCTTATCAAAAAACAAAATTAAGTAGTACATTAATTAAAGCAAATAATGTAATAAACCTTCCCAACCAGTGGTGCAACGATAATAGTCTTCAGTTCAACGCTACCAAAACGATGCAGATGTTTATTTATTTATTCGTATGGTACATTATACAAATATTGTATTGTAATGTAAGTGTTATGTATGGTGTCCCAGAAGATCAGTATAAACCTGTATAGTGTGGTGAGGAAACCGTGTGCAATAGTGGATTGGTTCGTCTTCGCAAAGCATTGACTTCAAGGTTTAGGAAAACCACTAAAACCTAAACATGCCAACCTTTATCCACCCTAGTATTCACATGTAATAATATTAATTAAGTGTGTAAGTACCGATCCAAGCGCCAGTCATGACAATGACGAAAAAAATAGTAGGTTAAGGAAATAGAAAAACAAAATAATGGAAAAACAGTTAATCAAGATAAAAATACATAACATTACTGAATTTCAGATGTCCTTCAGATTCGTAAGCCATAATATTGATTCATCAGTTAAATTATAAATGTTTGGAAACCCTCCTTTAAACTTCGTTAATTGACAATCCTCTACAATATGTGTAACGGTCTCTGGTTCGTTTCCACAGTCACAATTTAGATTAGAAATCGCATTCCATTTAAACAACATAGGGTTGCATTTTGAACGGCCTATTCTTATGCGATTTACTTTTGACCAAATTTTTCTTTTTTGATCAAAGCCCGGGACTTCTATTGTTAGATCATCAATGAGATGTTTATTGAAAACATCAACTTCAGACCATAATTTTTTCCACTCTTCAACTTCAGAAAAAGCCGTACTTAAGTAGTCTTGCAACCATATAGGACTTCGAGATTTAAGTCTTTTAGCAGAAGGGTTGTCAATGGCATTCCAAATTGGCAACTTTTTGTTAAGTTGGCATTTATCCCATTCTCGTTTTAACGCAGCTTTTCGTCGAATGTTTGATAGAGTAATATTACAAAGAACAGGAAGCCAATCGAGAGGAGTAGATTTAATGGTTCCACTAATTATACGCATAGTGCAATTCAACTGGGCATCTATTTTTTTTTGTATGATAACTATTGAACCAGACAGGAGCATAATATTCTGCTGTAGAATAAACTAATGCCAATGCAGATGTTAATTACACAGAAGTACCATAATTTTTTGTCAATCCAAAAACCGTTAAATTTCTAGGTGTCTTAATTGATCCGAAACTGTTATTTAACCAACACGTTGAGTAAATATCTAAAATTCCAAGCCAAAATGTTTTCGTGCTACGGTGCCTCTCGGATAATGTGTCTAATCTAACATTAAAACTCATATACTCAGCTACGATTCAAAGTCATTTGTACTATATATTGTAATATTATTTGGGCTAATTATTTAGGTATCAATCGAGTTTTTCCACTGCAGCGTCGCGCAATTAGTGTACCAGGGAATATCAATTACAGAGAAGATTAAATTTAGAGTTTTAACTTTACCATGCAGTTATATACTTAACTGTATTCTTCATGCAAAAATTAACACTGACAAGTGCACTTCGTTATTAGACTCATATAGTACTAGTAATGATTTAAGATTTTGTTAATATACCTTTTAAGTTATTTAATTGTTTAAAACTAGAAACAAGAAACTAGCCTTTTAATTTATTAAAGAAATATTTAAAGACATTTTTAATTAATAATGCATTCTATTCTTTGGAAGAATTTAAAAATTGTGTAAGTTTAAAAGATAGTATATAAGAGGGATCAGTCTGACATCTGTAAACGCAGATTTTGTAGCATATTAACAGAAATAAACATTATTATCCTTCCTGTAATTAGTCACTCAAATCCAGTGTTACCTATCGAAAACCAAATGAAATTGTAATGATTCAGCTTTTGGGTATTGTGTTTGCAATACAAACTAACGATTAAACAGCAACTTATTGTTAATTTGCACTTGCAGATGACTAAATAGACCAACTGCAAAGGAATGGCCCTATTCACCAATATCGATTATATTTTAATACCTACCTCGTTTATTTCTGAGTGTGCCGTTTCAAATTGACAGGTTGACGTTTAAGTTATTACTGTCAAATTTATTTAATGGTACCGTCAGAAAGTAATTAAGGCGTTAAGGCCCTCCGCACACGGGTCGTTGGGCACTCGAAGCGGCTGCGACTCGAAGTCGATGCGATTTTGCTTAGTATCGACTTCCGCATTACCGCACAACTCCCCATCTTATTTATAAAATGTGGTGTAAAAATGGCTATTTTTAATTATCTTTGCTTTTTGCTCAAAAATTTCAATTAAAATGATTTATCTGAATCTGAAAGAGCTCTGATGATTTTTATTTTAGAATCGGTCCAAAATACGTAGGTATTATACAGGGGGTTAGTAAATACCTAAGTGTACCAACTTTAGGGGGTCATTCTGCATAAAAAATAATGACAGTTTACTACGTAAACGTATCCCCGCAAATGCTTCGTTTTCAGAGATTTTATCATTTTATCAAGCCAAAATGACGGGTAAACTACATAAATTTTCGAAATTTTGAAATATTTTCAAAAATATTGATTACACATTTTTTTTTTCAAATAAAAGTTATTTAGATAATTTAGATTTCTTGTAATTCCAAAACTTTGAAACTATCTAAACAAGTAAGCTAACGAAAAAATCAACTAATTGGATTGTTCTTCCTTGAGGAGGGGCACCAAAACCATTAAGGCGTTTTTTCAGGCAAAGTTTCGTGCAGCCGGATGTGCACTTCTTCAGGCCTTTAAAACAAATAAATGCCTGAAAAAACGCCTTAATGGTTTTTGGTGCCCTCCTCAAGGAAGAACAATCCAATTAGTTGATCATTTATAGGAGGAAATATTTACCTTTCATCATAACTAACGAAAAATGTTCAATTTCAAATTTGGAAAAATTACGACCAAATTTTATGAAATTAATTCATATTAGTTCAAATCAACTTCTAAACTCTAACAAATACCTACACCTCGAAGTTGAGCTCAATAATTTAAATGATCTTCAACAAAAAATTTTTTTTAATTATCAAAATTACTAATTTCAAAAACTATCCCGTTGCTCGAATTGAACTGAAACTTCGGAGAACGTTCTTTAAGATCTACTTTCATATAAAAGTTACGCCGTAAAAGTAAGTTTGATTTTATTTAAATTGTTCAAGATTCCGTTATTCTCAATATTTATACTTAATCAATGAAATTGATTTCAGAATGTTCTTTACTTCGTTTTGTACGGACGCTCAGTTAGAAACAAAATTCTAGTGCAATGGGCAATTCCTAGAAAAATAAATACAAGTTTCATTTAAATTAATTGTGATCAGGTAATAATATTTCAATCAAATTCACTCATATATGCTTTATGTAGTAATTTAATAAATACGCAATAAAAAGTTATTAATGCATATAACCACGCATAAATCTTATTTAAAACAGCCAATTTTTGAAAATATGCATATTTTCAACACTACAACCTGAAATAAAATGATATTATAAAAAAACTGTTTTATGTGGAACATTAAAAGAAAAATTAAGAAAAGTAGATATAATTTACATAACGTATGTTAATTCAAGATAAAAAATAGTCATTAACATCGCTGACTATTAACATTAATAGCGTCTATAAATTCTCAATAAATAATAGAAAACTCAGATATTTATTGCAAGTTCTATAAAATTTGTTGAAATATAATATTTCTGATATCTCGAATTAATGTTTTGTCATTGTCCATCAATAAGTTTTTATAATCAATTTAATTAAATTCTGTATTCACGCCTACGTTAAGTATGTGTATTTATGATAAGTGAAAATTTTAGGTATAATCGCGCTTGATATATTCAATAAAAACATTATTATTTCTTCTTAAAGTAGCACAAACAAATGTAATTTTTATGCATGTTAATAGTTCTTGTTCACACTTGTAAGGTGTGTAATGTTTACTTTAACTTAGTTGTTTTATTGACTTTATCTTTTAAAATATACGCTACTCATTAAATATTGGTTAAAACTTTAACAAATTGCTATTTAATATTATGTATAAAATGTATAAATATTTATATTGGTCATTTATCAATGTCAACTAATACAGTTAGGTATGAACTCATTTAATTCAATTTTTACTTAGAATATAACAATGTATTAGGTACATATTTGAGGTCACATTGTAACCCCCTGCTGACTATAGGCTCTTCACAACTGTCATTAATATTCGTATAAAGTTTGTACATGTGTATTTATTAAACTAACGGATTTAGTCTTAATTTCAATTTAAAACGTTTGTTACTTTGTGTGGTTGAATAGGTTTTAACATGAAAGCATATGTTGTAATTGCTATGTTGCATCAAATGATTCTATTTTCTTTTTCATGTTCTTTCACTTTAATTAAATTTACATGCAGTTTTGTAGATGAACATCTGTTATACAATCAAATTACGAGACAATAATACTTTAAGTTATAAATTTAATTAATAATCGTATAATTGATTTTTGTTAAAATCGGAACGTTTCCGTAAATAAACAGTGAACTTCTTTTATTAATTTTATCTTTTAAACTATAAAAATATAAATGAACGCATAATTTATGAATGATTTGCTGTTGGACGTTTAATTAAATTTTTCATTAGTTATGTGTTTTGTTCTTACTCTTCCAACAAAGTGAGAATACAATTATTTTGTTCAAAAAAAGCTGAATTTTGACTTCACCAACCATGAAATTTTCACAGAGAAACTTTTAAATGTTAAACGGTTTAGGTCAAAATTAGTATTATTTTTGTTAAATAGTATGAATATAAAAATTATTGGCAATATGTGTGTACAAAATAGTTCCCAAGTCGAGTTTGTTCCTTATTAAAAAATTTTTAAAACAATTTTTGTCAAAACTGTTAAAACATCTGACCTAATCAGGAAAGCTAATTGATAATACACAAAATATTTATATTATGAATGAATGCTTGCGGGTGCAAATTAGTCCAAATTTGATAGATGCAATTGGTAAATTTGTTTTTGATATGAAAACTCTAAGTCATATCTTGAAATACGAATAGATTGTGTTTTATCATAACTTTATTGAATGAATTACATATGACTTTTAAATTGATTTTCAATAACTAACAACTACATAATCTCTGTTACCCAGATACATAATAAAAACTAAACCAATTACATACCAATGCGAGATCACCTGACAGTACATCCCCCCTTTTTAGCCACTAACATAATCTTTTAGATAAGCTGGCCTTTTGATAATTCTTATAAGTCGTTGTTTAATTTCAGAAAACAGAGCATCTTTATCTGTAATTAAAGTCTTTTCTTTTTCACTCTTATGATGCTCACTAACTACCACTTTACTAGTATCGTTGTTTGATTCACTAATACGCATATCATCATTAACATCAAATTTTGAATCGTTATCACAAGAAAGGCCTGACAGTACTGAAGTAAATGTAGACCATTTATAATATGAAGCTGGAACTAAATGCCTCATATTTCTTCTATAAACACCTTTCTCAGTTGTAACAAGCTATGACCGCGGTTCTTTTAGTTTTTTAATAATTCTGCCATATGCAGATAAGTCGGTTACCCAAACACTATCATTTTCCTGCAATATTAACAATTCTCTGGTCTTTTATTAAATTGTTTTGAACTTTTTGTCTTTAGTTCAGCTTTCTTCTTTTTTTAAAATTATGATTTATTGGTTTATTTAATAAACTAGGCAAAAGGGGTAAATCTATTTTTAGTCTACGATTCATTAAAAGTAATGAGGGACTAAATCAACATTCCCAGAAAGTTGACCGATAGGCTAGTAACCCCAAATAAATGTCTTCACTCTTTTTTAATAAATTTTTGGCTATTTTGACAGCAGACCCAATGCAGCTATTCGACTGAGCGAAATAAGGACTGCTCGTTATATGCTCAAATCCGAACCGTTTCGCGAACCCTATAAATTATGAAAAAAACTATGGGCCAGTATCAGATCAAACAATGTCAGAAATCCCATACCGTGCAAATAATTCTTTGAGTTTTAAAATTACAGTTCTTTCTGTTAAATTGGTTAATTTAAAAATTTCTATAAAACGAGAATAATAACCTGTTACTATTAGATACCAAAATTTATGTTTAAATAAATCTACTGCTATTTTGTGCCATGGTTTATTAGGAAATTGATCTTTAATAAAACTTTCTTTAGGATTTGTTCGGTGTTCCACATATCTAGGGCTTGTACGAATTACATTTTCTATTTGAGTAGATAACCCTAACCACCACACGGATGATTTGGCTCGTAATCTGCACTTAACAATTCCTAAATGCCCTTCACTCAAAAAAATACGTTCTTAATATCAAGACAATTCGAGTTTTAATTTTAAGAATGGCGATCTCAATATACCACTAAGAATGTTCGATTCTTAAGTTTAGTATAAGTTAAGAATGTTTTCACGACATACTTGTTTTAAACTTAATTTAAGTATACGAAAAGACTGAATTAAGAATTTTAGATAGTTCTACTTTTAAGAATAAATTCGTGCTATATTTAAGATTCGATTTCTTACTTTACCAATTATTACAAATAAGAATTTAATGTTCTTATTTTTAGCATTTTTTTTCTTAAATTATCAAATCGGGCAAAAGAACGCATACTTGGATTAAACTTTTCTAATTTACAGCATGGAATAGACTATAGACATACTTGATTTAATAGACTTTTTTCATAATTTTCGTTCTGATTTTTAGTGATAAGAATGCATACTTTAATTAAATTACACATTTTTATTCACAGTATAACATAGATGCTTAATTTCATAGTTTTTTACCTTAAAATTACATTTGTATTTCATTTTACCCTTGTAGATTCTCCAATTCTGACGAAAGATAAACAATCGGATTTGGTTTATATTTTATTATTAATTTAGCAACAACAATATAGTATAAGTACCGCAAAATAAAATATTTAAGTACAGTATAAGGTAAATTATAATTCAACTAATAGTAACTACTCAACTAATTAAACAAGTAAAGAAATAAATTGCAATAAAATTTAAGGGAAGACCTTGCTCTATCTGGTATACACCTATTATAATGTTTAAAATAGATAAAAACTAAAAACTTATCAATACATAAAGATTCTGTATATAAATACACACCTGTAATACTTAACAAAAATTATTTGGACTAAATTTTAAGGGTTCTATTATCAACTCTTTTGATTTTGAAACAACTTAATAATGCTTTAAAATAAGTAAAAATAAACTGTAATTTGACATTATAAATTTTTATTCATTAGTAAATATTCATTACTATCAGTTTTAATCAAACGAATGCAATATGGTTCGGTAAATACTAAATACTCATAAAAAGGACAGCAATGCTTATGTAAATTGCTTAGTCTTAAATACGATATTTACCTCAATTCCTTTATTAGAATTACGCCAATTTTTTACACCCGTTTTAAATTTAATAGGATCCGCCAGTTCATTATCAGGAAACAATACATTCATGTCGAAATCTTCAATAACTTGGAGATGCCATAACGTGAGTTTGTATTCTGCAACAATTGAAAAAAATAGCTATATTTTCTTTTGAATGAAAAACTGAATATTGTCGGTAGACGGTACTTTCAATATTAAATAAGGCTACTTATACAAATACTACTATTATCGCTTACCTTTAAACTTATTAATTACTGTTGTTGAAAACCCCCAAGAGATTAACAAATTTTCCACTTCGTCAATGACTTCCAAATTCAAAATTCCATCCGATTGATTATTTAATAAACTTTCTGTCAACGTGAGATCAGAATCTAAAATATCCGACAAATTTATTTCGTCTGTTGTCATTTTTTCGCCATATTTTATTCACTAAATTCACTTTCATCGGTGCTTTCGTTCAGACGCAGATACAAAAACTACTTACCTTACAATTAGTTAAATATGTGTGGGTGATTAAGTACACGACGTGACCCGAAGTAACTACTTTATCCTATCATAAATGATGATTTTAAGTTTTTAGACTTTAAATTAAGTATGCAATTACAATCATATACTTAAGTTTAAGAAAACGCGTACTCAATAGAAGCGCCGTAATCTAGAATGCATAAACCACATACTTAGATTTAGAAAAAGTATATCCTAATTCTGAAATTAAGAATTTGTTTAGCATAATAAGTATTCCGGGGATTAATTTTAGAAAAAGATGCAATATAATCAATCTGTCGGAGCGGGGTTTAATGTAAAATTTTAACAATTACTTAATTTAACGTACACTTACTTAAATAATACTAGTGTAAATATTTTTTGAGTGTTGGTGTAAGGATTCTATGCATCTGTGTTGTAAAGATTCAGGAATTATTATTCTGCTACCACCGAACAAAAAGAAATTTGTTAGAAGAAATTTCAGTTCTATACTGGAAATATGGAATTATTTTATCATTTAATTTAATTTTGTTAGGCCACCTTTCCAAGAAATATTGTTTTAATTTACTGCAAATATTTGTTGTTTTGATTGATTCTTGATTGCTCTAACTTAATTTCTTGTAAAAAATTACTTTTTATTGGAAAATTATCTACTATCAGATTAATATGTGTCTCAACTTTTTCTGACAATTCATCAGAAGTGGGAGCCACAGAGTATTCTGAAAAATTTCTCGAAAGTGCATCGGCCACTAGTAATTCTTTACCAGGGAAATACTATATTTTATAATTATAATGCATAAGACGTATACGAAATCTTTGTAAACCAGGTGTTAACTCATCTATAGATTTACTTTGCGAAACTTAAATGGAAGGTTTATAATCAGTTTTTATCAAGATAGATAAACCTAAAATGTACTTGTTAAACTTATCACATACCCAAGTTAGAGCCAATGCTTCACGTTCTATCTGTGCATACTTTTTCTGTATCTGACCGTAAACGTGACGCATAACAAACTGTTTCTTTGCTACCATTGCACGACTGAATTAAACAGTCATATGAAGAAGCGTCTGCAGATATGATAATATGTTTAGCTGTGTCATAATGAGCTAAACATGAACTAATAAATCTTTGATTTTATTAAACGCTAGCTTTTGAGAAGTATCCCAAACAAGTGGTATCAAGCTTAGTAAAATATTTAGATCCGGCAATGCGCGTTAAAGTTGTCTCTATTTTACCAATAGGATACTGTGCTCGCAATACATCTACGCATAGAGTGGAGCGAAGTAAAAGTTTTAGCGAAAATAACGGTTAGAGTTTAGCGACCCGGCACAAAATGTTTGTTTTGGTCCCAGTTGTAACATTCTTGAGTTTCCCACATCCAACGTTTGGGGCAACACCATTTTTTTGCAAAAAAGGGGTTTTAACTCTTTTTTGGAGTACTTCGGGCTTTAAAAATTATTTTGACCCACTTTACCTTGAAGTTACAAAACCAGATTTGCACCGTTTTATTGCCGATGTTCAAGGAACATTTTGGTTTAAGGTACACCTCCCTCTGTTCATCCCCTCTCCTGTTATGTATATGTGTATACAAAAAAACACAAAAAATTCAATCGCGTGTAACTCGATCAAAAATCTACAGATTGTGCTGAAATTTTTAGGGAAAGTAGTCATTATAAACTACAAACAGCATTTCAACTAAAAAGATTAGATAGTATTGCCAATATTTAACTTTTAGTCAAATTGTGACTATTTTTCAAATGCTCCCCAGTTTGTCCAAATGGTCGTAGAAAAAAAGGGAAAACCTAAAACGTAGCTTTCTTTATGTACTTTTACGTGATTTAACTCAAATTTGCTATTTACAATATATACAGGGTGTCCGCGGATTGAGTTGAAAAGAAAAAATTTTTATTATTAATTTTACGACAAAAAAGTCATTTCTTGTAAAAGCTTTTTGAAAAATTATATTTGTAATATATAAATCTAAAATCAGATAAACGTAGCTTCAAATACATAAAAAAACTACGTTTTTTTCCTACGACTATTTGGACAAGCTGGGAGCATTATGAAAAAATAGTCAAAATTCAAGTGAAAGTTAAATATTGGCAAAGCTATATAATTTTTTTAGTTGAAATTTGGCATGCTGTTGGTGGTTCATAATTTTCCTGAAAATGTCAGCTCAATCTGTCAATATTTGACCGAGTTACACGTCATTGAATTTTTCCGTGTTTTTGTATACAGGGTGATTCATAACTATTGGGACATAAGCTAAGGGCGAGTTATTTAGGTTAAAATATGACCATATCACCCAATATTCCTTAATAAAATATTGCTGTGGAAAAAGATACAGAACGTTAAATTAAAAAAAAATTTTCATTGTTTGTTAATAATTTCACTGTAAATTTATCAATTCTTATCAAAATCTACAGAGAAGCATAGTCATCTGACAGTCCAAAACGTACCCTTAATAAATAAAGTAATATTTGAAATCCCTTCTGACACTACGAACTGTTCAACTGCGTTTTTCTCGGAAACAGATGAAATTATCGTATTTAAACAGGAGTACCAATATTGTGTAGAAATGATGTTTACGTCATATTTTCTAATCAAAATCACTAAAAAGTTTTCTGAAAAAAAAGTTACCAGTCGATTTCATCATCAGGAATCATTCACGTAGCGCCCTCTACAACAAATTGTAAAATAGTACATAAAATAATGTTCTTGGTCTAAAGTTATGCCTCTATGCCAATTTTGATAAGAATTGATAAATTTACAATGAAATTATTAACAATAAATAAAAAAAAATTTAATTTAACGCTCTGTATCTTTTTCCACAGCAATATTTTATTAAGGAATATTAGGTCTTATGGTCATATTTTAACCTAAATAACCCGCCCTTAACCTATGTCCCAATAGTTATGAATTACTCTGTATATATACCGGGTGTGTCTTGACGACAGCATGTTAGACGATTAATGAGAACGAAAATACCGATTCAGCTGAAAACTTGTAACTTTATACAAATGGACATAGTCTACTTACTGAAAATATTTTCATGGCAGTGTTTTAATTTTCTTAACTACCAATACTCCCGGACCTTCCCTAGAAATAAATTTCAAAAATGTCTAATACTGAAAACATAGTCAAATACCATGTCTAACCGTTGTACAAGTTTCACTTATCTGCCTTTTATGTTTCATGAAGTATTAAATTTTTAGTAGATTCAAATTTTCGTTGCTAACGCCTGAAATTATTTTTTTTTAATAATTGCCAAACCTGGTACTAAAAGACGTAAAATTTTACCCGGAAACCAAAAATAAAATAAAAATTGGGGTATTGTATTTAAAATAACAAACACCTCCATGAAAATAGTTTCAGTAAGGGGATCATGTCCATTTGTATAGAGTTACAAATTTTCAGCTAAATCGGTTTTTGGGTTGTCATTATTCGTCTAACATGCTATCGTCGAGGCACACCCTGTGTACATAACAGGAGATGGAATGAACAGAGAGAAGATGGGATTTGGCTGATAACAATGACAATGTGAAATTACATTATCCTCTTCAGTAGAAACATGATTTCTAGTATTTTTCTTGTAGTTGGTAATTGTAATTTTTTTTAATCTCAGCTCGGAGAACCTTGAACCAAAACGATCCTTCAACATCGATAATAAAAGGGTGCAAATCTGGTTCCTTAACTACAAGGAAAAGTGGGTCAAAAAACCCTTTTTTTTGCAAAAAAGGGTGTTGCCCCAAACGTTGGATGGGAAAAACTCAAAGGTTTTGTAATTGGCTCCAAAACGAACATTTTTTGCTGGGTCGCTAAGTTCTAACCGATATTTTCGCAAATCGTTTTTTTTTTCACTGACTTGCCTCCACTAATAATCTCTTTTTGTTCCCTTTTTTTACCACTATAATTGGACTAACCCATTCCGTATGATAATCGACTGGTTCTATTATATCAAGCCGTTTTAAACGTTCTATTTCTTCTTTTAGAGATTTTAGTAAGGGAATTGGCACCACACGAGGAACTGATTGTATGTAAGGTTGTGCATCTTTAATGATATTTATAGTCATTTCTGTTTTAAAACTTCCCACTGACTGAAAGATATTTTGTTTGTAATTCCTCAATAAATTTTTCATCGTAATAACAACCCATGTTTACTGAATTCAAAGTTATTGTACTACATTTTCCCTAAACTGAAGGATTTCAAGTTTGATTATAAGCGTCCCAAAATCGACTTACTTATGTGTCCAAAAACTAGTCGGAATTTTTCGATGTAAATGACGCGGGTAAATATTTTTCCTCAATATTTTTTTTTAGTTGGTACAACTGTTACTGACTTCCATGCTGCAGAAACGTTGAAAATGTTGCAGAAGGCTTACGGGGACCAAGCTCTACCAAAATCAACAACATATGATTGGTATAACTTGTTCAAAGAAGGTAGAGAACGCGTTGAAGACGAAGAGCGCCCTGGTCGATCATTATCGTGGTGTGGTGCATTACGAATTCCTTCCCACTGGTCAAACTGTCAACAAGGAATACTATTTGAGTGTTATGCGTCATTTGCGTGAAGCTATTCGTAAAAAGAGGCCGAATTTATGGAAAGATAACTGTTGGTTTTTACACCACGATAATGTGCTATCTCACACTGCACTGATTCTTCGTGACTTTTTTGCCAAAAATATTACCAATATCGTTCCGCAACCACCTTATTCACCTGATTTGGCTTCGTGTGACTATTTTCAAAACTCAAAAAACTACACCGAGGAAACCGTTTTGAGTCAATTGAAGACATTCAACGTGAATCAGCGCGCGCTCTGAAGGCTATACCGAAAGAAGACTTTTTGGCATGCTTTGAGGACTGGAAAAAGCAGTGGCATAAGTGTGTTATATCGGGAGGAGACTATTTTTAAGTGGACTAAATTGAATTAGAAGAATCAATAAAGATTTATTGATTTATGAAACAATTCCGACTACTTTTTGGACACAGGTAGTAGATAAAGTGCGTATCACATACATCTGAGTATGAAACCGACTGTCAAAGTAGTTCAGTGTTACATTAATAAATCCTAATAATTCCAACTTAATTCCAGAAGGACCAGTCACAAATTTATCAGTTTTACAAAGATTATTTACCATTCTTAAATCTAACACATTAACTGGTGTACAACTTATATCTGCCCCTGTGTCTATGAGAAAATTTACATCTATTAAACTGAACAATATGTATAAGCAAAATCCATTCCTTACAACTATCAACATTTACATTTACAACTCTTACAAATACATTTTGAGCATCTGTTTCTTCAGGTAACCATACTTGTAATGATCGTAGCTGATTTGCATTGTATGTTCTTCTACAAACTGATGACCATAGGCTAAGTTTTTTTAATTTATGCCATACTGCTTTGTTTGCAGGGTAACTCTTCCTTGGATGGCTGTGAAGACCACAGAATAGACAAATTTCCATGCTTTTGATAAGATGTACCACTGATTCCAATCTTAATTGGTTCATTTTTTGATTTTTCAATCATTACATTTGAGAGTTTTCAGGTGTTTAATGAACTGATGTTTGATTTTATTTCTCTATTTTGACAAACCTGTATTTCTGCCTGTTTTGAAGCTAAAACACATCCGTTTTGCCTGTAACTGCAACCGTTTGCTGGTTTTCTTGTCTATCATTCCTACTACGATTCTATCACGAATTAATTCATCTTTTAAAGATCCATATTAGCAAAGAATGTAAACTTGTTATGTAATTGTCTACAGACTCACCAGGGTTCTGCACTCAGGAATTAAACTTATATCTTTCGAAGATAATGTTCCTTCTTGGAATAAAATGAGCTTCAAATTTTTCTAATCCTGATACCGACATGTACCTGTCGAATCTGTGGCCATGTTAATGGAGAACTATGATTGAACTTTTCGGTGGATCTACCTGCACTATTGCTGATAATGCATTGATATTTTGAATTGAATTTTCTTCGTTTGCCATGATTTCAGGTTTGGAAATTATTTTAACACGTGAGTTTTACTTAAAATCGTTTCGCTGCCACCATGTTTTATCATAACTTTATTGAATGAATTACATATGACTTTACGAGGGTTGAAGAAATATTTCAGCCAATTTTTTGAAGATTTGACTTTTTGAATTGATTTTCAATACCTAACAACTACAAAATCTATGTTACCCAGATACATAATAAACACTAAACCAATTACTTATACCGATGCCAGATCACCTGACAGTACAGTTTGTAACCAAAACGAAAAGTTTATGAAAAAATGTTCATGAGTACAAATTAGTTCTATGTCAGCGTTGTTGTCGTCAATTTCCAATTTTATTGCTTTTTAATTTGGTTTTCGTTTACTAGATTATTTATCACACATAAAAGTTGCCTTATAGACAAAAATAAAAACAATTACTTTTAGAATTAAATAAAAACACGAGAAAAGAAGTATGTAGGTTGCATTTCACTTGCATGATGGAATTGCATTGTTGAACAAACCATACGTGGAAGTATGTAGAATTGATTGCAATATGAAATCGTCAATGTTTGTAATTTTTATAGAACTGTTAACTTGTAAATAACGGTTATCAAAAGATATCTGTAACGAAATATATAATTATATAATACTAGTGCCAATATTAGCCGACTTAATAAATGGATACGGATTATTTAGTGATGTTGTTTAACAGCTTGTAGGTAAAAAATATCGCAATTAATTACAATCGTTAAATAAAATGTCCGCTTGACACATTGACACATATAGGAAAGATCCTAATTCTAAGACAAACTGAGTAAATAAATACTACGTCTGTTACTTTTATTATATAAGTACAATGATTTAAGTGTAATAACGCATTTCTAGTTGCATCGATGATGAAATCTTGGTAGGTGGTCAGTTGAAGATTAAGAAGTGGGAAAATCTCAATGAATTCATACATTCAGAACGGAACACTACTTTGCTTCGATATTAAGTTCAGTGGTTCATTTACACCTGGTACTTAAGGTAGAAGCAGTTTGTATAACTAATTCTCAAATCAGCTATATCGAGTTTTAAGAGAGTGGAACTCCAACTAGTTTACAAGTTCCGGTCCTTCAATCTCAATAGTTACGAAACGCACATTTGTCTCTTTTTTTCAATAACCTGTTACACCTGAATTCTGTTTATAGATAAAATATTTTCAAGACGTTCTAAAAGAAAGCGGATCTCATCGAACTCATAGTCATAACATTGCTCGAAATGTAAGTGCAATTTAATTATGTCGTAACAATTTAAATCTAAAACGCAGTAAAAAAACATTGTAATGCGCGTCCTCTTATTGTCTGAAGTTTATTAACACCAAAATATCGGAATACTGAAAACTGTAGTTTCGACAATATGATGAGTATCTGGTGACGAAAGTATTTTAAATTTTTTTCAGAAGAGGTTGGGCGTTTATTTAAAGTACAGGGTGGTCCCAATTGGTATGTTTTGACAGGAAAAACGTAATTCCTGGTTAGATAGAGCAAAATTAACTGACATGCCATGACTCAAGCGAACCGAGGTACAAGACGTTTTTAAGTGAACACGTTATTTAATAGTACATTAAAGAACTAGTTTCAGAAGACTCACTTTGTAAGACGAGTACAGTTTTCGTAAGTGCGAGTTGCTAAAATGCCTTCTGAAACGAATTGTTTATACTATTTTTTCTATTTTGAGCTTTTCAGATTGATTTTAAAATAAAATTTTGCGAGTTTTTAAATTTAGGGAATTTTGAAGTATAATTGCTAAGGTGGCAATATTTCCATTAAATTTTGGTTTAAATGTTAGTTTAAGTTTAATTAGAATATTTATCATACATCAGCTTTGACGTTTAATATCAAATCAGTGTTACCACCGTTCGGAATTAAAATTGGTCTATTTCAATTTGGGTGCTTTTATAGCTCTGTAAGCGACCCAAAATAGAAAAACAATTTTTTAAAAGCAATCCAGAGAGAAATAATTTTTTTTATGAAAATGAAAGTTATAGTTGGCTATAATTTTAATAAAATGTTCTTGTTTAACTCTTTCCCAAAATATAAAATTGTGGGTATTAATTTCCAAAAATGATGGATGTTTTATCTTTACATCGAAGAGGGTTTTGTAAAATTGAACTATATTGAGTTGTTTACGCAATTTATTAATCTTTATAAATTAATACCATACATGTGTTTAAATGTCAACTAAATTCATCTATTTAGAGCTTCAAAAAGATATGGAACCCCTATTACCAACCAGTTATGTCCAAACTCTTCGTTTAATGACAGCACTATAACCTGATAATTTCAAATAATAATGCGACTGTTCTAAGGCCCGCTTCGATATAAGATAAAACATTCCATAATTCTTTCATTTTTAGAAGTAAATATCTAAAACTTTATATTGTTGAAAAGGACTTAACAAAAGATTTTTTTTTAATCATAGCCAACTATTACTCCCATTTAAAAAATAAAATTTTATTTATTTCTTATGAAAGTATGCTTCTGAATTGCTTCAAAAAAAGGGTCTAATGAATGTGTTCAGAGAATTTGAATATTCCTCTTACAAAAAAGTTATGGATTATTTTCTTGGTCAAAAACTTAAAAACGCCCTGTATCTCGATTGGCAGTGAAAATAACGTCATGTATGCTTGGCATGGTAGATTTAGTTACTTACCTGATCTTAATTATACACAATTCTTCTACAGTATTTTGAAAACAACAATAAAATAAAATTCCAAAGGTAAAAGTAGCAAGTGTTATATATGGTTGAAAAGAGAATTTAATTTCGAAACAGAATATATAAAATACAGGGGGTGGTCCATAAGACAAAATACAAGTTCATATCATAGCTTCAAAACCAAATTATTTACAAAAAATTGAGGACACCATTCGATTTCTTTTAAAAAAGTGCCTTATTTAATCGACATATGAACACAAAAGTATATCAAAAACAAGAAAAGAGAAAAAAAAATATAATACTCTCTGTTTTGTCTGTACATTTATATTTATGATTTAAGTAGATTTTAAGATGTACCTTTTGTCCTTTTTATAAATTAGTCATAAGCAACTTTGGTTCCCAAGCGCAGTGTACGTGACAATAATGTGTAGCCGGAGATTAAGTTGCCCGCTTCAATGAATACTTTTGTGAGCCGTAAAAACGGCGCCAGCTTTCTGCGGCTGTACAATGGAAGATTGACGGCCGATGTTTATTTTGTGCCAATTTGTTTTTACGATATTTGTGAACCCTCAATCTTCGGTTACCGGGTCTGTACCAGTCCGTGCCACCCTGCTGTAGCGCACCATTGGTCAAGTGCCGTGGCGGTAATTTTGTGGCCAATGGCGTTTAATTTAAGTTGTTGTTGGGGATGCCCCTCTGGCTTCCAAAGGTTTTAAAAGCGTTAAGTTTAGATTGAGAGTTAGTACCGTACTTCGTACAAAATAATTGTTAACAACCAAGCAGTTCGAAGGTAAAACCACCTTCGCCCGAACACCCTCGGTTACTTTGTCAGAAGAAAGGATTCTTTGAAGCAAAATAATTAATTCGATTTAATTGATGGCAACATAATCTCGGGATTTACAAATTGCCATTGAGAATTGTGCTTTATGGTATCGCCAAAATTACGATATCTCGTACAACGTTAAAGTCGAACAACAATGAATTCGTATCAACGCACCGAGTCGTTGCATTTTACAATAAACCAATAACCAGAAATAGTCATTATTTCGCCATCTAGTACACCTTTTTAGATACGCAAACGATGTAAGTTGTCTTACCCGTCACAAAGAGCTTTAAAAAAATATGGCATGGTAATATATTGTACAGGGTATTTTAGAAGATCTAGCTAATTATCAGTAAAAATGAAACCTACTTTAAAGCTCTGTTATTGCTGCAACGGAAGTTTTCTTTTATGCACAGTACACGTACGAACGTAATTAAAAACGTAATTTGACGATCAAGGTAGCAAACTGATAATTAAATATATCTTCTAAAATACCTTGTACAATATATTGATATGCTATGTTTTTTTAAAGCTCTTGATAAAATCTTTTCAAACATTAAAAAAAATATGGTATGTTCTGTTTAAAAAAATGTAAATTTATGCTGCCACGACTCTTTGGAACACCCTGTATAATCAAAAATATTGTTAAAATGTGCACTCAGTAACTTATTAGATGTGACAAATTTTTAAAGTTATACTTTCTTATTAACTAAGTTATCCTCCAATGTCAGAAGTTTTCGCCACCCTGTATGTCGAAGGCAAAAGTATTTTCATAACTAAATTGTGGCAATTTTTTCTATCAGCAAGAGCACTGTTTGAAGAAAATGTCCAAAATAGAATTTCTTCTACTTTACTATATCTGTAGTAGTTCTTGATGTTTTATTTTTAAATTTTGAACACGTCATCTTGTTCTACTACTAATTGTAAAAAATTTCTCCATTTGGCTATTTTTCTATCTGCTATAATTTTCCCATAATTCCTATATAAATAATTAAAAAAATTCAGCCTTCATATTATATCACAATTATGAAAACTTTGCAATCTTATCGTCGGCTTAATTCGCAAATTGCACTTAAAGTCAGAAATAAGGGTTTAATGCTATCTAGAGTAAAATTTTTGCCCTTCTGTAATGGAATAATTCTTATGTCCATCAAAATTTTAGTTTTTGTGTTACTGTCGCTTTAGCAAAGTGTCTATGGCAATCCGCTATTTTTTTATCTATTTTTTTTTGAAGATATTGATACTAAATAAATTAGTAGATCGCATTTACGGTATTTTAAGTGTTGAAGGTGACTAGATAAATATTACTGTTATTGAAAAATGCCAATAAGCGCAAGAAGCGGATTTTGACATATCTTTTAAAATTGTAAAAGTTAGGTATAGAGCACTCCGTCAATTTAAAATCAGTTAAGTTTGCGTGTGTACTTTATAATAATTTCGTTACAATGTTCTGTTTCTTTTTATTCATGTGTGCTGGAAAAAAACAGAATCAAGGAACTTAAGTTTACCGTGTTAATATATGCGACTGTAATAATCATATGTCGACACTTTTGACATTTTCCCTTTTAATGTTTTGTTTTGATTGTTGGTTTAATATTCCTTGTATGCGTAATTGCTTCATTTCTGTTTTCAATAATTTAAACACTAGTACATATTAGGCGTTTAATAACTGCATAATTCATAAAAAATTAATACAAGAAATTAAATTAAATGAGCGACATCTGATTAAATGTAAAATAATTACATGTTATCGATAATACAAAAACCTGTATAAAAGATCATACAATCGTCGACATACGGTTGTGAAAATTAATTCAGGTAGTTAGTCAGAATAAGTCATACGCAACCTTTTATGATCTTAACTATACCTATACGATAGTGAAGTTTACATAACTGAGACACAAAATGTAATTATGATTACACATTATTCTAAATTTAACATTCATATGTTAACATTATTTATTAGTATCCCAATTATGATATGGATAACTTTTTATGTTTTTTATTTAAAACTCATTATTTAAATTTGAAAATTTAACTTCCTTTTAATAAGAGGATAGTGCAAATTTAAAAATTTCTAGTACTATCATAAATCGTAAAGCAAATTTAATGTAAATCGTTGGCAAAGAATGCTTAAAGGTTATTTATTACTTTTACATAATTAATACAAGGTTTAAACATGCATTTTCAAACATAATTTGTTTTCCTATTTTGCATTTACAACAGGTCTATTTAAAACAGTCAAACATCGTGGCATACTAGACTAGGAAATTTTACGGTATTGATGTTGGTCATATTTACGAAAAAATAAATAAAAATAGCGTTACACAACAAGTACTTCATAAAGTAAATATCACAAAATTCCCTAGGTTTAATTATTTCTTCTTATTAAAAAATAAGTGTCAACAAGATTTTTAACTCCGAAAGACATAGTATGCGAAAAAATAAAATAAATATTAACAAAATTCATTTAGTTTTTTTAAGTTGACGTTGGCAGCTTTGATTATATTAATAAAATTTAAAACTATAGCAACTTGATCATAACCAATGGAAGCCAATATCTCATGTTATTACGCATAAGTTGCGTATAAAATAAACCTCGACTGCATAATGCCTTCAGTCACTTGTACTTTGATTGGTCAACTAGGTAATTTTTGTTTGTTTTTTTTTTGTCAGGGGAGTTTAAGACTTTTGGACCCTTTTAATACAAGATTTGGAATATGGTGGTTACTTTGAAGCGAAAACACAAAGTTTCGGTAGATGGCGACGTTTCGCACCCTAATTTGTGGGTACTTCTTGGAGCCAGTGCCAAATGAGCTGGTTTATGTTTTTACATAAGTTGATTATTATTAATAGAACTTTTAGATTGATGTATGTGAAAATAACTGTAAAAAGTTGTAAGGCTAATCATGACATTTAAATCAGAAAAACCTGTAAAAGAAGACGCATATTATAGGTCAATATCATTATTGCTAGTAATATCAACAATTTGGATTTCGAAGCAATCAATCCACTAGGACAGCTAGCGCGTTTTTTGGCGCGCATCTTTGAGCGCCAGTACTTCGGTGCGATTCTTTTCGGCTCCAAGTTTTCCAGGCGAAAATATTTAGGCGCCAGACTGTTAGGTACCACTATAATAAATACAAAATATACTCAAAATGGTATTATTAGTAATTGTATTTGACTAATATTTAATATGTATTCGAGTTTTAACCTAATTAAACTACGGCGATTAATAACTGACGTATATTTTGTAATTAAGTAACTAAAAAATATTCTTGACTTCAAAAATAAATATTCCTTTTTGTAATGTAATTTTAATTTAAAATAATATCTTTGTTGTGTTACTCAATGTGCTTATACAGGGTGGCCCATTAGTGCGAGGAAGGTGGATATCTCCGGAAAATATTAAAGTTAGAAAAAACTTTTGCATTAAAAGTGCAAATCAATAAGCTGCACATTTTAAAATTATTTTCGTTTATACCGGGTGGTCCATAAAACTGCGACATACCAAAGTTATGTTTTTTTAAATGGAACCACCCATTTTTTATTAAATTTGGATGTCTTGGGAAATTCTAATGTAAGTTTATACGTTATACAGAGTGTCTAAAATGGAGAGTTTTGCATTATTTCACTTTTTCCGGAAAATTGACGTTTTGAAAAAATTAAATAACTCAGTTATCCTGAAATTTATCGAACTGCGATTTCGTAGCTTTAATATGCATTACATGTGCTAACTAAAGCTAGTTGTTCACCTTTCTAACCTTGCTAAGTTTTGAGTAATCAATTATTTAAATTGTTAAATTCATTGATAACTTGATTTTTCAAATAGCATTACCTAATTTTTATGTGCCCTTGAACGTGAAATTTCATAAGCATTCTAATGATAAGGTTGTAGGTATCTAACTCTAACGAATTTTACGATTTTTGAGTAAGAGTTAGATACCTACAATTTTATCATTGAAAGCTTATGAGATTCTACGTTCAACGGCACATAAAAAATTAGGTAGTCCATTTGAAAATATCAAGTTATCTATGAAATTAGGAAGTTCAATTTAAATAACTGATTCCTCAAAACCAAGCGAGGTTGAAAGGTGAACAACCAGCTGTAGTTAGTACATGTAATGCATATTAAAACTGCGAAATTGTAGTTGGATACATTCCAGGATAACTGAGTTATTTATTTTTCGAAAAGTTAATTTTTACGGAAAAGTAAAATAATGCAAAAACCTTCTATTTTAGACACTATGTATAATGCATAAAGTCACATTAGAATTTTCTAAGAAATCTAAATTTATAATAAAAAAAATGGGTAGTTCCATTTAAAAAAAACATAACTTTGGTATGTCTACTTTTGAGTATTTTTGAGTAAGAATTAGATACTTACAATCATATCATTAGAAAGCTTATGAGATTCTGCGTTCAACGGCACATAAAAATTACGCATTGCCATTTGAAAAAATTAAATTATTCATGAAATTCCAGGATAACTAAGTTACTTAATTTTTTCGAAACGTCAATTTTTCCGGAAAAAGAGAAATAATGCACAAATCCTCTATTTTAGATACTATATACTATATATATATAGTATATATAGTATATATACTATATACTATATACTATATATATAAAGCATAAAGTCACATTATAATTACCTAAGGAATCCAAATTTGTAACAAAGAATGGGTGGTTCCATTTAAGAAACCATAACTTTCGTATGTCGCACTTTCATGGAACACCCTGTATAAACGAAAATAATTTTAAAATGTGTAGCTCATTGATTTGCACAACTTTTATTGCAAAAGTTTTTTTCTAACCATAATATTTTCCGAGATATCCATCTTCCTCGCACTAATGGGCCACCCTGTATATAACACTCTCGGTACCGAAAATACCGGCACCTAAATATTTCCGCCCCGCTATGACCTGGCGCCGAAACATTCGCGCCTGATGATGAGCACCAAACTGTCGTACACCGGATTACAGTTTATGTGCACATTGTAACAAATATTGAAAAAAATTCCTAGACGAGAGTTTGTGCTCCAATGTATTTAATATTTGGTAAATGTTTGCCGTGAAGTTTCAGCTGTAATACGTATGTTCAAATTAAAGAAATTGAAGCAGGGTCATACAACATATTTTGTTCTCGTGGATTCAAAATAGAAAAAAACAAAAAAAATGGCAACTTCATTCATGCAAAATGAGAATGAAACACTAATGAAATAGTACAAATTATTGCAAAATACCAAATGGAAAAATCAGAAAATCACTACAATAAGAATACGACTTGGTAAAATCTACAATTGAAAAGACTTTGGAATGTGTAATTGCTGAAAAAATCTTTTTGTACTCACCGCTCACCGCTTGGAAAATGACATTTGATATAAGTGTGTAGCCAATCAGGAAGATATTTTTCCCGCATCAGTTCGGGAAAAATTACAAAAAACACTGGCATTCACAGATATTGTGATCATCAACATCGTAATCCAAATATAATTCTAGTTGTTAAAAATCGTTTTCCCAATAATTTTTGTTAATAAAAACAAGAATTAACCTTGAAAAACCTACACAAAGTTATTAAAAATGTGTAGTGCCATCTATCCAGTATGTATATTACTACAACTAAAAACGTCAACTCATAGCACTCTGCTAACTAGTATATTAAAATTTGACATTAATGTAAAATAGTTGCTAATATTTATTAACGAAATATTTGCTTGATACAAAAAATATTGTACAAACCTCTTGCGGGAAGATTATTCTAGCATTCGCGCTATTAAAGCACTCGCTCACTTCGTTCGCTCGATGCTTTAAATGTGCTCATGTAAGAAAAAGTTCTTGCCGAACTTGATTCGTAAATAACTATTAATACTTTGTATATAATAATCATCAGAAACCACAACTGTGTTTAATTGGCGGTAAACATGTTCTATTTTGGACAACAAAAATTCTTTCTTTGCTGCAACTACCTTATCAAGAACTGACCTTCTAACTTTTAATATTAATATTGTCTAATGGTATCGATACCATGCGTTATCGTATATTTAACAAAAAACACAACACTTTTGGAGCGATATTTTTCAATCATAGGCAAGTTTTGATAATCGAAATTTGAATTAATTAAAATTAATTAATTCACAAATTCATGGCACGCATTGTCATAAACTTTTCTAGAAATACTGTCGTCTCAGGTGGAGTTCACTGAATTTGTTCACTCATTTCAATCTTTATCTGATAAATTAAGACGAAATGTCAAATTTATCGCTAAGGAGTTTTTGGATAACGTAAAAACAAATACGGTAAACGCTAAAATCATGTGAGTCTGTGTATGCGTAATAACGTATAATAATGTGCAAAAACTTAAATACACATCATAATATTTGTGGCTATAGGTCAGGTATGCACATTTTTTCCTAGTAAAATAGTAGAAATAATTTGCCACTAGTATAAAAATTGGCCCTTCTACTGCATTCATAGCCTTATATAATATGTACGATTACCGTACACTTGAAGAAAAATTTATAAATCTAGCGCTCGAAGAAAATTATTTTTAGTAATACGAATGGGTTTTTTAGTAAACAAAGTACTTTCGAATATCAAATTTACTTACAACCTTTTTATTAAAAGCCTGATTGAAATTTGGAAAATATTTCTTTCAAGAATTTTGCATTTTTTTTATGTATTATTTTCCATAAACTTGAATCACAAACTTAAAAACCTCGGCAAAACATCAGAAAGCGTTTAAATAATATTAATTTTGCAATAGCAATTTTATATACTTAAATAAACGCCCGAGGATTAATTTTAGCATCACTGTCAAATGTCTTCTTGGCCTGCATTACCAATTACCTTTAATCATTCACATCCTAAGGCGAGTAAACGATACCTTATCCTAAATTCAGTTCAAGTGGGTTTAACATAGTAACATAAAGAAAATATATTAACAATCAGTCAGTATTATTATGTATATAGTAAAGAAAACAATAGACCATTACATTGTTAAAATCACTAAACGTTGAAGACTTAACAAGTTTTATTTAATGTTAGTCAATGTTTGCTAAAATACTCTTAAATAATACAGATAATTACATACCTAAAATTTTTTGCGGTACACTAAAAGAAATCTTAAATATAATCATAAAATGTTAATTAGACGTCTATAATGTTACGTCGTATAAGAATCTCTAATTTAGATCACGCACGCAATTCAAAATCAGACTTAATTTGGTTCCTTTCAAAAACAGTTAACCTCAATTTACAATGTAATTCAAAAGAACTGTACGGATTAAGCATCCGCGTCCTTTTACATATTGGTTATAATTGTTAGTTGTTGTTTCCCCTATCGAAATTAATTACAAATAATTATTGAGTGATTTTTGATGTCAAAATATACACCTTTAAAGAAAATTAATTTATTAAAAAGACCTTCATGACAATTAGGGTAAATCCTGAAAGAACTATAATTTTTAATAGTATAATGTACGTACCATAGTATAATTATAATTATTATTATAATGCATGTTTAGACACGGTGTATCGTATTGTTTACTTTCTTCAAATTAATTTTTGTACTATGTGTTTGTTCCCTTCCATCTAACCAGGATCTTTCCTTTTTCACTTGCGCTAACTTCTTGTCTAAACGCATTCTAATCCTTTTTGTGTATAAGAGTGGCTGATTTTAAATCTTAGCCATTTTATTATTTTTATTTTCGTTTCACTTCTATTTGTGTCTTCTTTTTCTCATATCGATATTATGTACCTTGTGTTGTGTATTTGTTGGGTTTCAACATTTTTTAATTCTGCGTAATTTTCGATAAAATTGACTTACTTTTTAAATTCAATAGAATTGTGATTAATCATAATTTCATAACCAGGGGAACAATTTAAGAAATTTTTTGGGCACGTAGTTAGTTTTTTTTTGCGTAGATTCGAATTTTACCCATCCCCCTCAAAATTCAAGAGATGGTCCCCCCATCTCCTTATTACCCCTACCAAATTTCATAAAATATATTAAACCGTTTTCAAGGTACTGCCTTGTAACACTTTAAAAAACTCACCCCTTTTAAGTTCAATCAGTCTTATTTTTGCACATTTTTTTGTAGAATAGTAGTTATTTGGTGGCGTTGGAGGTGGTGATTGTTTCGGCAACTGACAATAATCATAAACAATGGAAACATAATTATAGCGAAATATAAAGCCCACCTGTAAGCGCACGCAGAATAATCTAGCACCAGCCGTGCATAATAAAGAAGTCAGCTAAAAAAAAATTTATTGTCATTTCTATTTGAACTGGGGTCGATTTGGATATGCAAATCAAAGACCGTAGCGTCGATCCGGACTGGTATTGCACGAAACGCTCAAGGTCCAAAAGGGTGTTACCTCCAACATGGTGCACAATTCGGATTAGGAGAGGAACCTCTACAACAATATCTACGGAAAATGAAAATATATTAAAATTGACTTGTTTCTCGGTTAGTTTAGTGCTGGAAGATGATGTACCGAAAACAATTATTTCGTGGCGCCGTGTTCTAATGCGCACGTTTACGCGCTATCTTTCAAACTTTATTCAATTTAGAAAATACAGTAACATGAATTTATCAAAAAAATTTGTGTGTTATTTTAGATAACAATAATTCGTTATCATGAATCTGAGTTTGTTGTTTCAGAATTTTGTTGTGTGAAATTGTGTCTGGGGCAGCACAACTCATTTTCACTCAATTATATGAAGACAATATAATTACATGCATCCCATCAGACAAAGTAAATCAAACATTTCAATTATTAAATAGTTATAACTTACACCCTAAGTTTACAACTGAAACAAAGAGTAACAATAAAATACCTTTTCCAAACCAACCCTACCTAAAATTTAATTGGTATTATAAAAATATAGCATCGAATGGTTCCCATACTTTTTTTTCTCATAGACCACTTTAAACATTTTGCTGGATCTGGTGGACCCCTGCAGCTATTACATTTACTAACTTACTTCCAAAACCCGAAAAAAGTATATGTCTATGTAAATCTGTGTTGTGGCTATTTTTCAATCAACTATGAGTTGAAAGTTTTCGAAAAAAGGTGAGAATTTATATTGCTTTGATTATGCTGTGAGTATTGTCATTCAAGCTAAGTTTCAAAGCCAGTCTAAAAGCGTCTTCATCCAACAGTTGGATTCCTACTTTACTTTTTGTATTCTAAGATTGACTCACAGTACAAGAAACCAATAATCTCCCACTTCGGAGTGGTAAAAGTAAAAATAAATATTTTCTTGTTTTGTAGCTATTTATTCAAACACAAAAATTACTACACTTTTAATTATGTTGTTATAACAGTCTTAGTAGAATCAAAAATAATCATTATTAGTTTTGATGTTAACTTTATCTCAGATTACCATTGTAATCTGAGATAAAAGTTATAATTTTAATGGGAGGGATGTACTTGGTGAATTGACAGCAAATTATCAATATTTGGCTTGAGTTTAGTTAAGTATAACCGTAAATCTCCTCGCTCTGTAATATTTAATCTGCTCCGTTTTTTGTCAACAAGTTTGTTACGGCACTAAAACTGCGTTCGACAAGATATGACGAAGGAAACGCTATGAGAAATTTTGCACAATTCCCCACAGTCCTGGATATTTTTCAGGTATTTGTGCCTGCAGCCAAAATGATTGATACCCTCTTTTGAATGCTACTTTGAGCTCCTCATTAGTGCTAAGCTCGAGTAGCTCTTCTTGCAGTACCACATTTTCCACTTCAGTTTCATCATATGGATTTATTATCCATGGTGGTATATCCATCGACAGAATGTCTTCAAATCTGATTTTAAAATCATCATACAGGGCAATCAAATGTTGAACATACGTCTGAATATCTTCGTCGAGGCATTCTACCTGCGATAAATTTGGAAACTGGGAAAATTCACGTCGACCAATATTTTGCTTCATAAGTTTCAGTTTACCAAGAAAAGCTGAAATTTCACTCTTTGTTTTTATCAAATTGAGGCTGTCCCCTTGTAACTGTAGGTTGAGGTCATTGAATTTTTGAACAAATCTGTCAAATACGCAATGTCTGCTTTGAAATTCATGAGGTTTTCTTTAAAACAGGATCTTTAGTGTTCAGAAACTCTAAAACAGAGTCGAAAAGCAAATAGAATCTTGATAGACATGCACCTTTCGACAACCAGCGTACTTCGGTATGTAGCAGCAATCGTTGGAAGTCCTCATCATTTTCTTCGCACAACTGTGCAAATAAGCGCGTATTTAATGCATTGCTTCTTATTTTGTTAACTGCATTAATCACAAATTGAAGCGCTTGGTGCAATCTATCACTCAATTTTTCGCTACTAGATGTTGTCGGTGGATGACACAGTGAATTGCAATTACCTCTGGTATAATCCTTTTAAGATGACTTATAAACCCACGATATCGCCCGACCATGGCAGGAGCTCCATCTGTTGCCACCGAAATAATGTTTGTGAATGCAATTGATTTTTCCGTAAAAAATCATTCAGAACATTAAAAATTGATTCACCTTTAGTGTCAGTCTTCAAAGTTTTCGCGAATAGTAACTCTTCAAACATTTGTTCGCCTTTGATAAATCGAACATATGCCAATAATAATTGCCAGGTAAAGTTGACTCGTCCAGTTGAATAGAAAAATGAGTTGTTTGCAGATAATTACACAAGAAACTTTCAACATCAGAGCTCATTTCATCAATACGTCTTTGTACAGTGTTGTTACTCAAAGGAATTCTTTTAAGTATGTCAAATGAAGATTTGTGCAGGACAGATTTTGCTATAAGTAATGAGATATTGTAAGATGCCTGCAAGCCATCGTCGTTGATTTCAGACGTTGAAGCGAACATACTATGCACGGTGGGTCTCTTTTCATACTTTTCCTTCAATGTTTGGAAATATTTCAAATCCTTACCTATTTTGTCAGAATGACACCTTCTTAGATGATCTTCCAGCTTCGATGGTTTCATAGAGTCATTGCTCAAGACTGTGTTGCATAAAAGACACATGGGCAATCGCTTGTCTGTATTTGATGGAAGAAAACCAAATTTCAAATATTCAACACTGTACTGTCGACACTTCTTCTTAGATTCAGCCATGTTTCGTATCAATTACTTACCTGTAAATATGAAAAAAATGTTTGTTAAGTAATCTTAAAATGATTTAACAAACATAATAGAAGTGGCTTTTAAGATACAAGTTGCTAACAAATAGATAGGTAGGTACTTACTTTTCCAACACTGGCAAACAATAATATCAATTCACTTTAATTTTCAAAAGTCTGAAAACTACTTCCGTCACTGGTGAACACTTATATAGGTACACTTTCTTTTTGAAATTCCGGAAACAACTGAGTAATGTTTATCATTCGCATTCGTATTTATATTAAAGAAAAATCCAACAAGTTCATGCAAGTTCAGACACGACTTTAACTAGGCGGGCGGGCGGCGCGGCATCGGCGAGTCTTGACACGCTCTTTCTGAATATGGAATATGCAAGTTCTTACAAAAACAATTGCTGAGCTTCTTATAATATTGTCTTCCTATATTCATAGGAGAAGTCAAGCTTCTTATAATATTGTCTGCCTATATATATTATTGTCTCCCTTATTCATAGGAGAAGTCAAGTCGGGTCACCTAATACATTTTTATAGACCCCCCGTTAACGAGTTGTGGACCCCCATTTTTTTTTCACGCAAGCGTAGACCCCTATCGGGCTCCCGTGGACCCCTGGGGGTCCACCTGAACCACTTTGGGAATCTAGGCCGGGAATCAAAAAATTAATATCATTAAAAATACAAAACACATAATACCAACGCTTTGCAGTCCTAAATTCATAAATACGAACTTAAAAATAATTCATAAAATATTAAAACAGTATAATTATCCAACACAATCCTAAACAGACTACTTTTAAGTGAGCAGCATGGACCTTCTGTCAATCTCATTGACACAAACACAACTAATTCTAATTACAAAAAAATTATTAACGTACTTAAACTCACAAACAAACTTTAAAATTTTTTTATTAACTGACAGTTTAAACATTGCCCTTTATAATAGTAACGCCCTATTCAACAAATTTTACACAAAATTAAAAGATAAACTTTCAAACGATGACAAACCTTATGTAGTGTACAAAATAGAATGTAATAACGGATCGGGCTTTTATATTGGCCATAGAAAGCGGAATTTATACAAAAAAAAAACTATTTAATATCACTACCCGAACTTGTGTAACTACTAACTACCCATCACCAATAAAACATACTACTAACTCTCTACAGCGCTACCCTGATTGATGAAACTATTAATTAACTACAACATATTAATAATGTAGCTATCCATTTTATTACCCTAACTAATATCAAATAATAATTCTAATTATTAATGTTAATGAAAAGGGACCTTAAAAGGATTTTGAATGTCAGTTATTATAGTTCTTATCACATCATATTCGTTATCGTAAAACCACATTCCATCCCCTTGTACGAGCCATTTTAACAAAGACTCTGATTTTTTTATCTCCAGTTAATTTTATCTGTCGGTTAATCATGGTATAAAAACAATCTTGTTTTGTTGTTAAATGCGTAGTAGAGTTTGGCTGCACTTTCCAGTCTATCATTTAATTCCGCCTCTATTTTTCCATTATTTTGTATTTTCACTCCTAAATAATTGAATATTTGAACTTGTTCTATTACTATATGGTTTAGTTTTATCTTTTATATTTTTATTTTCTTTCCTATTACCATCACCTTAGTTTTTTCTGTATTTATTTCTAAGTTTTTATTACACAGCGTCTTGTGCCATAGCTGTAAATTGTACAAGATGGACCGATTTCGATGGGATTGCAGGGTATTCGGTAACTATAACTGTTAGAGCAAAACTGTTCACGTAGCATTTCCTTGTGTTTTCATATAAACTTTTAATCCCTTTTATTGCTTTTTTTTTAAATCCTCCACACCTCCCTTCTTTTTATACTATCAAAGACCTTTTCCAGGTCAATAAAGGCTACAAATATTTGTTCTGTGGAAAGTTTTTCTATTATCTGCTTTAATGCAAATATGTGACCTTGAACTCCTATACCCTTTCTGAATCGAGACTGTGAGTCCTCTACTTACTTTTCTATTATTTTACTAACGGCCGGTTCCACCAACACGACTTAAACTTAAGCAATGCTTAAAAACTTAGATACAATTATTAAAGCCAGAGCAACAATTGTTTTTAAGCATAACTTAAGTTTAAGTCGGGTTGGTGGAACCGGCCATAAGTCTTGCTTCTAAGATACGTCTATATACCTTTGTTATTGTAGGTAAAATCGTGATTCCTGTGTAGTTTGTCTCCCTTCTTTAATATTGGGAGTATTATTCTCAGTTCCCAATCTTTGGGTATCCTTTCTTCCTGCTAGACTTTCTTAAACAGTCTTAACACTTCTATAACCGTTTTATCCAGGTTTGTAACCATTTCTGCGTTATAGCATCATGTTTCGCAACTTTACCTCTTTTTTAGCTTTTTCACTGCTACCCTAACTTCTTTTTCTTCTATTTCTTGGTTTTCTGCTGCTTATTCTGTGTTTTCTTTCGTATTCATTTCTCCCTCGTCGTCTGTTATTAGGTTATGGCTCTCTTCTACCGTTACTATTTCTTGAAAATACTCTCTATCTTTCTAAGATGTCATCTTCGTTTCCTAGTGTTCTTCCGTCTTTAGATTTTATATATTTTGTTTTTTGTGTTTTTTCTTTCCGTATAGTGTTTTTGTAAAATAACTTTTGGTTTCCATCCTTTCACCGAAGTCCTTTTAGTCTTTTACTTTCGCTTATTTCATTTTCTCTTTTACTTTAGTTCTCTGTTCTTTATATATGTAATATTTTTCTGGGTTCTATTTTCCAAATATTCTTTCCATAATTGTTTATTTCTTTGTATATATTTTCTTATATCTTCACTCCACCAGCTTGTTTGTCTTTTATCTTTGTTAATGTTTGCACTTCCACATACTTCTTTGCCGTTGTTAATGATGCCTCTTCAATACACTGCCATGCTACTTCTAGTGTTATTTCATTTATTCTTTTGTTAATTTCTTTAATTTTTCTTCTAATCTCTCTTTGTATACTTCCTCTTTTCCGTTATTTCCAATTTATACCATTTGATTACTTCTTTACAAATATTTCTACTTTCTCTATTATTCCTGGTTGTCTCGTATGATTCTGTTTGTACCGTCATCTTTGACATTACTAGAGAGTGATCTGAATATATTTCCGGTTCCCTTTCCACTCTTGTATCATTTATTTTATTTCTATATTTATTATTATACAGGGTGAATCACCACCAACAGGGCGGAGATTGATAGCTAAACAGTAAAAGTTTTACAAGTTTTGTCATTTTAGTAGCTTGCAGGTTGATAAATTTTACATTTTAAAATTATTTTGAAATATACAGTATGTCCCAAAAAAATGTGGCGCAGTAAAGTTATATGGAATACCCTGCGTTTTATTGCGTTTTTTGATTGCCCGTATAATAAGGTGTACTTTCAATAAGGTTTCTTATACCTAAATACAGAGCGTTCTAAGTTACGTCGACTTTACTTAAAATATGAAGCATTAAAAAAATTTAATATATTCTGATCCAACAAATCATAACAAATTTACTCTTACGTCTAAATAGTTAGATATTAGATTAATGTATTTCATCATCAAATATTAAATATCTCTTTGTTCAGAATTTAAAGGTTAATAATTGGATCATTCAATATGTAATATGAGCCTGGAACACCCTGTATTTTATTATTTCATAGTGTTAACAAAAAAGTCCTCTTTCGAATGATATAAGGGTATTATATGCCTAAGTGTTTCAGTTTTTACGCAATTTACAATTTCCTTAAAATTAATGGTAACGAGAGATTTTAAAACAAAAAATGCATACCTTAATTCAATTAGTTAATAACACGCAATAACAATTAATTGTAACGTATACGTCTATAAGAGAATTTCATAGCCTTAGTAGATCAATTCAATTTTTTTCTATACTAAAGTTCCTATGTTGACAGAGACACACGGTACATAAAAATCATATGCAAACGTTTACAAAAATCTGTACAAGGTATCGCGCACCCAAGTTCCTTAAAACGAGTTGAAAATTCTCACTCTCTCAAAGCGAAAATAAAACTGCGTTATAGAACAAAATGATTCAAACAAAAGCCATAGGCAATAGAATTTGTAACAACTTTTCTCCCTCAACTTTTTGTATAATTGGTATTGGTGGAGATATTATTACAACAATTAGTGTCACTTGATTGTTATATCTCAGTAATTACTTATTGGATCAAAAAATATTTTAAACAAAGTTGTGTATGTTTAATTTACAAACAACTTTTATTTGAAACAAAAACGTATAAAATGAATATTTTTCTAAACACATTTTTGGCTACATAGATTATGCCGAAAATCTAATCAGATATGCGGAATTATAAGGTCCATGTACAAAGTTTCATAAAAATCGGACGGGTGGTTTTTTTGATACCTTTGTTTACATACGGACGAACAAACGGCCATCGGACATAAGTTTTTTTTGCTTCATTATAACGTACTAACTCTAATTTGTAGAAAAAAGTGAAAAAAAGAGTGATAACATTTTCTGTTTGGAAACCGTCGCATAACTCCCCCATCTTATTTATACGATGTGGAGTAAAAACCTATATTAGTAGAAATCACTGCATTCATTTTATTTTAAAGATGCCGAATTTTTATTGCGAATTAAAAGATTTTAAATATTAACAAATTGTCATTTATTCTCGCTGAGAAAACATTTCACATAAAAGCTTAAATTATTTTTAACTTTAAATATTTTAAAAATCAATTTTCTTTAATATTTTAATTTTTCACATTACCGTTTCATTATATTAATTTTTTTGAATCGAAACAAAATTTATGAATTTTTGTTTTCTTTTCTAAAGATTATAATAATTTAGACATAAAGAAAAAAATTACATTCGAAATCTCACGAGAGAAATTATTTAAATCGTTTGAATAGTTAGCAATTAGTCACCTAATGTTAACTGCAAGCAATATTACGTGTAATAAATCAATGTGAATCAATTATTTATGCCAACAGACGTGGCCGATTAAGTTAATTTCACAAGAAGCGTTAGAAATAAACCTAATTTATGGTATATGCGGAAATAATTGTGGCACTTTAAACAAATTCCTAGACACATTAAAAGGTTTGATGTAGAACAGTACTAGAATTCTGTTGAAAATATTAATATTAAATTTAAACGCGGTGCTGTTTTCTATGCAATAAACATAAAACGTATACATAAAAAATGTTAATCGACAATAGCGGAATTGTAAACTTCTTTGGAATATTAACATTGTGGTCAGTCGAACACATTAAATAAAATAAAAGAGGTCAAGGCTTTAAAGTACCTTGTTAAATTAGAAAAAAATAAAAATAAAACTGGCTTGAGTTATGTGGAAACTTGTTAAGTGATCTTCCTTCCTAAACGACTGACGGCGCGTGGGTGTTACTGTATATGTAGTAGATAAATAGTAAATGAATGGAGGCCGTTTTGACACAAGTGGGCAGTGAATATCTATATACGTCTACATCTATATCATGTTTTGTATCGAATCTGTATTTCATTCACACTTTTCCTAAGTGTATTAATCAAATAAAACCGTCCAATAAGCTATCACGTATCTAATGATCTTATATACTTTTTCGACACTCCACTTCTTTTTACTCAGTAGTGGATTAAATAACTTATACAACTTAATACATGATTGCTTTAATACTTCATTAAAACAAGTATAAAGACTTACCTTTACCTAAATTAGCATATTTTAGATAATGACTATTTATATACAGTACCTAGTGAGAATTATGCAGTCAACAGCATCACATGATTTATAATTAATTTCTTAAACGATCAAACATTGTTTTGGTCGTATAAAATCTATAGTCGTAATTGCGAGAGGTGTCTTATGATTCATCGCATACATCTTTCTTTAACACCAATAAATAAGTGAAATGTATAGTATGCTCATTTATGTGTTGGTGTTAAAAAAAGGTAGATGCGATGAATCATAAGACACCTCTCGCAATTACGACTATATAAAGAATTGGTATATATTATCAAGTACCGTATTCATCAACTTACCGATTTGCTTTGCTTATAAGAATATAATATATGCAGTATTACATATCAGTAATTACACTTATTTCAATTGTAACTACTAGTTATTAATTTTGATGAATTGAAAAAACTTTCTAATAATTTAGCATACAGATAATTAGCATGAGAAAATTAAATAATAAAAGAGCAGTTATGGAACGACGTGCAAAATGTAATTTCGAAATTTTGTGTCAAACAAAGAGCTGATTACCATCACCGGATGCTAATCATTAATCTTTGTAATAAAGTGAATAGTACTTTAACGCTTGTTATTTCTTTAACTGTTTAGAAGTACCGACATTAACATGTTATTTTAAAGAAGTTGTCGTACGTCATTTTTTAAAATGAAGTTTACATTGTTTGAATTCATTTGGACTATTTGTAAATTTATATTTACCTATTTCTTTTAAAAATGAAATAAAAATATATAACCCGTGTGCTAAACAAAAATAGTTAAGCCACTCCCTAAAAATTTATTCTTGTGGTAAAGGGCGATTTGAAGAGGCGTCAAGACAAATCGCCGAATGGAGAAAGTCAGAATGGACAAAACGCTGCATTTGTGGACAAATCGCCGCAAAATGACAAAACGCCGAGAATGCTTCTGTGGACAAAACACCAAAAATTTTTCTGTGGACAAATTGTCCAAAATGTTACTGGTGAAAAAACGCCAAAAATGCTTTGTGGACAAAACGCCGAAAACGCTTCTGTGAATAATTTATGTAATCGGGGGGTGAACGGTGTTGGTTAGTAGGTTACAGTTATTACAATTTCTTTCTTTAAAAGAAATTACACAAATAATAACAATTTAAAAACAAACTTTTTTTTCGCATAAAATTTGTTTTAATCAATTTAAGTTGCATTCATGTGATCGGGGTGAACAGTGTTAGTTAAAAGGTTACAGTTATTACAATTTTTTTTTAAATTACATTCATAACAACAATTTCAAAAACAAACTTTTTTTCGCGTAAATTTTGTTTTAATCAATTTAAGTTGTTGTCATCTAGAAGTATAGAACATACTTGTTGAATACTACTGAAAATTCAACAGTTTTTCGAGTGAACATCTTTTGAGCCAACGTACTGTACTTCACAGAAGCATTTCCGGCGATTTGTCCACGGAAGTATTTTTGGTGATTTTCCCACTGAAACATTTTTGGCGTTTTGTCTACAGAAGCATTTTCAGCAATTTGTCCTCAGAAGCATTTTTGGCGCTTTGTCCACAGAAACATTTTTGGCGATTTGTCCACAAAAGCATGTTTCGGCGTTTTGGCTGCGGATTCACTTGAAGTTCAGGTACGACACCAGGTTACGATCGCTAAGGCGTCGTATTTGACGTTTCGGTGTTTTAACCACATTCGGCGATTTGTCGACAAATTCGGTGTTTTGTCCATTCTTCACAACTCTATTCAGGCCCCTCCGAATAGCAGCTAGGCAACTCCAACGACATATTTTATCAAAATGATATCTTTCTCATAATTCGGGGAAAAACAATTATTTTATTAAAATACCGTAGAGTTTTTACTATTTTTTCAATGTAATCAAAAGCCAGTGTAGAGTATTTTAAGGTGACATTTTTATTAAAACCTCAAACTTATTTTGTCCTTAAGGTTCAAAATTGCATTAAATCAAAGTACTTTGAATGTATATATCTTAACTGTGTTAGAAGTCACGGGGTGCTTAGATTTAATGATTTAATAACCATTTTAAATAGGATTGTCTGTACTAATGTTCAGTAAAATGTGTGATATAATTAAGATAATGTCGCTACACTGTCATTAAAAGTTTTTAAATAAAATTGTTTATTTAGTGAAAAACGACAGAATATTGTTATCTGCTACACTTTCAAACTTAACTTTTTATTTTAAAATTAACTTTTATTTTCAATTCAATTGCTTTATCTACGTAAGGTGTAGTAAATTTGAAGGGATTCGATACAGTAATCGTTTTACTATTATTTTATCAATTGATTAAAATAATAATAATAATGTTATTACTATACAACAGACTAACAAGTCTATGAGTATCAATTTAAACAATACTAATTCTATTCTACACAAATCAACGTTCTCTCAGCAGGTACGTAAACAATAGTAACTTATAATGCAAATAACAATATAGCAAAATATCCAAGATTCACGATTAACCCCTTGTTAATGTTAATGATGTTAAATCTAAATTGCGTTTGATAATTATTGTTCAGAATCTGGATTTCATGTAGGTCCAAACAAAGGTGATGTGGTGTCGAAGGCTTAGATTGATTGATGATTCGCTTTGCAGAACGTTTTAAATCGAGTGTCCATTAAGGTTGCCGCACCCATGACCTGGTGATTTATAAACCACGTGATATGTGTCGCTATCACAGAAAACCTTGATCAGAACTCAGTTGCAAGAAATCAATAACGTATTTTGGTAATTTTTCTAATAGATAAACGGCATACAATTCGAGACCAGGAATGTTTATTTGTTTCATTAGAGTTAATTTTGTTTTTGCATAAATGAGATAAGACTAGCATTTATTTTCGCTTATTGATCGAAGATACAGTACTGCGACGTAGCGACCTAGATAAATATGAAAAGTTATAAAAGACTATTATTGCAAGTATACATATTTTGAAACTTAAGAATTTAATCGTTGGTGTAATTCAAATGTTGGTGTTGAAATATGTCGCCACAAAACCAGCCTCAGCTTCTTAAAAAAGTAACTTGTCTCTATCTTCAAAGCAGTTTCATCACAGAATAATAAATATATTACCTGCGTTCATTCAGAAATTCCACAGAGCCTAACATATCCAAGTCAACTTAATCAATGCTTTAGTTTGAAATAGTACTTACTGGTGATTTTAGATCTGATAGCAGGGTCCGTTTTTCCGAGAATTCGCCCCAATTAAATCCAAATTGATTTTATCGTCGAAAGGTACCACTTTAAGCCGAGAGTTTTAAAACAAAATCTTCTAATTTGCACCAAAATATCATTTTAAGGAGTATTGATATGATTTATGATAATCTGTCGATACATTTTTTTAATATCTGCAGTCATAACATAACTTGGTAATCGAAATCAAACCAAAATGTCGACTATATTGGTTTACAAAGTTGGAATTCGATGCTGAATATCATTTAGATATACCCCAGATTCCCCAATTCATAACTTTTTCTTTATTAGTCCATCCTGCTAAATTCCATGAGATTATATTATATAATAACTGCCAGCGATCAGTGATGGCTTATCAATTTTTAAAAGTGACATATGATTTGCAACAAAGACGTTTCTCCAAGTTAAGTAATTGAGGAAATACAATATCGTACGAATGACCAAGAGCTTCAGTTGAATGTGGATATGAAATCAGGTTCATCTTTGAGTGCTACTTTATCAGTCCACTAGCGTTTTAAACGTTTGTTAAATTTTTTGATCATCAATAAAATAATCAAAGGATCTCGGTTCGCCGCGAAAATTTGAAGCCAAATATTTTAAGTTGACAAAATTTTCACTTATAGATTCACGATTGAGTAAATTTCAAATAATTGCACGAATAATTGAAAAAGATTTGTTGAACCGTCTCGTCAATCAGTCAAATACGAAATATTAATTTTCCCCTCTCATTAGAATTGATTTAATCACCGAGGACGTGTCTCCAACAACCAATAACTTCTCAAGTGAACATTTTTCAAACTAGTTAAGTGAACTGTAAATAGAGGTCGCGAAATGTGATCCATTTCTCGATCTTGCCACTCAAGCGCTGTAAATCAATTCACACAACGATTGTCCGCAACGTTGATTCTTTGAGTTTCGTTTCGCCTTCCCAAACGAGATGTATTGATCAAACTCATTCTCCATTCTTTGAGTGATATTGAGCCTTGGATTCGGCCGCAATGTATGTAACTCTTGATCTTTTTTTTTGTATAAGCAGTATCCAGAAAAACTAAATATATTCACAAAAAATAGGTAGATGTTCCATTCCGCTTGATTTAAATAAAGAATATATTTAATAATAATACTACAAATTATAATAAATGTCTTTTATTGGGCATATTGTTATTTATGGTGTAGAATAATGTTACGACGAAAACTTTGTGATATTCAACAAGTTAGAGTTTTAAGACAAAATATCATAAAAGAATGTCGAAACTGTAAAATTGCCTCTTTTGTCTTTTAGATTAAATAACTACGTATATATAAAAATTTTAATTTTTGAATGGAGGTATAGAATATTCTGAGTGGGAAAAATTTAAATGCTCACTATTGGGATATTGTAAACGCCGGTAAGAGATAGGAAGTCGCTTAAATTTCTAGCTCGCTCCTTATACAAAGCTTGAAATGTAACTATTATTATCAGCACTTTAATTTTTTTTATATATTTTGATTTCGAATATTTAAAATATTTTCTGGTGTCGAAGTAATCCTTAACCGAGTTTCGCTAACTATACCGGGTGGGAAAAATTTAAATGCTCACCATTGGGATGTTGTAAACGGTAAGAGATAGGAAGTCGCTTAAATTATATAAAAGTTGGGGGACATTTTATCACCTCTTTCAGATTTGAGAAAAAAGACATGGCTTACTAGATATTGCAAAACCGAAAACTGTAATTTTCTTTATTTTTAAATATCTCTGTATCAACGTTTTAACTTTTTAAAAAGCTTGGTCAGAAAAACAACTGAAAGTTGGTATCGTGCGACATAACAACCTCGCGCCATTTTGTAAAATAATAACTAACAATAACAATAGAGAAGTTAAAATAATTGCTTGATTTTATTGTCAGTTTTTACGCATCGCGTGGTTTTTCAAAGTGTTTTAATAATTAAATAAACAACAATGGTGATATACGGAATTCAAGAGAAAATTTACATGTATAATCCCTACATTCAAAACTCTAGGAATTCGCAGTTGGCATCTTTGGCGTATCATCAGAAAGCGTTTCCGAAACGTTTAATAACATTTGGTAGTGTGGCAAAAAAAACGATTTAATCAAAGATTTCATCTGTACAAAAAAATTGTGTATACGGACGAGGGTACGTTTAGTAATTGTGGATTATTTAATCAAAGCAATAAACATTATTATGCCACCGAAATCTAAGACTTTTTTAAGCTACAAGTAGACCACAACGTCGTTATTCCATTGATAAGTGGTGTAGTGTTTTTGACGACAAAATCCTAAGATAACACTTTATTAATGAAAACCTAAACAACCAAATCTATTTAAATTTTCTCCAAATTAAATTCTATGACATGCTTGAGGAATTAACAATAAACGTCTGTCAAAATTTGGAATATTTTTAACAAGACGTCCATAAGATGACCACCACGGTCCCAGTGTTTAAATCCCTTGGATTATTTTGTATGGGGCTTTGTTAAAAACCAAGTTTACAATGAACCGACTCAAACAGAAGACCAGCTTAAGCAAAGAATTGTAAATGCGTTTGAAGCAATTAATTCCGAGATGGTGTCCAGCACAATATTTGATATGTTACAAAGAATACAATTGTGCACAGAGCAAAATGGTGCGCAGTTTGAACATTTAAAGTAGCAAGTACAGTTTTGTTTTGGATAACTGTTCTTCCTATTTTTGTAATTTCTAATTAAAGCGACAAACAAACGACGGTTGCTATGACACACGATACCAACTTTCAATTGTTTTTCTGAGCAAGATTATCAAAAAATTTTTCAAATTATTAATTTTTCAAACGTTGATTTTTGTGTTTATCAATTACAAAATATCAAGTGTGATACATCGTTGTTTAGCATTTGATCTGTACTATCGACTGCTATAAAAATTTAAATGGCGTCAATAAGAAATAAATAAATGTACTGTAAATTTCAAATCAATAACTTTTATAGTAGCAGAGATATTTAAAAACAAAGAAAATTACAGTATTTGGTTTTTTTGCAATATCTAGTAAGCGAGGTCTTTTTTCTCAAATCTGAAAGAGGTGATATGTCCCTAAAATTATACAACTTTTATTTAATTTAAGCGACTTCCTATCTCTTACCGTTTACAACATCCCAATGGTGAGCATTTAAATTTTTCCCACCCGGTATAGTAAGCGAAACTCGGTTAAGGATTACTTCGACACCAGAAAATATTTTAAATACTCGGAATCAAAATATATAAAAAAATTAAAGTGCTGATAATAATAGTTACATTTCAAGCTTTGTATAAGGAGCGAGCTAGAAATTCGTATAGGCGAACGGCGCGGCGTAGAAATAACATATACAGTGTTTGATGAAGTCTTTATGGGTTCTATTTTGTGTTAATAATATAAATTACTCAAAAAACTTTCAAAAACTTTAAAATAAAAGTAGACATACTAAAACACAAGATGAGCATTACCTAACTTAATCATTTATTTTAAATACTTAAAATTTTTGTTTTTACGCAAATCAATACAATGAAGCTAATTTGTTTCTTTGTCTGATCCTTAAAAAGTCTTTTAAAAGTGAGTTCAAAGTTCTGAAAATTATTATTTTGAGAACACTGTTGAGGAACGCTATTTGAATGGAAGGTATTTTGATCTGGTATTAATAAATGGCAAAATGAAAAAGAAAACTACAGATTGATAATGAACCGTCATATAAATTCTTATTGTCAACAGTAAAATTTGTTAGGTATCCAAAACTTTCTGCTAATATGAAAGGTAAGTTTAACAGTGCTAAAAAGTTATCAAAGTTTTCAGAATTTTTTTTCCAAAAATTGAGAACCTTCAAGAAAATGTTTCAATCAAGTTGGATTTAAATTTTCTACTTTTTAAAGTTGTAGACATTACAAGGCTAAGCAACTTTTATTTGAAATATTTTCTCGTAAGTATATCTGGCGAGGAGTTCAAACTGTAAACTAAAATCTGGGGTATTCATTCTTTCAGTTTCGGAAAGAGTTATCTTGAAAATAATAAACTGGAATTTCTCCAAACTTTTGAATTATCGATAAATGACTAATATCACACAAATATAATCGCCCCTTCTTACTAACTAGGGGAAAGTGGTCTAATATCGACCAGCGTCTAATATCGATCACCGATTTAAAAGTCGCCCCAATGTAAATTTGGCAACAATGCATATTTCATTATCTGTATACATATGCGCCAACTTCATATAGCTCGAGTTAGTTACATGCGATCACGAGTGTGTGTTGCAAGTGATTAAACGTGTTTTAAACAAAAGAATTATAATTTTCTACATTAGCAGTATAAGGTAATGCATCAATATGTCATTGTAATAATCTAAAAATTTAAATAGAATATTATTACCGTGTCCAACTCTACATGATAATAATTAATAAATTATGTTTGCAAAATGTTATCAGCCACGATAATTCAAAATGTTGACAATGGCGGCCGCGGGTAAAATCGATCATGAAAGTCGATTTTACCCGCCAGAAAGTTTATTCAGTCTTGTATTTTAGATGCCGAAAAAATATGTTAGAAAGACAAATCGATCGACGTGGGCTGAGGATGATATGTTAAGGGCACTCGATGAAGTTCGGAAAATGGAATTGGTATTCGAAAGGCTGCATTACAATATCATATACCATACGGGACATTGCAGGATAGACTGCGAGGCCGAATTACAGAAACGAAACCAAAATTAAGAAGAAATTGTGTCTTTACCAAAGATTAAGAACAGGAACTAGCCAATTATGTTCTAAAATTATCAAAACTATTTTATGGAGTAACCGCAATGGCTATAAGAAAAATCGCATATGAGTTTGCCGTTCGAAATGCTATTAAAAATAACTTTAATGAACAGTCAAAGATGTGTGGAAAGGATTGGCTATACAAGTTCATGAGTCGACATCCGGAATTAAGTTTTCGAAAACCTGAGGCAACGAGCCTTAATAGATTGCTGGCATTCAACCGTGAAGAAGTAGGGTTGTTTTTTAAGAATTTAGATTCACTTTTTGACAAACACAAGTTTGAGCCCCATAGAGTCTTCAACGTTGACGAGACTGGGATATCTAACGTTTATACACCATCGAGAATTATTGCGGGCAAAGGCCAAAAACAAGTAGGGGCCATAACTAGTGGAGAACGAGGTGAATTAGTAACAGTTGTGTGCGCAATAAGTGCTACCGGTCAATATGTGCCACCTTTATTTATTTTTAAAAGAATGAGGATGAACGAAGCTTTATGCAAAAATGGTCCGGTAGGTGAAATATATCATATTGCTCAAAGTCTAGATGGATAACAGAATACTTATTTTGTGAATGGTTGAAGCACTTTGCAAGGCATGTAAGGGCAACAAAAGACGACCCTGTCTTACTCATACTAGACAATCATTCGACACATTCTAGTTTGCAAGCATATAACTTTTGCAGAGGAACGGGAATTCATTTGCTTTCACTGCCGCCTCACACATCCCATCGACTACAACCCTTGGACGTATGCTTCTTCAGTCCACTAAAAACTGCATACGCAGATTTATAAAATCAAAGCATTACGAAAAGATAAACCAAATCGACATTGCAGAATTGTTCCGAAACGCATACAACAGAACAGCGACCATTGAAAAGGGAGTTAGTGGATTTCGTAGTACCGGAATATATCCTATAAATCCCAACATTTTTGGTGATGAAGAATTCTGCAATTCATCGGAACATCCTACTTCGCAAACTACTCTGTTAGCTGATGAACATCCTAACGCTAGACATATCACACCTCCATCCACTCCTCCGATATCGGTGGAGGAGACCAAGGCTGGTCCAAGTGGTCTTCAAAAACGCCTCCCTATAAAGCGTAAACAACAAAATCAAGACTCATCCGACGAACTCTCTAGCGATGAAATGGAACTAGAAGAAATAGTGGAAAGTGATTTAACAGACACTGAAGATAAAACAGTTCAGCTGAAAATAGACTATTGTAGATCTAGTGACATATCTATCGAAGACGTTTATCCGTTAACTATACACCCCCCGAGGAAATCTAGCAGAAGAACACAGCATTCCCAAATTTTAACATCTACTCCACTAAAAGAGCAACTTGAAAAGAAAGACCAACAAAAAGAAGCCAAAAAAAATAAAGAAAATAAGGTAGAAATGGCGAACAGAAATATCTGTGGTAATAAAAGGTTAAATAAAATACCCAAACCATCATATAGTACAGATGTTTGTTCTGTTTGTGACGAAGTAGGAAAAGGTAAAGAATTGTGGTGGAGATGTCGCGGGTGTGGAAATTGGGCTCACTCCGATTGCACAGATGTAGATTCAGCCGAACGTTACTATTGCCATGAGTGTAAAATGTAAATAAGTATATTTTGTATTTTTGATATAGATGTTATACAACTTTCTTGGATAAATATTAAAGTTTTGAATTTTTATTTGTGTTTGATATTGCCCTACCCCTTGGTCGATTTTAACCGACGTGGGTCGATATTACCCAATTCGCAGTTGTTTATTGCAAATAACCGCCATGTCATTAGTATTAAATTTTTGAAACAAAATTTGTTATAGAAATATAGCAGTAGGTGTTAGCTAACTTATACATTAAAAAATCTACTGAAAGTTCTATATCAGTAACATTAACAAATTTATTGCGTTAGGTGGTCGATATTAGACCACTTTCCCCTACCAATTGGTTTTCTTTTTCAACAACGTGCAGAAACATAAAAACAAAGTGGTTGAATAAAATTCTTTCAAATGCAATATCACATACCCTGTCTTTTGTTTCAAATATTTTAGAAGAGTAGTTACACTATCATCAAAAGATGAGATATAGAGTGAACTTCGGACGCATACAGATGATACTTATATTCTTAGTTGTGATAATACTACATTTTTATTTATGATAGAATATAAAGTGAAGGTAGGTATATAAAGAAATGATACAGACAAAAATTTTTAGTTATAATATATCGATCCGCAGGATCCGCTTAATACGTCGTCGCTAGAAAAATTTAAACCTCAAGTTCTCATATAACTCATGGACGATTTGCATGATAATCTCATTAAAGCATTAGTATCTTCAACGAGCACACACTTTTAATATTATAAAAGCTAACGGTTAAAATATCCACGTCAAAAAAAAATAATTTTCGTAAGTATGTACCATATCTTACACATATCATATAAATGTAGGTAATAACGAAAATATGAATAATCAATTAGATGGTAGGTATATGCTTTATTTCGGTCGTGTTAAACAAGCGTTAAAAAATAAATTAAACGTGACAAGTGTATGTTTAAATTATGACAACCTCAAACGATTTATTTAATTCTATTTCCTATTATATGACTTAGTAAAACCAAAGAGCAAAACTATAATCGTTTATGGTATACCACGAGATAATTGCATCAAATTAGAGCTAAAATTGTCAGTAATGCAGATAGTAGAACGTCTAAAAGGATCTGTATAAAAAGTGTAAACTAATGGCCGGATTATCCTGCTACAAATCCTGCTAAAGAAGACCCCTTACAATTCAATATGTCAAGGTCAATCGACATTCCAACAAACTGCCAACCTTCTTATTAACCTACAATTTTCACTTCCTGCATCTTCGGTTGGCCTCGTCGATATGTTCTGGGTTCTGGTGATTTGGTAGACTTGCAGGAGCCTCTTTTTAGATGGCGTCACTGACCGAAACTAATATATCCATAGCTAATCATAAATTTCTGGTTAAAGTTATAAATAGATTTTTATAGACAATGAATTGGCACTTAATAGAAATGTTATGCATCCGACAATCGATTTTATGCTTATGTACTTCCTTTTTTATTGCCGGTCTTTGTAAAGTCATCAAAAAAAAATGTTGTATTCGACTTTTCAGGGATATAACTAAATTGGTTGTTTCAGTTAATGAATAATTATGAAATAATAATATATAATTTGGAATTTCTATTTGTAACTTAGTTTACTTATATCAAGTATAAATATTAAGAATACTGTTATTAATACTTGCTTGGTTTTTAAATCATTTAACTTGATTCTGCCGACATAATTTTAACAATTAATTACGGAATTATGACAAATGTGTAGTAAATGTTGTTACTAATAATATCCTTGTGTTTTACTCGGTTTCAAATATTGTTTTTAGTTTATGTTTACGTTGAGAACCGTTTTTATTGGTATACCTAGTATAAATTTCAATTTCTCTAAAATTACATTAAAAATTAAAAATTCGAAAAATCAAGCTCAAATAGTTCAGAATGGCCCATCTTGATGAATTTCAATGAGTTTTAGAGTTCGTGATACAAAACCAAGCCGTTGCGGACTCATGTTTATATGAACTTTTTGGCTGAAAATTAGTCACCTGTAAAGTTTGTACAAGTTAATTAACACCTCTACAATTCATTTTGAGAAAAAATGTCATTATTTTCAATACAAGGTAATATTAATGACGACTCTACAAATACTAGGAATAATAATTTGCAATATCAAAATAAAATTAACATAATCTGTTCATTTTCACACCTATACTGATTATTAAAAATTAAAAAATACCGTCAAGGCGTGAATTATAAGAAATTGTTAAATAAAAAATACTGGAAAAATAAATGTGCTTAAAGTGAATAGGGGAAAATGTTTTTGTTTCAAACATTTTTCAAAAATCAATACCTTCCGAGATTTGACTATTCGGCAGCCCGAATTTTTCATGTTTGACTGGTTATAACTCGATAACTGTCCATTATTGAGCTTTGTGCCTATTACATCTTTTGTTGAGTAGGTCATAAGCTACAGCATGTGTAAAAAGCAATTGTTTTGACCGGAATATGGTTTCCATATAATTAGTGCGGGGATCTTTATTAATAACTGCAACAAAATATTAACAAAACTAATAACACCATACCCATATTATATCGTATGTCCCGGATAATCTGAAGCATTCTGTTTGACATGGGGAATTTGAAAAGTCCGATTTATATGTCCCCAAAGTGTTTTTGATATTTCCACTATCAGGACACTTAACAATCTCTACTAAAAAACGTTTTGCGTAATAATTTCTAAAATTTAACCAAACATTAAAAATATTTGAAAAAATATTTAATATTTCAAAACGTATGTGATTTTTCTTTTAGTTGTATTATTATTTTAAAAGTACAGCGTTTAATTTCTATCGGTAAAGAGGCATAAGTTTTAATTTTTTTTACTTGAACTGGCAATGAATTTGTTAGAATATGCACGTATTCACATGCGTCAAAAACTCTCTAATATTGTGATGAGGAAAATTTTTACTTTGGTTTTAAAATTTTATTTGAAATTTATTTAATTGCATTACAAACAACTAAAATCGGCTGTTGTCTCTCAGGGTTCTTTATTTTACCAGGTAAAGGTGCTTTACATCCGTGTGAAACTTTGTTCAAGCTCGGAATTAATGGTTACCTTTAATTTATTTCTAGCACAATTACTTTTCCTGCCCCATCTGATGTTTCCAATTTAAAAAACGACACCAACTCGTGATACAACAAAGAAATTTTTATTTACACATACAAAAATTTAATTGTAAACCGCGCAACGCTGTAAACAATCGTTCACCGGGACAACGTGGTTATGAACACCAACTCCGACCGTTATTTAACAAAGTGGGTTATAGGTTACTTAACTTAATTAATTACAGCGGTGATTTAGTCTAACTGGTAAGCGCCTCTCTTATCGTATGGCTTGTAGATCTTGATTTTCACTTTTTTTCTTTTAGGTAACCGATCCTTTCATCGGCACGGGCTGGTGGAACCGGACGACGTACCCGCTTTCCAGGTGTCTCTTCTCTTCAGCTGCTTCCAGAAATTTTTTCGATACGAAACCACCACACTCTTTATGTAACGAAATTTTCCTTTTATTTCATTAACTTGTATATTTAGTTTTAAATTTGCATCCGTTATTTAACTTAATTTCTATTTATTTATTTCTGTGCAACTCAAATTCGCGCCACTATTTATTTTATTAATCTTCACGTTTTGCATTCGTGACGCCACACTATTTAGCTCTCTTTCTAAATTCTATTTGGACGTTTACGTTTTCTCTTTAACGCGTTCAATTTTTAAGAGCCAAAAGCGTCGTTACGCTCTTATATTTATCAATTTTTAAACCAGGCCTACTTGATTGCCTGTAATTTTGAATTTTAACGGTCTTTTCTGAAACTTGCACTGTAATTTACGGTATTCGTTTGAATTTCTTCTTTTCAATTAAAATTCTGTACTTCTGCTATTATTTTTGTGTAATTAAATAAAATTACATTCATTAATTTAGAAACTGTTTGTTTAGTCTAACCGCCATTTTCCTTTTCATTAAAAACTTTGCGCCATAACGCAATTCGTCTTCAAAATTTTCCAATTCCCTAACCCCAATTAGGGTAATGTTTTCACAATTAATTCAAAACACGCGTATTAGGGTTGTTTTTCGCGTTGTAAATTGTTTTGCAATTAGTTTTACAACCGAACACATTGTTTTCACCCTCACTTCGTTATCTTAATTTCTCAATTTTGTTAAACGAACAATGACCTTGACATACTTTTTGTTTTCTTAAATTACACTACTAATACTAATTTTCTTTAGATTTTGATGTCGGATTTGGTACTTGGAGCTGCTAGATTACTATTTCTTACTACTTACACATGGGATTATGGCTTAATTTCAACAAATTTCTACCAGCTGCAAGCAACTCCCCGAACATCTCCCGATTTCACGCAACTTTACAAAATTGGGCTATTTTCTAGAATCATCGTGGGACTCAGTTCAAACACTATTTTAGGCTCCGGGACATGGATGACATCGCAATTTGTCAAACTAATCAATACCAAAGTTGATTCCCTATAACGTCAAAATACCTTATTTACTTAACAAATTCACGAACTTTTTGGTATAGTCTTCTGATTAATCGACTGCAGCAAAGCTTGTCTTTGAGTTCTTCGATTTTACGATTGACACAACAACGAGGTTTTGTTGGTTATTATCAAAAATATACTTCAATCTCAGCAACAGGTCAATATAATAGACACGGAACATGTTGTTGAAACATGAAACATCTGATATTTCAACCTGTCAGCCTAATTGAAAATCACATTGTAAATAAAATAATGCAAACTGACAACCTAATAATTTAAAATGCAAAATTATACATAAATGAAGTGACGAGCAGCCGTATTTGATCTGAGTATCTCAGCTCAACTCAATTACAGATAAAACTCACTTTATCATTTAGTAAAAAAGAACGGTCCACATTACACCACAATTCTACATCCCTCTTCCACTAACTGAGTCTAATCTCAACAACTTATCTACTTCTGAGCTTCCTAACGAGCTGGTGCAGGGGGAGGTAAAAAATCTCACTTCATTTAAAGTTAGTCGTTGAAAAAGAACGCGCCTGAAACTGAGTCGCACTGAAGTGATCTGAGCTGATCTGAGATTTATGTATAGAGAAGTAGCGCCGAATTTCAAAGGGCAATAAAACACAATTTGCTATTGAAATTTTTTTTTGGAAATTTAAGCAATATAGATTACGTATAAATACATCTGGCAGGTAACCAAACTCGCCGCACATGACCAAACGGTCATTGAAATTTTCGATACCCGCGTCAAAAGTGAGGTGGTTTGGAATTTGGGAGTCTTTGGAAGTTGATTTGTTGGGTGTCTTGTTGGTTTTGGGAGATTAGGGGATGGGAAGGTTGTGGGGGGGTTTTTTTTGAATTTTTAAAAGTTTTTGAAAAAAAAGAGGGGTTTTTTTGGGGGGGTTTTTGGGGGGGAAAGGGGGGAAAAAAAAAAAAAGGGGGGGGGGGGGGGGGGGGGGGGAGAGGGGGGGGGGGGGGGGGGGGAAAGAAGGGGAGGGGGGGGGGGGGAGAGGGGGGGGGGGGAAAAGGGGGGGGGGGGGGGGGGGGGGGGGGTGTGGGGAGGGGGTTGGGGGGGGGGGGGGGGGGGGGGGGGGGGGGGGGGGGGGGGGGCGTAGTGTCTGTCAAACATGTTGGTGGGCGCGTCAATTCGTTAATTCTTATCAATATATATTCTGAACGCTGAAGTGCGCACAACAACTGTGACTAGTAAACAAACGTGTTCACAAATGGAAACCATATCTTCGAAAGTCATTGAAATAATTCATGATGATACACGTTGTATTACATTTGTATCATAACACCCTACAGAACACCAAAACCTTGCTTTATAATTAGGTTAAGTTAACGTCTCTACAATGTCAATTAATTTAGTGCACATAGTTACATAGTCAAAACTGGGATGTGAAGTGTGCGCACTCCGTATGCACATACGATAATTTATGAACGGCACGAAGTGTTACATATACCGTAAGCATTTTTAAAAACGATTTTAGACGCACATGGATACCAACTGCGTAATTTCTAAACGCACTCCAGCATATGAAAAGTTAAATTCATGCTCCGGCCTGTCACTGTTAACCTAAAATACATGTCAACTGTCACTGTTGACCTATAAAATACATGAAATATCTAGTATATCTTCCACTTCCACTTACAAATTTCCACTCGTCACGTAATATTTTAGAGTCGTCCTTCACCACTCTCTTTCTAACATTCCGACTTCATTTTTCGGTATAAAGCGATATAGCGTTACTCGTCTAGGTACTAATATTTAGTCTGAGGATGCACCAACTAAAAATGTTGTTCCTATAATACGAATTCATTATAAATCGATTCTACAACTTAAGACGAAAATTATAACCTCAAAATTTTTACAAAAATTGTCAAGATTAAGTTTTATGTATTTTAATAGTTGAAAGGTGGTGTATTGTTCATGCACAAACGATTTGTACGTTTATTATCAAAATTCAAATGATTTTGAAAAACTTCTAAATGACCCATTTGAAAATTAATGGAAAAGAGGTAAACACCTACCAACGTAGCTATTTTTGATCTTCAAAAAGTGTTACAATGACTAAAAATAGAAGTTGGTTAAACTTAAATAAGGCTATATTTAATTTAACTATTTACAGACTATCAAAAAACAGGGACATACTGTTAGATGTGGCATGAAGCCATTGCGCCTTGTGTGTGTGTTAAGAAACCTTATTTTGTATTTGAAATGAAACTGACTTCCTTGATCTGGAAAACTTGCAATTACAATTTAAAAAAAAATTGGAGAAAGATACTTGTGGAGGTATTGTGACGTGTTCAAACATTACTTATTAGTAAGAAAGCGAATTTTGCTAATCCACGTATTTTAAAATATTCATACAAACTACAGAATATTTTTTTCGAAATAAATAGGGTTTATTAAAACCGCATTGAAGTTTCTTGAATATACTCTGAAACCCATTAGAAATAACTTAATACCTATTTTAAAAAGTATAATTTTATAGTACACTATTCAAAAAATCATTTTCTTAAGTTTACCCAATGAATAAATATTTTTTATTAATTAACAGTATTTACTTAAGTCTTTAGTCGATTATAATGTGTCTACACTATAGACCGTAAGCCAGCATGAAAATCGTCGTATGATTTGCATCACATTAAAACTGAGGAAAGTTAGCCAGTAATATTTCTTGCACGAAAATGCAAGTATGGCGATCGTCAGGTGTCATCATCCTATTGGGACGAAGTCTTGAACGTGTCAAAAATTGGGGAATATGATACTTATATTATATCAATCTGGAGATAGACAAAGTACGGAAACGCTATATGCAATACCGATACGGCGACGGCAAACGTTTGCCATACGTGGACATTTCGCCCTACCGGAATGCAATATTGGTTTGGGTTGGTGTGGGGGGGGGGGGGGGGGGGGGGGGCGAAAATAAGCACACAGTTTTCCACTTCATGTTACCCGCGAAATCAATCCTATATAAATTTTGAATGTTCTCAAATTCAAAAAATCTATGCTTTGCACCCTTAATACAAAAATAACTATTGTAAACAATTTATAACAAGTTGAAAATGCAAGGAATTTTAAAGAAAATTAAATTATTATAATTAAAAGATGAACGGAGGGGGGGAAAGAATGGCAAAGTTATAAATTAGCCCAATAGACCGTCATTCAATCTTTCTATTATCCAAATACAGCACATTGATTTTGGACAATTTGGATTTTTAAATAAACTAATTTCCTGAAGGGCATCGGGTACTGTATGTCGATTTTATGGGGGATAGATATTTTAAACTTAGATATGAAGATTGATATTAAAATTGACTAAATGTTTGGACGTATTGAATTACGAAAATATCGCGGGGCGGCGCGTTCCCCTTTTTTTTTTTTTAATTCAAACCCAAACTAAAAACTTTTGAACCAAAACGAAGATGATCGACTTTTAATTGCCATAATGACTAAACATAAAAAGAACCAGAGAAAAAAAAACCAAAAAAGAAAAAAAAAAAAAAAAACGGAAAAAAAAGGGGGGATTTTGTTTGTGGTTTTTTTAACATTTTTAAAAATATTTAACACGAATAATAACACATAATACGTTTAAAAACATAAACACTTACTTGATACCAGAAATCTTAGCAAGTCATCTGTAATAGAAAAAGATTAAAATTAGCAATTTACAATAATATAAATTAACACATAATAGTTATTAAGGTATCGAGGGCTTTATGAACTAAATAACGTTCGAGGTCTATGTCTACCGTGAACGTTATGTTTATAAAGCCAGTGGTACCTTCCACGTTTTATGTTATACTTGCTGCAAGCAGTTAACAGTGATGATTATCACGGATAATAATATAAATAATAATTTTTCCATCCCGAAATTAAGTGATTCTATAGTGATGATTAATCTTTTATTTGTCAAACATTACAAAATTTTCATCAAAATGGCAGATGAAGCATTGTTAGAAAATGTTCTCGCGAGAGCCATTATAGCAAACGAGGCAATCGTGCCGACAAAATCTAAATGCGCCTGTGAAAAAAAGTACACTCGCTTCGCCGATTGAATGAAAACTAATTCGGTAAAAATAATTAATGAAACCGTGTTATTTGGGTATTTCCAAGAGTGGGTATATTTATGTAATTTTAGTAAGTGATTTTCTCAGATATTAGTTTACAGTCAGAATCATATCCTCCCAATTCGCTTTGGACAAAATTTTTGAGGCATCGTAAAGAATTGGTTGTTAAGAAGAACATTTAGAGTCCTTACACGGGAGCAGGTTGTACATTTGTAGAGATTCACATCATCTGATGCGTAAGGTATAATATGTTATAATATAAGGCTTTAGTTGTAATAGACTTTATCTACAGGTTACATGGGCAAATTCGGCGTTTGCAGAAGAGATGAACTCGTGAAGATGAGATTTACAGATGTTTGGGATATGGGAGCATATATATAACTGTGGAGATTCCTGTAACTGATAAAGGGAGAAGTTTTATTATTATTGAGGAATTGGAGATGAATGCATTGAAGTTAATTAGACATTATAGATCTTTGCGGCCCGCAGGCGTGTCTGATGATAAATTTTTTAGAGCTCCGAGGAAACCGTTGTACGTCTCAGCCGGTAGGTAAAAATAGTTTTGGGAGTATACCTTGCAATATTGTAATATATTTGGGGCTGCCAGATGCTACAAGTTACACAGGGCATTGTCTACAACCACCCTCTATTCTGATGCATATGACAAACTTAATGAAATTGGGAGGGTGGTAGAATCGGTAAGGAAATATATAGACGACATCCACTGCTCGAAACAAACCAATGCTTGTCTCGTAGCTAGTGTCCGTACCTATAGAGAAGTGAGCACAGTTTCAATCGTGGAAAACGATAATACAAGCAAAAACGAGTCAGTGAATGTTAGAAAATCTATATGTCAAGCTGGTGTGGACTACTATGGAACTGTAGCATTAACGGCTTAGCCATATTAGCAATGACAATTTAATAAAATTAAAAAATGGTTTAGTGAATGGAATTGACTTTGTTGTACGAAATGAACATGTTTGTGAAATTTGTGTTAAGGGTAAACGAACACGGAACAAGTTTCTATGAAGTAATACTACAACGACTCGAATATTAGAATTGATACATTCAGATTTGTGTGGACCAATGTCAATTACAACATTTGGAGGTTCAAAATATTTTATAACATTTTTAGACGATTATAGTCGTAAAGTGTTTATCTATTTTTTGAAAAACAAATCAGAAGCCTTGTGCAAATTTAAAGAATTTCAAAAAATGGGTAAAAATCAAACCGATTGTAAAATTAAAATGTTGAGATCTGACAACGGTAAAGAATATGTCAATGGCGATTTTTCAAGGTACACTAAATCCTGTGGAATTATTCATCAGTTAACTGCGCCATACACCCCTGAACAAAATAGTACGGCAGAACGCATGAACAGAACGTTGGTTGAACGTGCGCGATGTATGCTGGTTGAGGCAAAATTGGGAACAAAGTTTTAGGGAAAAGCGATTAACACATCAGCTTACTTAGTCAATCGTGTGTTGTTGTGTCTTGGGTCTTGGGCAAAATCCCTGAAGAAGCTTGAAGCGGTAGAAAACCAAAGTTATCTCATCTTAAAGTGTTTGGATGTAAAGCTTTGGTGCATATTCCAAAAATTAAACCCAAGAAGTTTGACCAAAAATCGTGTGATAGCATCATGGTTGGATATTCAACGGAGAGCAAAGCATATTGTGTTTTCGACATGAATAAAAAAAAGTAACAATTTGCCTAGATGTTGTGTTCTTGGAGAATGAGCGATCGAAAGAGGAAATTGATTGTTGTAATTTAAATAACCATTTTTAATTTTTTAACGACGGCGTCGCTGAAGTGGAGGATAAGCAGTGTACGATTTCTCTACCTCAGAAACAAATAAACCATTCGGGTCACGATGATAGGCTAGTGGGTGATTATAGTAACGGAAATCCACCGTTAACGCTCGATCTTAACTACCAGGTCCAGGAACTGGAAGAAATTGAGAAGATTTTTATACCAGGAGAAACATCGGCATGTTCAAGTATTTACAAAGATGTCAATAATATTTCCGAGAGTAAAAAATCTTTGAGAATTCGCAAGCCAGTTGTGAATCCGAATTTCATCTCATTCATGGCCGGTGCATTCGATGATCCATATTCAGTGGAGGAGGCTATGGGGTCACCTGATGCTCCTCGTTGGAAAATTGCGATGAAAAACGAATATAATTCTTTGATGGAAGCTGGAACATGGACTTTGGTGGAACTACCAAACGATCGAAAGAAAATTTCAAATAAATGGGTGTTTAAGATTTGACACTAAACGAAATCTTGTGCGACATAAAGCAAGACTTGTCGTCAAAGGTTGTTCGCAATGTAAAGGATTCGTTCTCTCCTGTAGTACGTTACTCTTCAATTTGTTTTTTGATTGCGTTGGCTGCTAACCTGGGATTAAAAATCGATCAAACGGATGTCGTGACGGCATATCTCCATGGCGACCTCCAAGAAGCAATTTATATGGAGCAACCAATAGAATTTGACGACGGTTCCGGAAGGGTATGTTTCCTAAAAAAGTCGTTGTATGGGCTAAAGCAAGCAGGTCGTGTATGGATTAAAAAACTTTATTTGGCCTTGTAGAGTTTTGGGTTACAAAGCTCAAAGTACGACACATGCATTTACTTCGACAATACTGATGGCAATAAATTCTTAATCCTCGCTGTTTATGTGGACGGTTTGCTATTATTTAGTAATGATAGCGCAAAGAAGGGGAAATTGAAATCTTTCTTAAAAGGTCATTTTAAAATGAAAGACATCGGTCCAGCGAAGGAGGTTCTTGGAATGCATATTTCAGAAAGTGCAAAAACGTTGTCTATCGATCAAAGTCACTACATAGGAAAAGTTCTAGATCGATTTAATATGATCGAGTGTAATACTGTGGCCACCCCTGTCGATATCAACAAAAATTAACTTCGGATATGTCACCGGAAAGTGAAGCTGATCGCAAAGAAATGGAGAATATTCTACATCAGGAAGCCGTTGGATGTCTCATATTTATTGACCAAGTGTCACGTCCAGACATTCAGTACACTATATCCTCAGTAAGTAAATTTAATAATAATCCGGGACGAGGACATTGGAATACTGTAAAAAGATTATGCGGTATTTAAGGGGGGAGATTTCTGTTTAAAATTGGAAACGACAATCTTATTAGTTATTGTGACTCTGATTGGGCCAGTGATTGTGCGGATAGACGATCAATTACGGGTTATGTATTTATGCTACAGGATGGAGCGGTAAGATGGAATTCAAAGAAACAACCCACTGTGGCACTTTCAACAACAGAATCGGAGTACATGGCTATGTCAACAGCTACACAAGAAGCTCTTTGGTTAAAGGGGTTTTTGGATGAACTTCTTCATCATAGTACCGGACCTGTAAAAATAAATTGCGATAATAAGGGAGCAATCAAGTTACCGGAGACGACAGCTTTCCAACCGCGGACAAAGCATATTGATGTGCGTCACTATTTTTTACGTGAAAAAATGCGCAGCGGTCTAGTCCAATTTGACTACACATCAACCGATCTGATGATTGCTGATATTTAACAAAGACGGTACATAGTGAGAAACGCTCATTATGTACTGGAGAGATGAATTTGAAGTAGCATCTGGCGCTAGTGAAGGTGTCGAAATGTAGAAGCACCATTTTGGTTATTATTTTATCTAGGTTTTGTTTTTAGTTAGTTAGTTGTTGTTGTTGACAAACAAAAAAATACACTGCCTGTCATTAATCTGAATAAGCTGAGTTATTATTTGTGTTCCTCTGCGCAATATAAAAGTTTCATCAAGGACTATACCGGGAATGACATCCACACAGATTATGTTTTCTGTTCAATCGATTAATAAATAAAGTAGTTTCCTGTTTCTCCACTATTGTTGTCTTTACTTTATCATGTATTTAATTTTTGTTTAGATTGAGTGGTCTTATAGAAATAATTCCCTTAGGCTTTTGAAAAATAAAGCCGTTGCTATCTAAAATTTCGATTGCCATGTCGGAGAGTATTATTTGCTAGTTAATGTGTCTTGATTCAAGATAATTATGACTGATTATTTCCTTCATTCATTAAAACGCCAACGACAGAGCGTCATTCAGGCAACAAAAATTTAATTAATACAAAATAAACAAATTTTTCAAGAATTTATTTTTCAGTTTATCCAGAGTAAAAAATTTGTTTGAAAATGCAATGAAAATTTATTCGGTTAAATTTCATACACTCGTTATATAAATACTGAATAATTATCAAGGATGACATAAATAATAATAAAGGTTAGTGCGTACTTTCAAATTTTAAGCGACCGTTCCGTTCCATCAGGCGCTGCGACACTAATACGTTTCCATCACACATCCAATCCAATCACTTTCCAATGAGTACGCGTATTAACAGTTTATTCAAAAATTTTTAAATTCTACACTGTAGTATTGCAACATATTAAATAAAAATCGTTTATAAAACTTAACGAAATAGAAATTAAACAATTTTTAAAATAAAAAACCGACGATTCCTCGATTATTTAAGTACACGAAATTTTCACGCACGTATCAACGCATCACTTCCGATCAAACTATTCCACAGCCCTCTATTTAATTTTTTTGCGAAAACTTTATAATTAGTTTGATAATATACATGGTGGCTCATTTATTCAACAAAGTCCAATAACTTCTTTAATAAAAAAAGACACGAGAATAATATTTGGCAGAGTTATAGGCAGTTATGAAATGCACTTTTAAAATTATTCACGAGGGGCTCCAAAATTCAGGACAAACCAAACTTATGTTTTTTTAAATAAAATACCCCATATTTTATTTCAAATTTGTATCCGGCTTATTTTTTCCAATCTTCCAATATAAGATTTTGTACATCTATACCGTATGTTTCAAAAGTTATGATTTGTTTTATGCTAAAATCGTGTTCAATCGAACGCCCTGTATCTGTTTTGGCAGCAAACATTTGATGTGTTCTTTACCGTTATAAAATGCTACTTATAGTTTAATTTTATTTTGTAAAGGGATTTTTGAAACTCCACTTACTCTTTATACAATGCGAAACAAAAGGTAAATCAAAATTTTTTTGAAATTTTTTTAAATGGAATGCCTTAAATTTTATATCAAATTTTTAAAGATATTTCATTGCTCTATCAATTTTGTATAGCATTCCCTATACCCAAATTTGCTATTTTAAGAGATATTTCAAATTTAGTTACGAAACTCGACATCTCTTTAGATTTTGAATAATAATCAATATAGTCATGAAAAACTTGATCTAATTGTTATTTTCAGTTACAGTTAATTTTGCAATTATAGTTATAATTTTCAAGCGTTATTTAAAAATTTGAAAACATTCTGCAATTTTTAGACAATCTTACGAAAGCCAAAACAATAACTTGAGAACTTGTAAAATTAACAAGTTTGTGGTTTTGTAATACTTTTCCTCGTTAATTCTTTATTATTGAATATTGTGAAGCTTTTGAAATAAATTTTAGTAATGAAGAAATGACTGACATGATTTACACACTTGGTGCTAGTGATAAAAATGCATTATTAGGTCAAAGACTTTATAAACAACGTTATCCAGAAAAAAGACAACCAAGTCGAAGAGCTTTTGAAAAAGTGATGGATATAGGTTTGATAGAACATTTAGTGTTAAACCCGAAAAAAGAAATAGAGAGAAAAATGTCCGAACGAAAGAAAATGAATTTCAGGTACTTCTTGCCGTAACACAAGATCCGCATATCAGCCACTGCCAAAACGTTAGAGAAATGCCTGAAGTAAGTCGGACCTCTATTCAGAGAATTTTTAAAAATAACCATCTGCATCCTTATCATATGCAATTGATGCAAGAACTTAATGACCAAGACTATGAACAAAGATTAGTTTTCTCTCAATGGGCTCATCAAAGAATTATTGAGGATCCAAATTTTTCTAATCTAATTTTTTTCTGTGATGAGGCCACATTCCATAAAAACGGTAATGTCAATAGACATAACTTTCACTATTATGCTGATAGTAATCCGCATTTTCTAAGAATGTGTTCTCAAAACAGATGGTCGCTGAATGTTTGAGGAGGAATAGTAGGGGAATATGTCGTTGGTCCTTATTTTTGAGGAGAAAATGTGGTTTTTCAACGATGGTGCCCCTGTCCATTCTACAAGGTTTATTATTGAGTTTTTAAATCAAATTATCCACCTAGATCTCCTGACTACATAAAAATGGATTTTGGTATTTGGGGATATGTGAAGTCCGAAGTTTACAAGACCGCTCCTACCACAAAAGATGACATGAAAATAAGAATCACGAGGTGTTTCCAGGCGTAACAGTCAAATGGTGCCGAAATTTTTCTTGATCTTTCCAACATCGAAAATTATCCACCTAGATCTCCCGACTACAGTAAAGTCTCGCTAATCCGAGTCTCGAGAATTCGAGGCTCCGTCAAATTCGAGCCACTCAAACACGCTTTTTCATTTTGTTTATTGATTTATCTATTTATTTGCGGTGCCGTAATTCGCTTTCCGCCGCCAGAGTCCAAGCCACGCCTGACGCACATCTACCATTGCGCATGTCCGCCGCACCCTCTCCTAGTTTAGTTACGTACGTAGCTGCTTTCTGTGACTCAGTATGGCTGCTGCTTTCGAACTAACACGTTACAACTGATTCCGCAGCATAGAGTATTTTAATTAATCTTAACAATGAGTGCTAAAAGTAAGAGGAAGTTTGTAGCCTTAAAGGTGAAATTAGAAGCTTTAAAAAGACTTGATAAAGGAGAGACAATTAAAAGCTTGCAGCGGAATACGGGGTTGGTGAAGTTACAGTTGGAGACTGGCGACGAAACAGGGATAAACTTGAAAAGTATTCCTCAACCAAGTGTTCAGATAAATCTTCCGATAGAAAGTGTATGAGAATGTCTGAATATGAAAAACTAGTGAAACATTGTTTATTTGGTTCAGTCAACAAAGACAGAAGGAAGTCCAATTTCCGGCCCAATGCTACAGGAGAAAGCATTGTTTTTAGAAATTTGTTTAAAGAGGGTGAAGACGATTTTAGCGCGAGTGTAGGCTGGCTGCAGAGATGGAAGAGTAGGTATGGCGTACGACAACTCGAAATGTGTGGAGAAAAACTTTCTGGCAATTCTGAAGCTGCAGTGAAGTTCTGCAGCAAACTTCAAGAGCTCATAAAAATGAAAATCTCACAACTGATCAGTTGTATAATTGTGACGAAACGGGGCTCAATTTCAAAATGTTACCGTCTAAGACACTTGCTTCACGCGAAGAAAGTCATGCTCCTGGCCATAAGAAGAATAAAGAGAGTGACAGTACTCGCTACCTCAAATGCATCTGGTAACCATAAATTGAAGCTTGTCGTGATAGGCAAGTCCGCTAAACCTAGAGCTCTTAAAGATGTTTCCTTATCAGCACTGCCTCTCTCTTACACGAATCAGAAGAATGCCTGGATGGACAGAAAAATATTTAAGGAGTGGTTTTTGAACAATTCGTGCCTGAAACTAAAAAGTTTTTGAAGAAAAATGGTTTGCCTGTGAAAGCAATCTTGTTGTTGGACAATGCCGGATCGCACCCAGATGATGAGGAACTACAGAGTGATGGAATCCGAGCATTGTTCATGCCACCTAATGTCACAAGTTTGATACAACCGATGGATCAGGGGTTTTGGAATGCTTAAAAGAAGTATCGACGCCGCTTGCTGCAATCACTCCTACAAGCAACGGAAGAAGATGGAAGCATCATTGATTTTCTTAAGAAAGTTACCATGAGGGACGTAGTGTATTGGTTAGCGGAGTCATGGGACGAAGTGAAGCCTGAGACACTTGTGAAATCGTGGAAGAAGATTTTAGAGAACGGTGCGACTGGTGAGAGTGAAACAGATGACGATGATGACAATGTACCCTTGTGTAACCTAATCGCACAGCTTCCAGGAGGCAGTGAGACTGATGTCACAGAGTGGATGAACAATGATCAACAATTTGAACTTACAGACGTATCAATTGTTGAAATGTTAAATGAATCGACTGCAGAAAGTGAGGAGGAAGAGTTAGAAGAGAGAAAGATGTGTCATAGTGATGGTTTCGCTGCATTGGAGGCGGCACTGCGCTATGTGGAACAGCAGCCAGAGGCGACACCTTGCGACACCATGTTAATGAAGCGATGGCGTGACATTGCCGCGCAAAAAACGGCGCAATATTCTAAAACAAAAGACATTGAAAGACTTCTTTAAAAATAGTAAGTTACTGCACGTTGTTGTTTCTTTGAACGTAGTATAAAACTTTAAAATTTGTAATAAATTACTTTATCTTGAGTTATTAGTCTCATTTCTTATACAGTATGATTTTTCCTATGATGCTCCGCATAGTCCGAGTTATCGAAAATTCGAGGATACCCTCCCCAATTATCTCGCATTTGCGAGACTCTCTACTGTATACAAAATGGATTTTGGTATTTGGGGATATGTGAAGTCCGAAGTTTACAAGACCGCTCCTACCACAAAGATGACATGAAAATAAGAATCACGAGGTGTTTCCGATGCGTAACAGTTCAAATGTGCCGAAATTTTTCTCAATCTTTCCAACATCGAATGGAACTGTCGATTGAGGTTGGAGGACGGCACATCAAACATTTAATTAATTGAATAAATTGCTTATTTATTTTATTTATTTAATTAATCTTTATTTGTCGTTGTATGTTTATTGTTTCTTGTTAGTTATTGTTAGGTCGTTTTCTTTTTTATTATCAATTATAAACATCTGAATAACATACTTCTCATTGTTTCCTAAATTAAGCAAAACATTTTTAATTTTTTATGGTTAAATTTTCAAATTAAAAATTAGTAACATTGTATGGTGACTGTTGAAACATGCCACAAATTTTAAATAACGCTTGAAAATTATAAGTATAATTGCAAAATTATAGAGTAACATCAATTAACTGTAACTGAAAATAACAATAGGATCAAGTTTTTCGTGACTATATTGATTATTATTAGAAATCTAAGAGATGTCGAGTTTCGTAACTAAACTTGAAATATCTCTTAAAATAGCAAATTTGGGTATAGGGAATGCTATATAAAATTGATAGAGCAATGAAATATCTTTAAAAATTTGATATAAAATATAACGCATTTCATTAAAAAGAAATGGAAAAAATTTTGATTTACCTTTTGTCTCGCCCTGTATAAAGTGAGTGAAATTTCAAAAAATCCCTTTACAAAATAAAATTAAATTATAAGTAGCATTTCATAACGATAAAGAACACATCAAATGTTTGCTGCCAAAAAAGATACAGGGCGTTCGATTGAACACGATTTTACATAAAACAAATCATAACTTTTGAAACATACGGTATAGATATACAAAATCTTATATTGGAAGATTGGAAAAAACAAGCCGGATACAAATTTGAAATAAAATATGGGGTATTCAATTAAAAAAAAAAACATAAGTTTGGTTTGCCCTGAATTTTTGGACTTGTGAATAATTTTAAAAAGAGCATTTCATAACTGCCTATAACTCTGCCAAATATTATTCTCGTATCTTTTTTATTACAGAAGTTATTGGACTTTGTTGATTAAATGGGCCACCCTGTATGATAATGTATGAATCTTTATATAATTCCGTAGTTTTCAGATGGCAGGCATTTAACACTGGATTTTTAATAATTTTACTATTTCAAAAAATATATACCAAAAATTTTTCTGACTGCATAATATAACCTAATCTTTAATTCGCTTTTTATATACTTAATGTGCATTAGTTTGTCTGTCGCCTAAAGAAGAAAAACGTTGAAAAATTGCATTTACGACATAATTAATATGTAGCAAAATTTCTGTAAATACCAAATATTTTATGGGAATTCCTAGTACATATTGTGTTTACTTTATAAATATCAACACAACTAAATTACTTCTTTATCAGTTATTCATTTATAGAATAATAAACTAGCTTATCGTGATAAAAACAGTTTTAATAGTAAGTGAAATTTCTTGAAAATATGACGCAAGAATTGATTTTTAAACATTGCATCAAGTTTAGCTGTAAATAATGTTAAAGTTTATTTCTGCATAAAAACTTTTTACTGAATGGGTATTCAATGAGATTCGCCTCCACAAATTGATAAGATTATTACAGGGACGATAGGAAATGATGTTTGTTTCGTATTTAGATTTATATAGTAAAGTAGTTGGTGCCGATATGAATTTAAGTACAATAATTTTGTTGTTAGGAAGTGCTGTAGGTGTGTTTTCTCTTCGAGATATACCTGAAGATAAAACAAAATGTCCTGTGGTTAAGGCTATCCGCAATTTCGACTTGGAAGAGGTGAGAAAACATCTGTTATTTCGCATTTTCCCTGTCATATTACTAATTTCCATAGCTCACTATTTTATCATTCAATTTATTCTTGGAAATTATAATTTCTTTTACAACGTAAGTAGTTTTCTCCAATTTAGCATTGTACTTTAAATTTTGTTTCTTTAAAGACCCCTCGAAAGGTCTTTAAAAAAACATTTTCTCGAAAAAAAAACCTACTCAAGTAAATGCTTGAATCTATTATTACACAATTAAAGGGAAAAATTAAATCGTATTTTCAGTCAAGATTAGGTAATAAATTCAATATGGGAAAAATTTTAGTCTTTGACACTTACATCTTCTTTCCACCGTTTGATTTTGCTTGACCTAATGTTAACATCAATTTTCTTGATGATAGGTAAATATTTCCTGCTATAAGTTTTATTTAAATGATTTGTTCTTCTTTGAGGAGGGGCCGCAAAAAGCCACTAAGTCGTTTTTTCAGGCATTTTTTTGTTTTAAAGGCCTGAGGAAGTGCACATTCGTTGCACGAAATGTTGCTTGAAAAAACGACTTAGTGGTTTCTTGGTGCCCCTCCTCAAAGAAGAACAAATGATTTAAATAAAATCAATTTTCTTATATTTTTTTTCCTTAAACTAAACTAAGCCAGACATAGAAGAATTCACATCATTCCACTTACTTCCTTAAATTTCATTTCAATTACGTGGCCATGTCCCCACTAGGTGGCGTGCAGCGTTAATTTTATACTACCAGAAGTACCGATAACATCGTGGTTCTGTATACATTTTATTTTGATGCATTTTTTCAAGACCGTATAAGGACATATGAAGAAGGTGTGAATGTCCAACGTGTCCAAAAGTTCTGGGGAGCCGACATTTTGCACCCTATCGTGGATGCTTCTTCTAGGCCAGTGACCCAATTTAGAGACTGGCCTAAAAGAAGCACCTACGTTTAGCGTGCGAAACGTCGCGTCCACCAGAACTTGATTTTTTTTTAAACATTCGCATCTTCCATAAGAGGTTCAGACGTCGTTATACGTTCTTGGCAAAAATTATAGTACATCTGATGGAAGGAAAATTGATTTACACCAATTTTATGTTGATTATACAACGATGCGGTAGTTTAACAAAATACATCTATTTTTGAGCCGAAAATTACGATTAAAATACGAAAAAAGAGATGTTTTTTGACTAATATTCATTCCATTAGGCACACGTGTAAAACGAATAACTCGGAATAAGTAATAAGAGACAATGCTTAAACTTTAATGCACTATGACTTAAAATAAAGATATTCTCAATTTGTCGGATCTATTTTTAGCGATCACTCTTTACATGATTATACTTTTTTATTAGAAAGAGAATACCTTAAGAGTCATCCCAGATAAATTTGGCCAAGATCTGATAATGACATCAATAAGAAAATGCCGATTAAATTTGCATGTGAAGTTCTGAATCCTGCTGTGAAAAGAGGTCTTCTTTGGAGAAGACCCGAGTTGAATAGAAGATGTCAGATGACCCATATATAGAAATATAAAGGGATTACATCTAAAGACCGTGCAGACCATTTAACTGTACCAATCTATCAATCTTAAAAACTTGTATACAACAAACTACGTTTATACCAAAATGCACCAGCACCCATTGAATTGGCATCAACCTATCTCGTCCGAAATATCAAGATCATCTACATCCAAAAATTCTAAGAAGTTTTCAGAATTCAGTCGCTGCCAAACTAAATAAAGGACAAAGAGGTTTCAATTGTAAACCCCTTATCCTAATACTATACAAAATTCATATCAAAACATCAGTGTTCGGATTTTATTTTGTATTTTATGTTGATTGTAAAAATTAAAATCCCTCGTTGAAGTGAACATGAAAGGTCATAAAATATTTTTAAATCATCCTCGTTTACCTCGTGGTTGTTATAAGCATAAGCTTAATGTTGTAGTTTTTTGCAATGATGATAGTTTGTTTGTCATTGTTGGTATGTTTAAGTTGTAGTGGTTTTCCTAAACCTTAAAGCAAATGCTTTGCCAAGACGAACCAATCCACTATTGCACACGGTTTCGCTACCACACTATACAGGTTCATACTGATCTTTTGGGGCACCATACATAACACTTACATCACAATACAATAATGAAAAACTTTTTGGCCTCCTGAACTGTAAAGCACATTTTTCAGTTGTTCACACTTGTCTTGAAACTTGATTTTTACACACAATTCGGTAAAGTACGGCAACTATGCGGTAAGTAGTGGCTGATTTATCTGCTATTTGGGGAACGTTTTAAAGTAAACTAAGTATAAAAACCGATAAATCGATTTTAAAAAATTTACTTTACACCATACTTAACTCGATAATGTACTGAATATAATTTTTTATTGATTATGATATTGATTGCGCCATCTATACGTCAGTTAAACAAATGAACTAACACATATTAGGTGGTGTATGTCAAAATGGTTAAACAGCCAGGCCTACTTAAAATCAGTAGAAATAATTTTGTTCTTTTTTTACTTTTGATGATGACCGTCGGCCAAAAAATATTATACAAATTTTGTGTGTAGTGATTTTACCTTTACATTTTACAGTTTACGTAAAATCCTACTTTCCACACTCTAATGTAAATAACTATGCGTGTCATGTTTATGATCAGGTGCCGAAGGTACACTCATATTAAAATATGTTATCAAGAACAAATATGTAGTCATTTTTTACTTTAAACCACGGAAAGTAATTTATTTTAAGGCAAGTTCATTTCTAAAATTTACCGACAAAAGTCGAGTTTCTACAAGCATTTTATAGTAGGTATTTATGTACAAGTCAGTAAAAGATTTTTTATGGAATAACCCTGATACCAATACCATGAGATGAGAGAGCAACCTAAAAATGGGTTCGATCGATAAATAATTAGCAAAGCTACTGACGTTGAGTATGTTTCTTCTACTTAGATCAACGGAGTTTTGCACAAAAATACCGACGTTTCACCCGAACTAGCGAAAGCTTTATCAAGCCTAATTTTATTTAAATAAAAACGGTAGGTTTGAACAGTTAGTTCTGTTATTTACCTCCACCTAGAAAAGGAATATACACATCATTAATATAATTGTAGAAAAAGAATATTCTCAATTGAAAATAGCAAAGTTATTTTTTTAATAGTTGAAGGAAGTTATAAAAAAGTATTACAATTTATTACAAAGGAAAGTTGGAAAAATGCTAAAATCATGGATATCAAAGAAAGATAGATATAAAACAAGCGTTTACGGCAGAACTCCACATCGCACCGTTAAGCGAAAATAATATTGCGTTTTAGAAAAAAATGGTTCAAACAAAAGCAATAGACAATAGAATTTCCAAAACGTTTCTTCCTCAACTTTTTTTGTAAAATTGATATTGGTGGAGATATTGTTACAATAATTAGTGTCAGATGATTGTTATATCTCAGTAATTACTTATCGAAACAAAAAATAATTTAAACAAAAGTTGTGTATAATAGACGTTTTACTTAGAGAAAGATAGCAATAGAGCGATGTGAGTAGCTGTAGCAGTAAAGATCGTAGCAGTTTCGCGCCAACACCATTTCTATAAGAATTGGATTGCGCAGATATGTTTTTTTATTTAAAACTGTGAAGATACCACAGTCGTTAATGCCATTTGCAAACGTGATCGCATTAGATAATTCTATAAATTGTATAAATATGCTGAAGTTCTGGAGAAAACTTACACGATTGCTTTTAAAAAAATACTTAAAAGAATGACAAACGCTAAACTTCAGTTTACCTACTGCAGTTCTTCGTTTTCATTCATAAAATACCTTGTATCGCAAATTTTAATTATGTGGCGAAAACACATACATGCAAGTGTAACTATATTGATGAACTATTTATGTATTTGTAATGGATTCAACTTATACAGTACATATTGTCATTTTGCCTAAATTTCAAATTCACTCCCGTGATTTGTTACATTGAAATATATGGAAGTATTGTATTACTCGCGCCAAACCATAACGCCACTTCTCTAGTTGATGACGTCACATGAAGTGACAAGGACCTTTTGGCTACATAGATTATGCCCAAAATCTAATCAAATCTTCGAAATTATAAATAAGGTCCTTGTACAAAGTTTCATAAAAATCAGACAGCTGGTTTTCTTGGAATCTTGTTGACATACGGACGGACGGCCGGCCGGTCGGTCGTCAAACATAAAATTTTTTTGCTTCATTACAACTCCAATTCAGCGGAAAAAGTGAAAAAAAGGGATGTTAAAATTTTCGATTTAGAAACCGTCGCATAACTCCCCATCTTATTTTATAAGATGTGGAGTAGAAAAAGAATTGCCAATTAATAAAAGTGCCTCTCAAGTTGACTTTTTTGCTTTTACGGAACCTCATATAGGAAAAAAATCTAATAGACGTTAAGCATAAGACACTTGTTTTTCATTTTGTTAAAGACAAAGAAAATATACGGTTAAAAAGAGCAGAATTTTTAACAGTGTATTAAATAATACCATATTATCTTATTTAAGTAAAGCGTTGATATGTTCTTTTTCTGAAATAAATAAGTACCTAAATATTATTTTGTGTTTACCACATCGCCCATTAAGCGAAAATAAAATTGCGTTTTAGAAAAAAAATGTTTCAAACAAAAGCTATAGACAATAGAATTTCCAACAACTTTTCTCTCTCAACTTTTTTTTGTAAAATTGATATTGGTCACGTGGTTGTTATACTTCGGTAATTCCTTATGGGATCAAAAAATAGTTTAAACAAAAAATATGTATAATTAAATTAAAAACAACTTTTATTTGAAACAAAAATGTGTAAATATTTAAAACATTCGAAAATCTGTGTTGGTTAACGGCCCTTTTGGTTACATAGATTATGCCCAAAAGTAATCAGATCTTCGGAATTATACATAAAGTCCTTTTACAAAGTTTCATAAAAATCGGACAGGTGGTTTTCTCTATATCTTGTTTACATACGAACGTACGGCCGGCCGTCGGACATATTTTTTTTTTTGCTTTATTATAACGTACTAACTTTAATTCGTCGGAAAAAGTGAAAAAAAGAGGTGTTAAAATTTTTGGTTTGAAAACCTTCGCATAACTCACAATCTTATTTCATTAGATGTGGAGTAAATATGGATTCCATATTCATTCACATATAGAATTATTATTTATGACATAACAATTCAATACAAAGGTCTCGCATCTTCAATGTCAAATAGATAACAACTTTATGTAATACAAGAATAAACAAACAAATATAGACCTTAACAGAAAAGTTATTTCGGATTGTAAACGTAAACTTTCATAACAAAAATGCGTTACTTCAAAATCAAATATTCATTACAATTTCTACACGACTTTCATGAAACGCAATTAAGTATAAACAACAATTACTTAAATTAATCAAACATCTAATAAAATAAATCTGTGCTTAGAGATTTCTTTTGTAGATGTTAGGAACGTGGTATGTGGTCCAATACTACGCTAGTTCCGAAGAAGCATTACCGTACCGATGTATGAGAGCTAAATTTACGATGTCGGCCGTTAACATGGACATCACCATGAATTTTACGTATAGCTTTACGGACGATCCTCTTAATGAAGAACTAGGTGGCAACATTACTTGGATAATTCCGGATCCATCGCAACCGGCTCATTGGAAACACGCTGAAGTGACATGTTTGTAAACGAGGCAATTTTTATTATTTTTATTAGTTTAATTTAATTTTTAGATGAAGGAATTTACAATACTTATGTATTAGATTCGGATTACGCATCTTGGTCGCTACTATTGCATTGCGCAGAAAATCAAAAGCCCAAGATACTTATCCAGTTTTATTATGAGCAGACAACCGGTTTTAGGTGTGAATGTTATTTCATACTTAAGAGAAAAATTACCTCGTTATGATATTGATCTCGCTTACATGTTTGATATGAATCAGCAACAATGACGTACCCCAAGTTGGTATAGAAATACCACCCTCTGTGTTAGTCAATCGGTTACCACCCTACCTGAGGCGGCATCCTTTGAAGAGTCATCATAACGATTAAACAGCAATATATCTACCTACTTTGTTATTTACGTGATCGCTTACGTAAAAATACTCCTGTTATTTAGGCAAGAATACATACATGATCAAATATACAAATACAATTTTAATAAAAACATTACACACAATACACAAATATTACTTGCAAATTATGTTAAATTTAACAAGTCACAATAATCTTCTCTGGTTAAAAAACCGTTGGACAAACGCTTCACTAATGGTACGGCACCCGTTCTTTCCAATGGACATTTTTGCAAATAATCAGAAAATATCTCTTCCTCGCAACATCGGCAAGAAGGTTTGCGCGTATTAAACTTGTTGAAACGTTTTGAGTGATATAACGGTGCATCTAAAAATGCATCATACTTATATTTATCAAAACCGTTTCGTCTGTAATCTCCATCATTCATATCGTAGGACGAAGCGCCAAAGTATTCTCTTAAAAGTGGGCAAACAATTGTACCCGAAGGATTGCGAAATTGATGGCTGCTGCATATAACGGCAGTTTCGCCGTTTTTTAAACAAAACTCGCATCCACCATCGAAGTTTGCGGAAAAATTTCTCTTGTAATTTCTGTAGTTACCAAAAGTATTTTGAGGTTCTTCATAAAACGCTTCGGAACATACATTATTGTAATCATGCTTGCGATGATAAGTCGTGTAATCATCTTTGGCGTTCTCGAAATAGACGTCGTCAACGCCGTCAAGGCAGTACTTGCAAGAAGTATGAGAAAAATCTCCCGGACACATTGTGCACGCATGTCGAAAATCTCTTAATTCATTTTCTCCAAAATAATTTCTAGACCTGCTTTGACATTTGTGATGGTTTTTAGATCTACCATCTTGAAACATTCGTCCGCGAGGATATGAGGGCACGTTGTGAAAAAACTTTTCTTTCGGATGAAAACGGCAATTATTTTCTTCGCCTGCAATCGAATCTAAATATTGCGCGTATAAACTTCCACACTTTTTTCGGTAAACCATTTTTAAAAGATTTTCAAAAGCAACATCTTTCGCTTTGTTGTAAACGGTTGACGGAAACTTCAATACTGACTTTTTTTGATGTGGCCCCTTTGTATTAGCGATTGTTAAATCAATATCAACCCCATCTAATTTTATCATGAAATGACATGTGATTCAAATTAACAGTCGGTTTATTTTTAATGCCTGAACTGTTAGGGCCAATTGTACAATCTCCGCTTAAAGTTAACTATGGTTTAATTTCTAAGGATACAATTGTGACAACAATTATCGACTAGGAGATTAAACCAAAATTAACTTCAAGCGGAGATTATACAACTACCTTAGAAGTCAAAAAAATTATATGTATATATTATTACTACTGACTTATTGTATGTACGTACGTGTAAAACATAGGCTTCTTCGTAATGTAAGAATAGTGAATGTTTAGAATTAACTTCATTAAAAAGTAATTTTATGGCTAATTGTTTTATGTTTCTTTGTATTATCGCCACTTGTTTCTGGGATTGTACAATTTAAAAAAAATAGGGTTCGCTGCATTCTTTTAGTTAGCGACGATGGTATTATCAACTCTTCTCTTATAAAAACTATGACTACCTTACAACATACAAGGTGTGCAAAAATATAAATTCAAAATTATGGGTATAGCGTAAATAAGTAATTCATATTTGTAATGGTTTTTTATTATTACCCTTTTAATGAACACTGGTAGATTTATTTAATCCTTCTTTTAGGAGATATAGTGCCGATGTATTTAGTATTCAATTTAGCAACGTTTCGGGAAGCTATTTTATTGCAAAAGTGTTCCTTCATTTTAATAAAATAAGTTCCCGAAACGTTGCTACAATTGAATACTAAATAGGTTTGTTTTATTGTACGAGGCTAGTTCAATAAATACACGTTCGAGCGCTGTGAAACGATTGTTAGTGGAGCTATAATCGTACAATTTGCGTAGGCCAAAGCGGCTGCTATATAGCTGTCTATTGTGACACATCCTCGTGATATTCGTACAGGAGATAGTTGTTGTGCGCGTTTCATTATGGCAGGTCTTATAGTTGGAGCGTCAAAACCGATTACCGAGCAGTCATACAGTTTCTGCATGCTGAGGGCAACACTCCAGTTCAGATTTATGGGAGAATGCAAAATGTTTATGGTGGAGAGTGTCCTTCAAAACCACAGTCGTGGAATGGTGTCGGAAGTTCACAGATGGGCGACAATCGACAGCGGATTTGCTAAGGCCGCATACAGCTAACATCATCAAATCACAGATGGAGCGGATGAGGTGGGAGATTTTAGAGCACCCCCCTTACAGCCCGGATCTTCACCCTGTGACTTCCATATCTTCGGACCATTGAAGAAGGCACTTAAGGGACAGCGATTCCAGTCGGACGCTCAAGTCAAGCAGGCAGTTTTGAAATGGTTCCGCGAACAGCCAATGGACTGGTACCACACCGGTATACAGCGTCTTGTGAAGCAGTGGGATGCATGTCTTTGTAGTAATGGCAATTTTGTTTAGTGTAAATAAACCGCTTACATGTACCACCGTTCGAACGTGTATTTATTGAACCAGCCTCGTACATCGGCCTATATCTCATAAAAGAAGGATTAAATAAATCTATCAGTGTTAATAAAAAAAAGATTGGAGAAATTAATCACATAACGAAATTCTTTTTTTCACAATATACTTAGAAAACGGACGTTTCTTCTCTACAAATAGTGAGAAAAATTGGTTTTTCCTCACTTGCTAGGAAAACGATGTCGTGAAATAGTAACACTATTCTGGACTTCCATTGTCTATATTTTATTTTAATAGAATAAACACAACGTTTCAATTGCTATTGAATCTGCAATCGTCTTCAGGTGAATACTAACAAACTTAAAGACTACTGTAACTTATATACTAATACAAAGTTAGTGAAGCGATCAAGTGTACAAAGTTAATGAAAGGGACGTTACCGTAGACTAAGATTAGTCAGGCGTCCAATTAAGGGTTTCCACACATTGTTAATCTCTACGCTGGGTTGACTAAAGACATTCTTGTTGTTTTCGATAAACGCTGCTTCTTTAAATTTTCTCTTGTACCAGTGCTCTTCTCGGTGTATAATTCTTGCCTCCGACCATTTCATTTTGTGATGTTTTCCCAGGAGTGTTGGGCAATGCCGGATTTCAAAGTCTCTCCTCTCTGCGTATGGGTTTTATGTTCCTTCAACCTGATATCTAAGGGTCTTTTAGTTTCCCCTACGTATGACTGGCCGCATTCACATGGGACTTCGTAGATGCAATTCTTGGAGTCACGACTGTTGTCTGGTCTAGTTTTGGAGATCATGCTACCAATAGTTCTTGATGATCTGAATACCGTGTTAATGTCATAATTTCTTCCTATCCGTTTTTTTTTCACAGATAATCCTTTCACATATGGAATGCTGAGTAGTGTTTTGAGTTTCTCTTCGGTCATGGCTGGTTGGTTCTTAGAGAGTTGTAGAACAGTTTCTACCACTCGTTTCGTGTAACCATTTTGTTTAAGGTCTCTTCTGATGTTCTTGATTTTATCTTGTAGTCCTACCTCTGTATTACATAGTCTGTGAGCTCTGTCCACTAAAGATTTAATAATCCCTGAGTTGGCTTTCTGTAAACTGATGTCACAATATCCTCATTGTTTCTTTTTGCGAGGACGTCCAAGAATGGTAGTGAGTATTCCCTTTCTTTCTCCATGGTGAATTTGATGGATGGCTTAATGTTGTTCAGGTGGTGTAGAAAAGGTCTAGCTGACGGTCGCTATGGTTCCAAATTATGAACGTATCGTCTACATATCTGAGCCATAATTTTGGTTTAAATCTCGCTTTTTTCAGTGCTTGGACCTCGAACCAGTTCATGTAGATGTTGGCGATTACCGGTGAGAGACGAACCCATAGGAACACAGACGGCGTCGTCTTGTGCAAAGAATGCGTCCTTTAATTGGAAATATGAGTTCCTGAGGCAGCATTGTAGAAGTTCCATTATCCCCTCAACCGGTAGCAAAGTTCTATTATGTAATTCCTCGTCCTCTAGTAACTTCTTCTGAATAATTTCTAAAGATTCTTCAACCGGAACATTAGTGTAGAGGCTTTCTACATCGAAGCTGACAAAACGATCTCGTTTTGTAGTTCTATAGACCCAAGAATCTCTACGAAATGTCTGGAATCCTTGACAAACGATGGGCTGCCATCTTGAAGTGGTCGTAGAATTGGAAGTAAGAACTTGGCTAGTTGGTATGTGGGTCCATAACGAGAGCTAGTTATTGGTCAAAGCGGCATGTTGTCTTTATGTATTTTGGTAATCCATATAAATGCGGTGGTTTGCTGTGGTGTGGCGTAAGAGTTGTCCTTGTTCTCGAAGGAAGGTATTCTTCGTATTTCTTCAATATCTGGTAGACCTTCCTCTCCAGGCTGGAAGTGGGATCTTTCTTCAAGCGTCGGTAGTTTCCTTGTCGTAGAATCTCGTCTGTTTTTGGTCGTATGTATGGGAATCCATGATTACTGTTGCTTTTCCTTTGTCAGCTGGCAGGATTTTGATGGATTTATTCTTCTGTAGTTCTTTAAGGACCGATATCTCCCGTTTTGTTATGTTGCTTTGTTCTTTCCTTTTCTTCTTCAGTACACTCCGGACTTTCCACTTGAACTTATCTGCTTGTACCGGTTCTAACTTTGCGGTCTCCACAGCACTCACGATGTCCAGAATAGGAACTTCTTTGCAAGTAACAGCAAAATTAAGTCCTTTTTCCAAAAGTGAAGTCTCCCTGATTGATAATGGATGTGAGGACATGTTGACAATGGTTCTCTTCGGTACTTTCTGAGTATTGGTTGGTTCTTGTTGGTTTCGAGTTAGATTGGACCATTTTCTGTTGTGATCAAGTTGTTGCTTTCCTCGAATCTCCTCACAGACGGTGTCAATCTTTCGGAGTATCGGTGCTAAATCTTCTTCCGAGATGATTACTTTTATTTCTTCGAACTTCAGTGTGTAGCGTCTTGGATTAGTGTAGCCTTCTTCCAACGATGATAATTGATTTGCGATCTAATCAGAGCCAGGCTAGCTCTTTCAACAATCTTGGGTGCTCTTTCACGTCCTCGCAAAAAGAAACAATGAGGATATTGTGACATCAGTTTACAGAAAGCCAACTCATACCGGCCAATATCTGAATTACGACTCCAATCACAGTGGAACAACAAAGATAGGGATTATTAAATCTTTAGTCGAGAGAGCTCATAGACTATGTAATACAGAGATAGGACTACAAGATAAAATCAAGAACATCAGAAGAGACCTTAAACAAAATGGTTACCCAAAACGAAATAAAATGAATTTATAAAGAACTACGAAAATAACTAAAACGGAACATAAACTAAAGCATATTTTTGTGTGCAACGTTAGCGAAATTTGTAAAATTAAAGTGTTTAAACTTTGTTGAGGCGGTAAACTTGTTCTATAAAATTCTGTTTCAAAGTCTTTACTTCTATATTCCCATAAAGCGTTTTTTCAAAACAAAAAAATCCTTTCCATTTTGGTATTCAACTGAAGTGAAAAAATTAGTCCTAAAAAAGAATTCGTTCCACAAAATGTACAAGTCTACAAATAATCCAGAATGTTATATTGCATTCTCTACAGTCCTAACGAAATGTAAAAATCTAATAACCTCTTGTTTCAAATCATACATGACAATGTGGAGTTAATAAAATAACCCTAATTATTTTTGGGCGTATATAAAATCTCAAAAAAAGAGATGATAATATGCCACCTGAGATGAACCTTCGTTCATACCAAACGAGTAATGAACAGGAAATTGCCAATCTTTTTGGAATTCATTTTATTTCTGTATACAAATAAGAAATAATCAACAAAACTTTTACTACTTGAATAATACTGAACAAAATAATGTAAATTTAATATGAATAATATTACTCCGTATGAGATTTGTATAAGAACTAAGTAAAAATTACCAGATAGTATTAACAGTGGTCCTGATGGCATACCTGCGTTTCTTTTAAAATCATGTAGTTTTGTATTGGCTTATCCTCTTCTAATATTATATCATAAGTCTTTAACATCTGGAAAGTTCCCAGATTTTTGAAAAACTAGTTACGTGACACCCTTACAAAAAATAAAAGTAAAGCTGATATTGAAAATTATAGGCCAATATTGAAGATTTCCGTAATTCCTAAACTATTTGAAAAAATTATAGTTAAAACAAACCTTTTGAGTCTTCTAAACAATATTCACAATGCTTTTGATAAAAAAGCACAACTTGATGTTATTTACACCGACTTCGCAAAGGCTTTTGATACAGTATAGCTATTTATTGTATATGTGTTTTAGTAGGCAGATTATCCACGCAAGAATTTTTAATCGCGAGAACGAAGTTCGAGCGTTTAATTTTCTTAAGGGGATAATTATTAGTTGCTGTGATGCTTGTTTATTAAAACAATATTTGTGAAAAAATTAGAAATCGTTTGTGTGCGTCGTTTTGAAAAATGTCAGAAAGTGACGGTAGAAATTGCCGGTAGAAATTAAAGCAGAAGCTGAAGAAGTAACCCTGCAACTGTTGCCGGCCAAATCCAAAGATGCATACATAAAAAAATTTGCTACCTTTAATGAATGGAGAGAGAAAAGAGGTGCAAACATCATAAACGAGGACGTCGTGTTGGCTTATTTTTTAAATGTAAGAAGCAAGTTTGCCTCCTCGTCGATGTGGACGAAATATTCAATGTTAAGAGCAACTTTGAATGTGCATAGAAATATTGACATATCAAAATACGGCAAATTAATTGCTTATCTCAAGAGCCAATCAAAAAACTACAAGGCAAAGAAGACAAAAGTGCTTGAGAGGGGACACATCGAACAATTTTTGAAAACAGCATCTGATGAAAAGTACTTAATGATGAAGGTACAACCAATTTTCTTTTCTTTTGTATTGGTATCTTAATTATTTTAAATATTTCTAGGTTGCTGTCATAATGGGTGTTTGTGGAGGTTTACGATGCAATGAACTGGTAAACTTAAATATTGAACATGTGAAAGATAAAGGATCTTTTATCTACGTGTCCATCCCAGAAACAAAGACCAATATGTCAAGAAGTTTCACTGTATTAGACGAAGGATTCTCTGTTAATGTTATAGAGATATGCAAGAAATACATACGCCTACGTCCTAAAAGTACTATTTCGCAGGGAAGATTTTTTTTGCGATATATAAATTCAAAATGCACCGTGCAACCTGTGGAAATTAACACTATTTCCAGAATCCCTCACAGATTGCTTGTTTCTTAAAACTTCTAGACGCTAAATCCTACACGGGCCATAGTATGCGCCGTTCTTCGGCGACTCTGTTGGCTAATGCTGGTGGTGATATTCTCCCTCTTAAGAGGCACGGAGGTCATCTAGTGTTGTTGAGGGGTATATAGAAGAAAGCGAGTCAAATGAAATCGATGTTGCTAGAAAAATTCAAGGAAAATCCAGCACAATGCAAGAGATCTCTGCAATGTAGTCTTCCTCAAACGTGGTTTGTGTAAATATAAATCCTGATATTGCAAATAAGTTTACTTTTGATGTTAACGTGAATGTTAATATTAATGTTAATAAATAATTACTAAGTTTTCTGCAAATTTTTCTTGAATTTTATATATTATAAAACACTAATGTTTTATGGAATATAAAACACTAGTGTTTTATAGGTGTTATAATACGTTTCATAACGGCATAATAATAGCTCTATAATATGGTGATTGTGGATAAAATCATTAAATACTAATTCAAAAATTTTCAAACAGTAAGATTAAACTGTCAGTTTGACAAAAAATATATAGCTGTTTTCATGACTACCAAACATTTTTTTAATGTCTATAATGCATAATAATTATCAAGTTTACTTTTTTATTTGAAGTGTAGACGTCGTTTTGAGAGATTTTAGGTTAGATAAATAAATATCAGTTTCAAATCAAAACGAGCAACCAATCAGCTTTTGCAACTACGTTCAGTCAATTGGGGTATATATACCGTTACTAGTAACGAAATGATTTTCTGCAGACGTTTAGATATGACAAATTTTCTCTAGTTGTTTATGACTACGAAATGGAAAGTTTTCATAGTGGTCGTTGAAAAATGCTTTCATATCCTATATCTGTTCATTCGGTAGTCCCAATAAGGATATAAAAATATTTAAATTTAAATATTCGGATATTTTACTTTTTGCTGATGACAAAGATTTTTAAACTTATTAAATCCACTGAAGATTCACTCATGATCTTGATTCTTTTTATAACTAGTGCCAAATAAATAGCATGGAATTAAATTTAAAAAAAAATGTGTTTCAATTACTTTTCATAAAATTAAAACTACCATTAGATTGTTACAAAATTGAAAAAAAATGTATTACAAAATACTAATTCTATTACTGGCCTAGAGTAATACTACATCACAATTTATCTTTTAATAAACATATACAAGTTATTCGTAACAAAGCTATGAAACAATTAGGTTTTATTTCCAGGTCTTGTATACATTTTAGAAACCAACGGTAATTAAGATACGATGATCAGATTTCTTTTAGAGTACTGTTCCCAGGTATGGTCGCCTTACCAGTTGACTAACGTAATAAAACTAGAAAGAGTAGGTACAATATAGATTTCTAAAATTCTTCGCCTATAAGGCAGGAACGTCTTTTAATAATTACATTGAAATTTTATCACGTGTAAATATTAATACTTTAATGTCACGAAGAATATATCTAAATCTTCTATTTTTTTATAAACTTATAAATAGTAGGTATCTTGGATTGTTCATATCTTCTAGACCAATTAGGTTTTTCAATACCAAGCAGAAATCTCTGACAAACGTTTTCCACAATAAGATATAGAACAAAATTTCTTCAACACTCCCCACTTCAAAGATGCATGAACTTTGCCAACTTGTACCGTAATTTAATTTTTTTAAAATAAACTGTTCAAAATTTAGGTTAGAGCTACAAAGAGAACTGATTACGTCGGACGCTTCTTTTTATGAAAAGTATTATTAAATCATTCAATCTTTCTATTATTCTAAAAAAATACAGATATGTTTTTATATAAAATTAATTTACTTTTTTTGCTCGATTATGTATTAATTACTCATAATTTTTATATTGTGCCATGTAAAGGTTTTTGTACATTTGGGAGTTATCCTGTAAATACAATTCATTATTCATTTAACTATGAGTACAAATAAAAGTGGTCGTTGGTGTGCAGCACCTAATTTTTCTAATAATGCACACACAAACAAAGAACTAAGTTTTTTTTGATTTCCTGAAGATTATGCCAGGATTTGCTACGCCTCATTTCACAAACATTCAACTTCGCCATTTGCTATACATCGGCCTAATGTCGTTTATAATTAATTTTGGAGGATAAATAAAATTAATTCAGTCGTTAATAACTATTAAAGGTGCAACATATATAACAATATTGTTTCCTATTTTACAAAATAATAAATATTCAAATAAAAAACCAAAACGTAATTTTTAGTGGCACAGTAGGGACACTATCTTAAATCATGTAGGTACAGTATTTTTTTTGTAAAACTTATGTTTTGTTATTCAGCATCTTAACTATAGACAATTAGTACAAATAAGCTTTTTCAAATCGAATATAAGCACCCCATGACTCCTTATCCAGTTGAGGTGTATACCTAGATAGCACCTAGATATTAATGCAATTTTAAACCTTAAATGTCATTTGATTGCCTATCTTCTATCCTGAGAATCCTTAATTTACACTCTAGATAGTTTTGAAATACAAAAAACTCAACAAATATCTTTTAAAATTATATTATTTCTTCATTTTATTTTAAAATTAATACCACAGCAATATCTACATACTACGTCAAATGTACAATTAAAGCTCAGATGAAACCTGCACACTTTTCATGAACGTAAAAATCCCAAAGGAACGATATAAAAAATACAATATATACATTATAAAAACTTTTGATTTACTGTTTTGACCATTCTCGCATTAAAATAATTAAACAGAGTAAATATATACAAAGATTAAAATCATTAAAACGCGTAAATTTAAATATGTTAAAAACTTTAAGATTGATTTCGTTTCATCATTGCGATTTTGAAATAAAAATGTAATAAATTATTTCCATTGATTTATTTTGACTTTTCTAAAATTACGTAGCACCTTTTATTTCAGAGCACTTATACCAATGCAGATGCGGGCAAAGAACTATGTTTCGGTTTCATTTTATTAATGAAAACTTTTATGCAACCATTAAAATCTGCTGAAACTAAGACGTGTCCACCACAACCTTTGGTATGCTGCTCGACCATCGGATCTTCTACCTACAATTCCACAAAGTATATTCTAACATATTTTTTCAGAGCTTCAGTATCGGTGATTGTGAGAACTAACTCTATCAAAATAGTTACCTATTTGTGTATCAAGGCCAAAAAGTGTGTTTTTTCGGACAAGTTTGAGATTAATGGCCGAGACGTAGCCGAGGACAAAAAACACACGAAGACGAAATCACACTTTTTGGCAGTGGTGTACACAAATTATCTTTTTGCGACTTTTATTACAAATAAGGTTCTTTGGAAATTTATTTTCAATGATTTATGATAACTATGACAGAAAAGTTGACATTAGCAGTAAAGTTATGTAAGTTAAGAAAATATTGATAGATGGCGCCACTCAAGAACGGCCGAAAATGAAAGTGGCCAGAAAATAGTAGATTATTTTACTAGGAGTTAAAGAATTATATATTTTAACCCAAGTGAAATATATAATTTTTTCTTCAAGCGACATAACGGCATATTGTTGAACTACTGGCAGACGCTAAAAAGATTTTTTACTATCTAAACATTAAAAGCAACAGTTCTTTTGTTTTCACAACTATTATTTAGGTTGGTATGTCGGTTTTGTTAAGATTATAACGTGACAGTCAAGTACTAACCCAATTCGTCAACAACAAAAAGTCACTATTATACTCGAGAATTTCAAAAAATTAAGAATAACACATGAAAACCAGCAATAAATGCTTGAAGAAAAAATAGTATATTTCACTTGAGTTAAACAATATAATTGTTGAGTATGCTGGCGAAGCGTTAGCCGACTACTATTTTCTTCAAACGACAATAAAACGGCATATTATTGAACTACTGGTAGAGGCTAAAAACCATTTTTACTGTCTAAACATTAAAACAACAGTTCTTTTGTTTTCACAACTATTTAGAGGTTGGTACCTCGATTATGTCATATTATGAATGCAACAGTAAAGTAACAACCTGATTCGTCGAGAATAACACTCGAGAATCTCGAAAATTTGAAAATAACACATGAAAACTAGCAATAAACGCTTGAAGAAAAACATATTTTTCGACCGCTTTTGAGTACGAAAAATTCACTTTTTTGTTAGGGTCGCCTAAAAAATGACTGTTGAAATGAAAATTAGGTAATAAACTTAGAAATGAAATGCGTAGTGTATAAATATTTTGTTAAATCAAATACCCACAATAGGAAACATGCCTCATTATGAATTAAATGCAAAGATTCCACGTTGAAATGAATGAAATTGCAATTTATATTTTCATATATCAAAAATTAGCGATAACTTTTCATCCATAAATTTGCGCCGAACGCGTATGGTATGCACGCTCACAATAAGCAATGAAATTTATTTTCCGGTGAACTTTTCGATCAAACACTAAAATACAGTCATAACTTCAAACTTCAAATTGTAAGAGTGGGGTGTCGTAACGTAGGATGTATAGTTTACAGTTTAGTAGCTGTACAGTTTCCAGTATCCCCTTGTCAACGGTATCTCCTTAAATCGTTTTGAAAATGTTCAAACTGGCTCATTTTTGTTAAGAAAAATATCGAAATAAAAAATACTTTTGAAATTATAAAATAGGTGCGCAATCTGCTGTGCAATTTGAAGTAATGGCTGAACTTTGAAATGAAATACTATTGTTTTTTACTATTTATTTCATTCGTGTGCCCTCGGCTCAAATCTGTGGATGAAATGACTTCCTTTGGTAGTATTCAAATGTAAATATTTAAAAGTAACTAAACAAACGATTTAAATGAATGCAACCACAATAATAAGAATAAACAAACGCGATTTGTATTCAAAAGTGTGTTCAAATAAAAAACTGGGCTGGACAGGTCATGGAAATTAATTGATTTAATTACACACAAATAGTGTCACAAAATAACACGTGGTGGCATGAAATTCTGGTGATGTGGTAAATATAACCTAAAAATTAACGTGAATGAGTGTTCAGCAAGTTCTAAAGCGAAACAGATTTTTGGAAAGATTAAGAAAATACAAATTTTGAAACGGAAATAACAAAACAAAATTAGGAATTACATACGCTAAATAGTTGTAATTATAACCTGAACTTCGTATCAGATGTCTACCTTACCAAATGTCAAGGAAATTTCCAAATTACCCAGCCCAGTTTTTTTATTTTAACACTCATTATCTGTGTGTTATCATGATATGATTATTGCAACATTTAAAAGACTTCAAAAAAGACAAACAATTGTAAACATGCATTAGGTGTACACGTAACCAAATTACACTTAAATCATACCTTCAAATAATAATAATCACCCCCAGTCCCAACCCAGAAAAGCTATTCAAAAATTTCATGAGTATCTCAAAACAACAATGATAACATAACACGTTTTCTTACCTTATCTTCTTGATCCTCGGTTTTATTTTGATCATCAACCATTTTGATTATATCATCAGGATTTGGAGCAAATATGGCACAGGTAACAACCGCATTGTGGGCTTTTATTGCTTCCCAAAAATCGTTTCTATCACGTCGAACGGATGAAAACTTTGAATAGTCGTGATTGGTTTTCCACACATATATGTCTCTGTTCTCCGAACCACTTACAATGTATTTTCCGTCATGACTAAAGCTAGCCTTAATTTGACTGCTAACATTTACGTATCCTTTATATTTGCAAGATAAATTTAAGTCGCGCAAATCGTACAGTCGTATGCGACTGTCATTCGAAGTTACTAATATTTTGTCTTCGCCGGGCATGGGCTCGATTCCACTGATTTTGCGACCGGTTGCGTTTCTCCCTCTCGTCGATCTAACGTGTATTTGCGTATGATATTTTAATTGATCCGTATTATAAAAGATGCACCTGCCATCGTAAGACCCCACAACTGCGAATTTGCCGTTTTGACAAAAATTTGCGGCAGTTATCAACTTAGAAGTACCTTCGACTTCGTTCCAAACAGCCACTTTTTTATCCGGTATGTTCCACAACCTTAATTTTCCATCAAGAGAACCGCTGAGAAAATAACGATCATCTCTCGGGTGAAAAACAATCGCTGTTACAAAATCGATGTGCTGGAAGCAACACAAACACTCTTTTCTCGATATATGCCATAATCGAACGGTTTTGTCCATGGAAGAAGAAAGAATAAAATAGTTTTTAGACCAAGAAACGTCTAATAAATCTGACGTGTGACCAGTGTATGTACAAAACGGTTTAGAGACGAATATATGCTTGTTTCCATCTTCTCTTAAAGCTTCAGCGATCAAACTATGCTCATCGGCCGATTGGTGCGATACTAAAGATTCCTGCGACGGTGTTGGTGAAACTTTTTCCGCATTATATTTCGATCTCATATCCTTAAAAAAATAGAGCAATTAAAAAAAATAAAACGTTTAGTAACAAAAATTAGGTCAATGCTTATTTTATCAAAGGTTAAGGTGACAATTTAGATATGACATCATACATTATGTATTTTAAGTAATATAATATTAGACCCTTACTTGAAAAAATTGGAAGGCATTTTTTACAACCCATATCCGCAGAACTTTATCTTGTCCGGCGGTAGCTAAAAGTCGCCCGCAACAAGAAAATTTCATACACCAAATAGGACCTTCGTGTTCATCTTTCAGCTCCTGCACGTGCTGAATATTTTCCAATTCGTACGGACCTTTATGAGAATTGGAAGCCTAACGGAATTCAGCGTAGTATGTTAAGTTTAATAAAATCAATTTTACCTTTAACTTAATGTTCTGTTCGCCCGGATATACCTCGTCAACGATGTCCATTACGTCCTCTTTGTGTCGAGCGTGGGACATTTCTTGAGCAATCGACTTAGCTTTATGCATAGTTTTTTTAACCGTCGACCCAAGTAGTCTTTTTAACTTAGCAGTCTTTTTACGAACGCGACCAATCTCCACGTCATTCTCGTCGCACATTGGAATATCAATTTTTTTGCTTCCAATAACGCTCTCTTCGTCCGATTCTTTATCTTTATCTAAACTGGAGTTGCTAACGTATTCGGAAGTCAAACGCATAATATGCAAAGAAAGCGGATTAATGCATTGAGGTAATTTTTCTTCGGCGATGCTTAGAGGGACGCGTTCTCCTGTATCTAAATTTAAAACGGTGACTTGTTCCAAAATTTCTTTATCGGATAGGTGCTTTCCCGAATCGGTACGAGTTCTGACATAAATATTGAGTTGTCTCAACATATTCTCATCGCCAGCAGACTTTCTCCTTTCTTTAGCGTCTTTTATTTGTGGTTTCGATCTATGGGATCCTAAACTATAGTGACCGATGCTGCTTCGTCCCGCCGAACATCGAGGACTGTGTAATTCAACTGATTCCACTTCTTTGGGTTGTAAGTTATTATCAATGTTTGGAGGTCCATCGGCTCTAGATTTATCATCATCTTGAGGTTTTACAACGTATAAACCTTTAACCGCTTGCCGGATGTCCAACGAATGAATCGATTTAATTGTACTCGATCTTGAAGATTCTCCGCTTTTATCGAGATGTGATGTTGTTTTTGATTTATGACTCGTTGGAAGTTTATCTAAAGAATCTTCAAACTCTCTGGTTAAAGATTCGATTGTACTTGCGGGACTGGCCAAACAAGAAGTAGACGAAGTTGAGTTGGGCATACCCTTAAACGTTTCAAGCTAAAATAGTAATTTAATTACACACGTTACTACTAAAGTGTTAACTCACCGAAAGCGAAAGAGAAGACATTGCACTTTTGACTTTCTTTTTACGTCGAGGAGGAGCAACTGGTACGCTCTGCTTAGTTTGTTGTTGAGAAACTAATACAGATTTAACATTTGAAATAGATGGCTTTGTGCTTGCAATTACGTCTGGTTCTTGTAAAGGAAGACAAATTGGTTTTTCTGAAGCGTTGTTATCTGATAAAGTAGCACTACTGGGAAACTGAGATACCTCTTTCGAACTAGGAGTCGAACCCGACTCGTGTGAACTCAAAGATAATGTAGACGCAGATGGTTTCTTACTAACTTCAGTTTCTGTTTTATAATTATGTTTTAATTAATCAAAAACTGTCTGGGTATATTACTTACGATCAAACGCATTTCCTAATACTCTCCCTATTCTATTTAACGAATTAATACTTTGTAAACTAACGGTATCGTGCTCGATTATTCTAAATGGGTGGGATGTACGACCTGTAGATGCAAACACGCCTTCTACAGATGAAGTTTGACTGTCGGGGGTGTTAAGTTGCTAACTGGACAATCTTCGTCATCTGTCTGAAGACGTTGACGCAACTCTTTAAATCTCTGACGACCAACCACACCATTAGGTTTCACCTGTACATTAATCATTATATTTAAGTGTGTAAGTAAATGATTATATTGCGCTTACAAAAAACGTCACTGACTAAAATGACAAATACAATTTTAAACAAACAAAAATTTAGGATAACTAAAAAATCTAATTTCAAGAAAAATTGTTTTCTTTAGAAAACGGAGTTATTCAGAACTGATTGGAATTTTCGTGTTTTCTCAATCAGTATAATAAACTACACCATTGCCAATTTAATCAAAATTAATATACAATCCTACTCAATTTGGGACACATTGTATATATTTTGAAAGTTCTATTGTTCAATATTAAGTATACAGTTAAAAAGATTTTGTTTGTCTCAAAAGAAAAACTAAAATAAAACTTAAAAAATAAAAATTACGAATATCCTATTAAGGATTCATTGAGGTGGAGGAATTAATTTAAAAGCACAACCCTGGTTTCAATTAACCGACGTTTCATTCGAACATATGAGAGCTTTATCAAAGCTTCTTGAAATTAGGGAATTCTTATAGGTTCGGGCAAAAAAAAGCTTTTGCTTAACGTGATTTTCATTTCGTACAAAAGCCGTCAAATGATTCGGGAATCAAATGAATACAGACTCTATACAAGGTGTATTTTAAAATCACCGACAAACGAAAACTGAAGATTCTATAATACAAAAAGACAAAAATTGTTATCATTGCTTTTCCGAAAATGCTTCGTAACCGAGATATAGTGTTTAAAAAATTGTTGTTTTGAAGTTTTTTTGAGATATCTCAGAAATTACAAAAGATATTAAACTGAGATTTGGTACACGTAAATATCCAACTAAGTAAAGTTAATGAGGAGAGTTTGATATTTGCATTAATATTAATTTATGTTAATGCAAATATCTCAAAAACAGAGTGCCGAATAGAAAAATACTAAACAACTTATATCTCGGTTACGAAGCATTTTCGGAAAAGCAATGATAACAATTTTTGTCTTTTCTTGGATCATAGAATCTTCAGTTTTCGTTTGTCCATGTTCAAAATACACCCTGTATATGGAACCACTTTACAAAGCGTTACTTTAGAATGAAAATCTTTAGGTCGTGACCATTATATAAAGCAGCTAAATTAAAAAGCTAAAATTAAAATTAACCGTAGGTGATTTATTTATAAAATAATGGTTACACATGGTATATCATTAGAATCGTTGAAAATGCATCTTTATTATGAAGTCATAGCCGACTATGGTTTCTATTAGAAAAAAACAGAAGTTTGTGTCATAACTCAAAAATTATACATTAAATAAAAATTTCGACTAAACTTTATTATGTATCACAAAAACACCTAAAACTTTTCCCTCTATACATTTTTGTAAAGTCAATAATAACAAAGCAACATACACCAAACAGATTTACCAAAAACTTATTTTTCAAATATCTAGTTAGCCGTGCATTCTTTTTAAAGAACGAATGGCACATTTTAGTAATCTCGTAAAAATACAAATCTTTCCCCATTTAACTGTTTCTCTATCTTTATTAGTTTCCGAGATCCCTGTGCTAAACATCGGAAAAAACTTACCCTGTATATTAAACCTTCAAGTTCCTTCATTATAACCCACAACACAATCAATGCATTTCATTTCAAATCTAATGTTGTGCGTTTTTCTTAAGCATGAATACATAAAAAGAGAGAAAAAAAATACGGGCAGAACAAATGTAAAAACACATTACGGGTGTACTTTTACTGTAGACACCTACTCCGGTAAGTAATATTACAACAATATCAGCTTTTGTGATAGGTGCCAAATGATCAAACTGGTTTAATAGAATGATGTTTATTTTAAATTTTAATAGAGTATTTATACCTTTTACATTGTGCATTAAGCTTTACTTATGGCCGTTTGCACCGACACAACTTAAACTTAAGCAATGCTTAAAAACAATCATTCCCATGATTTTAACAATTGTATCTAAGTTTTTTAGCATTGCTTAAGTTTAAGTTGTGTCGGTGCAAACGGCCATTATTGTTATAGTAACCTATTGTGAAAATGCATGCTACCCATTATAAAACTACGTTAATGCTATTAATAAATACTATAATTTTTGCAATCTTGTTTGTGAATTATTTTGTGGCATTTATAGAAACGGCTTTGGGCAAATATGGAGTATTTTATATTTAAATTACTTTAAACAGAGGAGTTATAAGAGATAATGAGGATGAATTAAAGAGAGAGAAGATGCAAGAAAATAATTAGAGGTGGGTATTGAAATTTGATAGAGGGACATTGGGCTACTTAGTGGAAAATTATGTTATGAAAGAGAGCGGGTTTGAAATAGGTGATGGGTATGAAGCAGAATGGAGTTTAGAGGAAGAAATAATAAGGAAAGAAAATGATACGCACATATAGAAGATAAGGACAAAAGATCAGAGGAGGAAAATATAATAGGAAGTAACGGGAGATAATGGCAGAAAGTATATCAAGATACTTAAAGGAAAAAAAACATTTAGAGAATGAATACATAGAGCGTATGAGTATAGAAAGTGAAGAGCTACAGGAACAAGAAAAAGTGATAGAAAATAGAAGATTAGGAAGGGAATAGAATAGTTATTTGTCCAACAAGTGAGGAAAGCGATTCTTTTTTCCACTCGAGCTCGAGTTGCCTAATTAGAGTGAGAGTTGAAAAAAGGCTTTCCACATGTGTTACACACAACATTTTTTCCACGACGTTCCTCAAAAAACCAACCAACCCAAATAAAAGAAAAACTATTAATTATAAACGTAACATATTGTTACAGAAAAGTCAACAAACGGAGGGTTACAATAGTCTCGCCTATTTATTCTTTGGTCTCGGTAAGGTCTCAACCTGTCAAAGCGCAAAGTTGCTAACAATGTTTAAAGTCGAAATATAAGATACTAAATTAAACGAAAATGACTGAATAATAATAGTTATTTGTGTAACAAAAATTAAATTGTTTAATTAAGTTCCAAGCGACATTCTTGCAACATGACATTTTTTACTCACTAGTCAGGAAAAACCATTTTCCTCACTATTTGTAGAAAAGAAACGTCTGTTTTCTAAGTACGTCGTGGAAAAACACACTTTTACTATGATATTTTCTCCATTTTCCTCAGTACTTAGGTGTTGTCATGTAAAAGTGACGATGTTGGTTATTTTGTTTCAATATTAGGTGTCTGCAAAACTAAAAAAGCTGAAGCACACTTGTGCAGATATTGTCTTCAAAGAAAAAAAAATAATTTTGCAGTTCCCTAGTGTTGGATAGTAACCAATAAAAAAAAATTATAATCCTCAAGCAACCATTTTTATTTAGGTTTTATCATTTATCTTTCTTAGTAAATTGTTGAGATTAACATTTCCAAGAGAATAACTTTCCAATGACAGAGACTCTCGAGTTTCAATTTGACTTGAAAAGTTGAAAAACAACTAAGGTTTGAGAAAAAATAAACGAGTTACGCCACTGGTGACGTAGCATAAATTAAAAAAGAAATTGCAGAAAAACCTAGATCATATGCTATAGGTATTCAGGGGCGTACTTAAGAATTAGGAATGAATTTAATTTAATTTATTTTTTAAGAAATGGTTATGTATTAAAAGTAAAGTTGTAAATAAATTTTACACACTTTTTAATATGAAATTATTTTTAATTGCAAAAGTGGGTGTAACGTTATTGATTCTCGAGAGTGTGTGTATTTGCGTGGGTGTAGCACAAAACCCACATGGTATTTTATCATAGTATTTACTTACGAAAATTTGTTCCGTCACACCGGGAACTTCCTTCTCGCTTAATTTTTCGTCAGATTTATTTGTGAGCGAAATGTTCGGTTCCGAATTCGTCCTGTGCGGTTCTTTCGGTAAAGTGGTGTTTTTTCTGTAAAAAATTTAGAATATTATGGGCGGGAAGTACTAGCCAACTGGATGACCGATTTTAATCACGTGAACTACAGTTTCTAGATTTTAAAAGAAAAACTGTCAAACATTGTTTTTTGCAATTGTTTATGTATAAATTAATGATAAACAATAAAATGAAAAGAATTTTTCGGTTTTTATAAACATTTTGACTGAATGAAAACCCCGATAAAGGTGAGTAAGCTAACATTTAATAAAGTACCTGGTAGCGTGATTTGGTGTATTGTCTTCTGCATCGTAAAACTCGTCCGAATCGCTACTACAGGACATATTTTTTTTAAAAACTAAACTTTATTTAGAAGGAAAATTAAATGTTTTTGTTAAAATCACGAATACTTTCGCCATTTTTTACTGTCAAAATTTGGTTCGGTTCATAGATTGGAGCAATATTACAGTGTTTTTACCGATTGGGTTGTACGATTCTGTCATTTATCTTGTTTTTATTCGCTTAGAGTCAGAGCACGAGCACAACTCATACCCAACTCAAGGCTGTTTCCTCACCCAAGAACCAAATCAACATGGAGGATATAATTGTGGAAGTATGCGGCGAAAATGGTGCTCTTTATAAGGTTCGTATTAACAAAAGTATACACGAATTGGGTTAAATAATTTACGTCAAAGATGCATGGAAAGTGTGCGCGTTGTGTAAATATCGAGTATCCCCTAGTACGTTGATACTTAAGTGATAATCGTGGAAAATAGTAATTCGGTACGCGGTGTTTCTGACGCCATGACCATTTGACAGGGCGTGAATTTCCATGTGTCTTAAAATAAATTCGCCTCGGCCTCTAAATACCTTCTAACTTATTATTTTCAATGAATCACACAACAAAAATCACTAAATTGCAATTTTCAACCGTATTATCAACCTTTCTAGGTTAGATGTTACTAGATGGATCAAATTTCGCTTTAACGACTTAAATATCGTTTCTTTTTAGGCCACTGTACTAGATGTATTCGATGACGAAGTTTTAGTTCATTTTGAAGATGAGTAAGTTGATTTAATAATACCAAATGGTGCTCCCAACTTTTACCTTTGTAGGTGGCAACCTGACCAAAAATTTCCTTATTCACAAGTGCGATTTCCACCCAAATCCGATGCAAAAGTGGAATTTGTCGAAAATCAAGAAGTGGAAGTATATTCGAGATGTACGAGCCAAGAAGCGCATGGCTGGTGGAAATGTCGAATCAAGGTAAGTCGTCAACAGTCTCGCAATTTAGGAAGGCACGTAGCATTATGTTTTTCAAGGTTTTAACTTTTAGAAAATACATTAAATGTTGACTACCATTATTTGCTTATTAAACTGTGATAAGGTAAACTTATTTTTATTTAAAAATTGTGAGTGGGGTAGGATTGTTTCATATCTAATTTAGTTCTAAGATTAAGAAAATGTAAAGGGACACATTTTCAATTTTGATAATTTGTTCTATTTTTTTTTTGATTAACCTCATCACTAACCCCTCATCCAGTTTCTTATTTTTATTTACTATTTATTTAAGTTTATGGTTAGAATCATTTTAAGGTGTGAATAGTAGTTTGTTCAGAAACGTTTTGCGAACCATGCTCTCGAGGCATATGAAATCCACAATATGCCAACTCTGACTCCACTTTGTTGATGGTTATGTTTATTAAGTGTAATTGGTGGGTTTATTTACATCCTAGTTACATTATTGGAGAATCATTATGTCGATCTTTTGTGGTTCCGATCATGAATTCCCACCCAACTTCCTGGTGAAGCAAGTAAGATGGCTTCACCAATCAACTCAATGACTAGCTTTCAGTAACATTTCACTCCTCTCATTCACGTGTTATATGATTTAATTTGATCTGTAAAATGAACTTATACTGTATAAGCAGTACAGCTCAAAAATACGTTAGTATCGACGTCAGTTCCTATAAGCTTTGTATCGTATACCGTCTGAATATTTTGCTTCATCAAGGAACGCCTGTCCTAGTTTTTCTAAATTATAATATCAGTGCGCAGTGTTCTTTTCATAATAACTTCTGAAAAATTCATTGTCACTGTAAACAATCACAGTCGTGGTCGTGACAACCAAATAATTTAGTAAAATATCAAGAATTCTTTTAGGTGTGGCAATCAAAGTTGTAGTTCACTTACTATGAGTATGATATCCAAACAATTTTATTAGTTTAAGGTATGTAGTAAAACGGCTGTATAAAACGTAGAAACGCCGTTTATTTACAATTCTTAAAAATAAAAAGTACAAATTCAATTGAATTTTGCAGTATACACAAATTTTTTGTACTCCGCATTTATTTAGATGAGGAGTTATGCCACGATTTCCAAACCGAAAATTTTAACACCTATTCTTTTAGTTTTCGGAAACTTGTTGTAATTTATATTATATGCAACATTTACTTCTTCTCAATTCTCCTTATGTCCTAAAGAATGTCGGAGGTTTATTGTTCATTTTCATTCTATCCATTTTTTCCATCCTTTCTGGTCTCTCGCCAGTTGTTTCATCTGTTGTATTGTTTTTCTCCTATTTCTTCCACATTTACTTAAGTGTTGAAAACTTTATTTAAACATGATACCTTCAAAACAAAATAACAAGGTATATTATAAGAATCATAAAAAGTATATCTCCTTTAGATCCTGAGAAAAAGGAATAGTTTCTAAAACGCAGCAGCATTGCCTTTCTGAAAAGTAATACTGATCCGCTGCAACAAGTATAACTTTGATCTATACTCCCCACTAACCGAAATTAACTTTCTTCCCAAATCCTTAATAAACGTTCGGACAGCCTCACAAAACGTCCCCATAGACTCTATGCTAAACGGAACAAATATGTAATTATTACATATCTCTTAGTAGGTTCTTATCTTCCTTTTTGCTCCGAGTTCGGCAACAAGACCAGGTCCTCTAGCCGCAGTCTGAAATTATGAAGGTCCCATGGTCACATCCCAAACTAAACTCTTGTCTTTAGAACAATAGTTATTCCATCCAGACGCTTGCCGTCATCTCTAAATAATCCCGGTGGTTCAAGTCTAGAAGGACTTTTTGCCGATTCCAGGGCTTGCTTCACAACATCATATAAAGCGTTATGACGAGACCATTTAGCTACTCCTTTGGTACAAGATAGCCCATGAAGACCATCCCTGTCGACATCTTTGCCACAAACACATTTGTACTTCACGCACATATCACAACGCAGACGTAGAGCAGTACAGATCCGAAAAACGTCGTTTCCATTAAGGTGCCAATGTTCTTTCACGGCAATGCATCAAGCCATGCTCCAGATACAGCGTGATAACGGGTTTCATCTTTGTCTCAAGTTTTAAAGTATACAAGTGGTCAACACTCACAAAACACTCACAACAATTGGCCCCACAATGTTTTTGTCTCTTGATAAAAATTAATCCCAATCACATTCCGAATTTGGAGGTATATAAAAGAGGACAGACTCAGGATACTGTTCGCAGAAGAAAAATGTTTGTAGGCAGATATCAGAAATTCTCCGGACTCCTAAGAATCCGTCTCTTAAGGGTAACGTGGTTTGATTTCACTGATTCGGGCTAAACTTTGTGTTTGTCAAATATTCCATAGTGTGTTTCATAGGCCAATCTATTTTATCAATCACGTCTTTAAAAACTAAGTTGGTGAAGTCCGAAGAAGAAAGGTCAATTTTGGTATCGCTAAACAGTTCTCGAGTAAAAAGTATCCAACATGTGCCTTTATCTTTTTCAGCCTTTCCAACAACAATTCTAATTTTGAAATCTTCTCTCCTAAAACTGTTCTGTTTCAATTGTCTTGTTCAATTGTCATCGGTGATCCTAATAAAATGAAATTGTCATTGGATATATTTTGGATTCCAGGCACAATGTCGGAAAACGCTTGTAGAACCGAAGCATCACAATCAGAACATAGATATAATTCACACTTAGACGGATTCATTTCCAGACCTATTTCTTTTGATGTTAGAACTAAACAAAATGATAATGGACCAAGAGGATCTCCCTGCTGTACTCCCACTTGCGACAGGATAGTCTTATCCCCAAAAGCAGGTAGACAGAATAGCACTGATGCAAAAAGTTGTATAGCAAATAATGAATCTCTTTCAACACTATTGAATGGGTTGCCATAATCAATTTTCAATAGAACCTTGGAACTTCCAATATTGTTGTTGTTGAGAAAGGATCGAACTGTGTGAATAATTGATTCACAGCCTCCACTCGAAGCAAATCCTTTTTTGTTCAGTGCACATAGGCTTGCGCCATACAAAACTGGAACAATTGTAGAGATAAGTTTGCCTTCCAACATCATATTACAAAGTTCAGTGATGGATTTTAAAATATTGGTTCCCGCCAGTCCATTTGATGAATGTACTAAATCCTTCAAATGCTGAGGTCTCAGTCCGTTAATGCCACCAGCAGATCCATTGTTAAAACTTGCAACGTCATCCATTAACACTTACAAACTGACATCACTTTTAGACGGTTCTTGACGATAAATCAGAATGCGAGAAGAAGCTGGAAAACTGTCAATAATGGCCGGAGGCATGAAAATAACTATTTCATACCGCGATATCAATAATTATCTTTGTCAAAGGTGGTTGTGGAATGTAAAACGTTTGTCTTAGTTTACGTTTGAAATAATTATGTCACTGTCACACTGACATCATCAATAACCTACAAATTTCATACCTATTTATTTCAGCACAATGACTTAACAGATTCTGACGCAACAAAACATATTCAAAAATTTAAAGTAAGACGAACGTTTTACATTCCACAACCACCCTTGACCAAGATAATTTTTGATATCCCCGTATCATATTTCGTTTTCCCAGTAAGCTCCATCCCGTTAAGCGTGGCCCACACTGTATATAAGGGTTTCTACAGCTAACACTATTTCTCTTCTCTCAGCCAATTCCTCCATTCTTTTTTGTCTTCCCGTCTCCGTCCTCTAATCCTCTGTTTTCTATGGCCTCATCTACGTCATCCCTATAAAGATTTTTCGGTATGTCTTAACTAATGGACTGACTAAATTAGATAAAAGTAGTTTAATAAAAGTTAGTCTTCTCATGCTTTTTGCATTTAATTGTCGAATGACAAAAGGCAATATTTTCTGTAATTGACTTATCCAGGTTCCTTACATATTTTTGTAATTTAGAGTGGCCGAATATAAATTTAGGAGTAAATCGCAATCTAAGAGAAAGCGATAAGGATAATTTAGTAATTCTTTGTGAGTAAGCGTTTCAATAACATTTCTACGCCTATTCGTTGTATTTACCCCGGTATTTTTTATTTTGCATTTTGGCTCAAATCTGTTAAATGTATAAATGAACCAGATTCGTCTAAGATCTGCCTGTAAAGAGTTGAAAAGAAGAGCAACTTAATTGTGTCGGATTCCTGGAAAATATTAATATGAACTTTTGAATTAACTTTTTTCGTGTGTCATTTCTAAGGACATAAGGGGGGTTAATTTTTAATGTAATTTTAGTAATAAAATAATTTAAACGGTCATTTAATACATTTATAAACCCTGAATCTACTTAAACTGAAAGAGAAATAATGCACAACAACAACCATGAACATCTCCAGCTCTATCATGGAGAATATCTGCAGCAATGATGAGTTGTAAAGCTCTCTTGAGAAAACCAAGGATTTAATTTAATCTCAAATTGTCTTCTAAAAGCAAACCAAATAGCAAAGTATATTCTGACTGGACCATTTTCTGAATTAGCAATAACCCTCTCAGTCTGAAGAAAGTTAAGTTCCTCGATGATTCTAAGTACAATGCTTCGCTTGTGATCCAAACACATACTTATGTTTCCTTATTAAATTGTCTTTTTCCTTCATTCTTTGAAGGTACATACAAGATATGGCGACGTCATCACCTTTATTTTTCAGAATGTCTCTCATGCTCGGTTTCAAAGTTTGTTACATAAAACTTTCAAGATCACTAGTTTTCTTCATAATGAAAACTCAATCGCATCCTCAAGTGTTTTTGAAATATTCAGTAATATTTTATTGTTGGAAAACACCTCTTGTAAACTAAATCTTCAATCTTCAACCAGTCTTCGCACTTCAAGACATTGGCACACAAGTCCGAATGCTCGTTAGAACAATCATCCAAACAAGGCCTTCTACAAAACTAGCCAAAAAATTACTACTTATAAAGTCTTTTAACCACACAAGGAAATGGTAATCTTTTTGACAGATTTCGTCTTTTAATTTCCTCATTTTTTTTGGAGGTCGTTGATATTCTGAAACCGAAAACGACTTAGTTGAAAAAACTGATTTTGATTGAATTGTTTGTTTCTAGAGTTTCGTATAGTAGTGATATTTCTTAATGTTCCTTGGTTAAAAAATATAAGTGTGTTCGGAAAACCCAGATTTGAAAATGTTAAAATTTATAGGAAAATTAGTAATATTTAAAACAGAGTTCAATAGAGAGTTTTTGGATATCGAAAAATATACGCCATTGGACGGGGGTATGCGCATTAACAGAAAGGAGACACGTGATTTTATGATTTAGCGTATTTGTTTTTACGATATCCAAAAACTCCCTAATTAAATATTTCTTACAGCTTCTGTTTTACCAATGCACGTCCTCTGCTTGTTCACTCGTGATTCACAAATAAATGTTAGGTTTATTATTACACTAGACAGCAAAATCCACCCATTCTTTGTCAAAACAATGGAGTTCTCTACAATACCGATAAAAATTTTTTTAGTTTAAGTTTGTATGCGTTTGTTGAAGAAATTGGTCTCATGGGGATGTCAGCAGTAGGTACTTTGGAACATTTCACCTCAATCAGTCCACCATTCTTCACAAGTCGGGCTGACGGAACTCCGGAAATCCTATTTTCCAAACACATGAAGAAGCAGAGTGTCTTATAAGTTCTTTCTTGATACCTAAGCTATGCCATGGATTTAAATTTTTGCTCTTTTACACAATTGTTTAATAATGGTGTTTCCTGAAGAATGATTTTTAGTAAACAATATCTCTTTGATTACGCAGCATTGGAAGCCGTGTGTCCCATTTTCTAGGTATTTTGAATTTTTGAGCATTCTTGACCTCTGCTTTCGAAATTCAAGAAGTTGTTCTTCGCGTCGTTTTTTAAAAGTTCAAGTATCTACATCTTCTCTATTGCGCTCTCCAAAAACCTTCGTTGATTGGGAAGATCCATTATACCTCTTCGAAGCTTCCTTCTTGGAGTTGCTGGCAGAACTTACTTTGAATTTCCAACCCTTGTTTCTTCTCATGATAAGAATCATGGTTGTTGATTTCATATCCGTGTCTGTTAACATCTTTTCGATCACGACTACTGTGATTGTCAATTTTTCGTCATTAATCACCATAAGCTCAATATACCGTGTGTCCCGGAAAATCTGAAACATTCTGTTTAACATGTGGAATTTGGAAAGTCGGATTCATATGCCCCTAAGTGTTTTTTAGAATGTTTTCACTATCAGAACACTTAACAATGTGTACTAGAAAACGTTTTGTGTAATAATTTCTAAAATTTTTACCAAACACTAAAATATTTGAAACGATATCAATAACATTTTTAAAACGTACGAGGGTTCAAATCCCAGTCTTTTTACTTGTATGATTTAGCGTTTAATTTCCAACGGTGAAAAGACATAATTAAAAGTTTTACTTTTCACTTGAACTGACAATAGATTTATTATAATAATATTCAAATAGAGAGTTTTTGATATCGTAAAATCAAACGCTAAAATTTCGTGAGTTCCTTCTCCGCACGCGTAATGACGTATGCGCATGCGGGAAAAATTTTTCTTTACTAACTTATTAGTGCTTAGAGGTTTTCTTTTTGGGCTTTCTAATTGGTTCAAAGCAGATTCTCGATCCATTTTCAGAATGACTCTGAGGCAAACTGAAATCATACAATTCGGAAGTGGCTGTGGTCGCTTTGACATATCTGTAAACCGTTTAACAATATTCTATAGTACTTCCGCTCTTCTGAAATTTATAATCAGTCATACTACATGGTTTACATTTTAATTATTCTGTGATTTCTAAGTGAACCATACATTCTGAACGGGTACACATATAAGTCTTGTTAGGAACATTTCAAACTGTCTGCATCTCCTAAATGATTATAGACTAGTTATGATCAAGAAACGGAAGCCGTGTTTTTATGAAAAAAAATGTTTACCTTATACGAATTTTTCAATGCTTAATTTCTAATAGTTAATACTACGTTTTCTATTTACAGATGATGAAAGGAGATTTTTATGTATTGGACTATTTAGGCTTGGATCCAACTTATTCGGAAATAGTGAGCAGCGACGGACTTCGTCCAAAAACAATAATCCACCAATCGAAAGAAGCATGTTCCACAAGTTTGAAATTGAAGTTCCTGAAGACGTTCGAGAATAGTAAGAGAAGTGCGAAAAAGATCGAATTTGAATGCGACGTGATATTTTTTTAGCGCAAGAATTGAAAATGCTCATAAGGAATTCCAAAAAGCAATAGGAGCCGGCGTAGTTAAATATATTCCCGAAAGGGGAGTTTTAGTTGTTATTTCACGTTATGAAATTTGTCGTAAACGTGCTAGTATGTTACAAGATATGCATTTCAGAAATCTTTCTCAAAAGGTGTTGTTGCTTAAGAGAACTGAAGAGGCAGCTCGTCAACTTGAAAGTACTAAATTGGCTACTGTAGGCGGGTAAGATTTCTTTGTCTATTATTTCATAAATAAGTAGTAATTTTGCTAAACCATTCAATTTATGGTGCGGCATGCAATGTGCAGCAATTTTATAATTACGAGGGACCATATTCACAAATGAATGCTTTTGAGGCCTAGTATATGCCAAATTAAATAGGTTGTGTATTATAACAATTTGCATGCGGACTAATTTTCCTTTCCTGTTGCTAAATTGTAGTGCAAGCTTGCTTTAATCACTGTCCAAAATAATTGTAGTTTATTTTCACCAAAACCGTCAATTGTGAATGGCAAGCTGGCAGCTACTTCTAAATGATTCCATTTCTGTAAGTTAGCGATTTAATATTAATCAAATTATTTGGGGAAATGCGTAATAAAAACTTTTTTTTTTTAATTGTGGGTACTTCGTCATTCAATTACATTATCTGTTTAAATAAAGCTGTAAGTATTATCTTATCAACTTTTACTTGGAAATCGGAATAACTTGAATTTCGAAACCTAGGGGAGTTTCTATCAAGTAATATAAAACGTTGAATGCAAAACCGACAACCAACACCGAATAGCTTTTGGTACTGTTTATAAATAAGAAAGCAACGGATTGAAAGAGAAGATTAACTGCACAATTAACGTTATTGTCATTAAAATTTCTAGTATCAACACGATTTTTTTAATCAATCGTCCTTTTTGATTTATAGAGGAATGGTAGTGGGTGATGTAGAAAATTTTAACTGTACTACAGACGACGCTCCGACAATTTTTATTATTTTGTTTTTTCTAATTACTGCAGCCCAGGCATTTAGGCGATTACACACTCAAAAACGGTTTCTTGTTGCAAAATTGAAGAGCACAAAATAAGTCGTCAATATTAGTTTAGTGATTTGGTCACAATCTCTAGTCAAAAGTCGAAATTAACAAAAAAATCTAGAAAAGTGAACAATAGTGATTGTCCTGCTCAAAACATACATTGAATTTTGAAAACTACATCATTGAACTGAATGACACTCTAAAGAATGTTAAAACCACTCAGGTTATTAGGTCAACTTTAAAATTAAAACTTAATTTTTTGAATGAGAGAAATCGTTAAAAAGGTTTAGTAGTAGATTTCTGTGAGTGATTAACTGTACGCAAGAAAATGAAATCAACTTGATATTTATTAATGAAAAACCTGAGATGATATCAAATCCAATATTTTTGAGACGTCAGTAGCTATAAATTTACAAGAGAGTGTTGAAGTTTCTTTACCAATCAGCAACAATGCGAATACATCTCTGCTTGAAAAATCAAGGTGTTTGGAATTACAAGCAATCACAAACAGCTTAAACAAGCTTATTGAGCAGTTACGGCAAGAATTTGGGCGTTATTCTTTTTCTTCTAACCAAAAGTGATTGAATAGAAGGGATGGATCGGTAAACCTTAAGTTTGTTGATAATTAAGCTTTTCAAATTTTAATTGACAACTAAGATCGTTAAAAGATAAGAGTGCAAAAGTTGCTCGACGATCAGAGTTACTATCGCGTTTGAAATGTGATAACTTCATTCAATACGCAGATTGAAATAAGCTTTAAATTACGTCAAGGGGTCAATTTAACCCAATTTTTGAAATCGTGCACATTGTTAGTAGGTACTGTTCTAACGCACGCCTCAAGGGATATATGTAGGATTTTACGAAAGGGTTATAATTTAGTGACCTAATGACCTGAGCTGAGCTATACATTTAATCGAGGTCTTAACCAACTCAATACATGGAATTACAAAATATCGAAGCAATCGAATATAAGTGTGGGGCCAAAAGCTTTGCTACCAGAACCGGTCTATGAGAAGCAACAAATTAATTTCCTTTTATGTAGAGCGTCTGGCGGACGGTGACAAAACGCCTTTCTTGACTTTATTTTGGTCTAATATCCATGATGTCTGGAAGTTTCTCTATCCATCCACCTATTCATCCAGGTAAGTTGTTTACATCCAGTTTTGTATATCTCCATTTCGGAACGATTGTTTCTCCTTCTATACCAGTCATACTGACAAAAGGTTTGTCAAGTACCTTTAATGCCTCTTTCGAGTATGTTGTGGCAATTGTGGAAAGTATGAAAGAGTTTTTGGCTGAAGATCATTCTTCAGTTTTAAGCTCATATTTTGCATGTAGTCAAATTCGAACACCTAGAAGGATTGAGGATATGAATGATCGCTGTTTGTTCACTGATATCAATGGTCTGGACTTTTCTTATAGATTTTTTTGCAGATTTTTATGTTTCATTGGATAATACGTATCCTCCTCTTATTCTGTTTTGAAATAGTATATACGGCGAATTCCAAATAATTCTCTTTATAACAAACCTAATAAAAAAAGATGAAGATAATTTTTCCAAAGCCAATAGAACAGCTATGAATGTATAGGAAACTAAAGATGAAGAACTTACCTGAGTAGTATGGTTAATGGATATTATGCCTTCAATTTATTAGAGAAAAATCAAAAACACGGTTTCGACCATCTGCAAGAAAATGTATTACTTCAGCATCGATTTTTATTTAAATATGTGCTAAATATTTGCCTAATTGCCCAAATTTCTTTTAACGCAGGTTTAGATGCTCTACAACTTTTATAAAATGACACTTTGAATTGGAGTTGCCGTTATAGTTATTTAAAAATAAGCGAAGTTTGTAAAAAATTAAAATATTTGATTATAGATTGTGGACAAACCACTGAAATAAATTTGGTATTTGACAGCTCATTCGACGCAATATTGGGTGATACATAGGGTGCGTTCATCCGAGTCAAAATCGAAACGTTCTAAAAGTAGCGCTACGTGATCACTATTTGAGTTGCTACGAACCGGTTTCATGGTTATCGTTCAAACTTCAATAAATGTCATAATTTGTGGAATCTAACCTAAAAGTTGGATTTATAAGATTATGAACGCATAGATAAATACACACAAAAAAGGGAACTAACCGATCACTGATCAATGATCAAAAGAGCGGAAATCAACTACGCTGTTTAAAATGGCGTCCGCTACCTGAGCGCTACAATGGATCGTGTGCGTTCATAAGAAATTTTTAGGGTTGTTCCCGGATCGCTACAGTAGCGGTTGCCTGGATGAACGCAACCCGTAGTTGATTTCCGCTCTTTTGATCATTGATCAGTGATCAGTTAGTCCCTTTTTGTGTGTGTATTTATCTATGCGTTCACAATCGTATAAATCAAACTTTTAGGTTAGATTCCACAAATTATGACATTTATTGAAGTTTGAGCGATGAAAACCAGTTCGTAGCAACTCAAATAGTGATCACGTAGTGCTACGCTCCGATTTTGATTCGGATGAACACGCCCATTGACATGTTTAATTTTAGGAAACCAAAATTTTCTATGGGGTAAACTGTTTTTTTTTTAGTAGAAAAGGTGTCAAAATTTATGGTTTTTTGTCTACCAAGGAAACATCGTACTTAATTAATGCCGCGAACTCTAAATGGTATAAAGTTAATTAAAATATACAGCCTCGTGTATTTATTGGGCAGCACTAATTTGCTTGTGCTAATAGACTTTTTAAACTAAAATAGATAGAAGTTATATTTCAGTTCTAGCTTTATTCGTTGTCAGTCAACACTTGTCAAACCTGACGTTCATCGTTCAAACCAAAAATATAAGTAAACGAAAACCCCACATATGTGCAATGCCATCGCGTAGTGACGTCAAAAGCTAGGCAAGGATGTCTTTATTTGAAAAGGTCTATTGTAGAAGGAATTTTACGCTTTTTTATCAAACGGAATAGAGCTTTTCAGGTTTCAAATTATGTATTATGGCTTTTCCAAGTGATTGTTAGGTGAAGTGTGAGATACAGATACAATTTATGAACTTTTTGGTGATTCAAACACTCGCTATATACTTACATAGTATTTATTGTTGTAACGGGCCTAGAATGGTTTAAAATCGTTTGCCTAAAATTAATATTTAGCCAGGAAAGGACAAAGGAGTTTATTTTACGTTTACCTTGACACTTTGTTTCTCTTTCAGCAAATATAAATCCATGTATCAACGAGTCTCAAATTATGACGCTGGGCGAGGTGGTCCCAGGTGAGATTGTACCCGCAACAGTATGCACGTAGTACCTCTTTCTCCTGGTTCTTCCTGGCAGTATTAATTTTATGGCAATGTATATTTTACAAACTGTTTAAAACTATTATCGGAATTGGCATGATCATTTTTATTGATGCAAATGGTGTTGTGCATGCGTTTTAAACCTGTTTTGGTTTCTACTGCCAGGAATTTGCTATTCTTTGTTCTATTGACGAATAAAAAGCTTTAGAAGTATGCTACGCTAGATTACTTATAGACAACTATCGTAGATGTTAGTACTGTAAATGTGATATGTAGCCATATTAACAAATTTTCATTTGATTTTACGGCTTGTGCATGTTAATTGAATTTAAGTGTGAACTTCAATCATATACATTTTAAGCTGTTTAACTTTTATCTAATTTCAATTTTCAATGAAAATTCTCCGTTTAACTAAATAACATGGAAGCATATGCTGCTAATATGATTATAAAACTTTGTTTTCCTCAAAGTTATTTATTTTGTTAACTCAAAGTCAGGTCAAGTAAAATCTAGGTAGCTAGCAGTAGAAAATATCGAGATATACACATGGTAAAGAAGAAACAAAATCGCTAGAAAAAACTTATAACTGTAACCTAGCAAGCAACACCGCTGACCAGCAATTATTAATAAGTTAACTAATGTATAAAACGTCGCATATGTCACACTCAAAAACCTGTCTAAACGTTAATTTATGTTCACCATAATGAACAATATAAAGTTTTGTAAAGTAAACAATATCATTAACAACTCACTTTGACAGCGTCAAAATTTCTGTTACTTTTACATCGCAAATTACTTGGTGCTGGCGTCATATGCTAGCAGAGGTGTTAATTTTCTTGTTGGCAATTTTCTTCTATAAAATGGTTTGTTGTTGCTTGCATTAAAGTCGATACTCATTAGAGCAGCTCGAAAATAAACTCGTGAGCATTTAGTTGCGTATTGATAAGCAGCAAACGGCGAAAGAATGTGGTCGCTCAACAATTCGAGTTTTGCTGCCTTCTGAAGTGACGCGGCGCGGCGCTGCTCTAATAAAAATTGGTGTTTATACAGAGTGTCTCATCGGGAACCGCCATTTGCCGTATACGGAAAAGTATACATGGAATAAAATTAAAATTTTAGAATGACTAACCGGTTGTACCGGAAGTCGACATCGACTTCGTTATTTTGAATGGAACACCCTATATATTATTGCGTTTTCGGATTCTACGTCAAATTTTAGGGTCACTTTGTATAACATTTCCTGTAGTTAGGAGTTGTAGATTTCGAGATATTAATTTTTTTAGTAAAATTTTCACAAATGCAAAAGTTCACGGGAATATCTGTAACTTTTTTCGGGAAACGAAGATGTTTTCATAGATTAAAAAATGTAATTCTAAGTGTTTCATATTTGCTGTTACATTTTAACATCATCAAAGAGCAATAACTTTTTTAAGTCTAATGGAACACCCTGTATTTTTTTACTCTGTAGTGAGCAGTTTGCAATTCTCTTTCAAATCGTATAAGCATTGTTACCATTAACTTTTGGAGATATTTGCAATTTTCTACTATTGGTGCGTATGAGATCTGTTATGTTAACTGTTACTGTGCCGGCATGATTGAAATCACAAACCACAATAATGATTTGAAAATTTATTGGATTATGTCAAATTCATACAGTTTTATGTTTCTCAAATAATACTAATCATGGCCAACTCGATAAGAGATCTGGTTCAAAAGTAGTATCCGTAATCCTAACAATGCTTATATGATTTGAAAGAGAATTTCAACCTGCACTCGAAAAAAAATACATTCGACATAGAAAAGTTATTGCTCTTTGAAGATGTCAAAATGTAACAGCAAATATGAAACACTATAGCCGGTTCCACTAATATGACTTAAGCTATGCTTAAAAACAATCATTGCTATGGTTTCAACAAATGTATCTAAGTTTTTAAGCGCTTAAGTTTAAGTTTGAGTTGGTGGAACCGACCGTTAGTATTACATTTTTTAATCTATGAGGACAACTTCGTTTGCTGTAGTCCATTATCTTTATACAAACCAAATATTAACCTGATATGGAGTTATCGAAAAAAATTACAGATATTTCCGTGAACTTTTGCATCTGTGAAAATTTTACAAAAAAATTAATATCTCGAAATCGATAACTCCCAGCTACAGGGAATGTTATACAAAGTGACTCTAAAATTTGACGTAGAATCCGAAAATGCAATAATACATAGGGTGTTCTATTTAAAATAACCAAGTTGTTTTCGATTTCCGGTGTCAGAAGAATGAAAATATTTTAGTTGAGTTTGTCCTGTTGGTTTGTAGTCATTCTCTAAATTTTAAAATTTTTTCCGAATACGGCTAATGGCGGTGAGACATCCTGTATGTATTTTTCGAACTATTTTACTGCACATAAAATAACAAATTTGATAGTATTCGAATCTTGAAAACGGTAGTAGTTACATAATTTAAATACCTTGACATGGCATTTACAAAACTAAATTACCTTCAATAATTTCTTACATTTTTAGAAAAAGTATTTTTGTTATATTTTAAAAAGTTGCTTAGAAAATTACAATTGTTACTTCAAGTAGATCCTATGTTAAAAATGCAAATTTGAATGGCCAATTTAAGAATATTAAAATTGTTTTAATGTATGAAGAATACTAATAAATACGTCTATCCAATTTTTGTGAGAATTTAAAGAAAGGAACGTCCTTGGACTGAATAATCCGACGTTTGTATCTCTTATCAGTTATTCTGTCACTACAGGGCCGTAGCGAAAATTTTGAATTTTGAATTGTCAAAAAAACAAAATACGTATTAGTAGATATTATACGAAATGATAGGATACCAACATAAAAAAATACTACTGCCCCCTGTTTGAAGAAAAATTCCCACAGTTCGCTACTGAATCGTGAAAAACTGTCTTTTTTCCTCAGTTTGTAAAAAAATACATTATTTATATCATTTTGAGATAGGCATATAATATTATAAAATGTATAACTAAGTAGTTGAGGATGTGTACTCAAATGAGTACAATGGGATCATATGGTTACAAAAATCAAATATGTATGAATGATTTTATTTTCTGACTTTATTATGAATGATGTAACTCAAAACAATTTCTTTCGATGCATAGCGTAACTCTGCACGTAGAACAAGACCATCTTGCTCTCAGGTGGCACTGGACGCATCTTAGTTGCTTCTCCAACTTCTTCGGAAAGTGTCCCCATTCTTGTTTTCTGATAGCCTCTGGTATATTTCCTGATGGTCTTTGTTTTGAGAAGGTTGCTTTGGAATAAGAATTTAGATAAATTCTAACGATGTCTCTAGAAAATTGTAGCAGATCCATGGTGTTATTGGCAGAGGCTATCTGGTGAAGACGCCAAACATTGACCACAGACATATTGATCATGTGAGAAAATAGCACCCACCACCATTTTTTTCCTTTGATATTTATACGGTAGTTATTAACATTCTGGTCAAGCATGTCAACACCACCCATGAATTTATTGTAATGTTTGTATAATAAAGGTTGTGGTACATCAGTTTTTCTTTTTTCGATTGCTGACCATCTCTTTACACTCCCTAATGGCTCTGCGGAGTCATAATTCGTCACCATAGTTACCACATTATTGTCTTTCTAGCGAACAAACAGTAATAATGACCTGCAATCGTACATTATTTCAGAGTCTCTCTTATGGTTCCTGTTGCTCGATAGCCTTTATTTTTCAAACGTTTCAAATAAAGAATAACTACTAAAATAGTTATCAAAGAAAATAATGTGATCGGACGGAACTGCTATTACTTCTAATAAATCTAAAACTACCGTGGATCCCAATGGCAGTGGAGGGGTCTTCTTCGAGTTTTCTTTTTTCTTAGCACGACAGTATGTGTCAAATGCATAACAGAAACCACTGGAGCTACACATCATCTAATTTTTATAACCAAAACGCACTGGTTTTTCCTTTATAAATTGTTTGGCTGGATGATGGCCATAATACTTCACCATAGCTTCATCGATCGATAGTTCTTGATCGAATATTCTCCACTGTCTAAACTTTTGGTTCAATAAATTCATCAATGTTTTTTTTTTGACGATAACATTTTTTCATGAAAATTATTCGAGAATTAAGGCCCTTAAGGTTCTATGCAACAAAGCGCCAGCCCAGACTCAAAAATCAGCTCAATCACGTGTTATTATTGTTTGAGAAAGGACATCAGTGAAAGATTAGAGAGAAAACATGTACCGAGGGCAGTCGTTAGAATAGCGCACTTCAGTTAAAAATTTAAAAAGGACAAAATAGTCTACCCTAGTTCTTTCTCTCTTCATCAAAGCAGTCAACATACTTATGGGTATTTAGTAAAAATTACCAACACATTGACTAAAAAGATTGTTTTAGGAAACTGATAAATAACGAGAAGAGCAACAATAATGAATAAATAACACGAATAAAGCGATCCAACCAAACATTAACAATCAACCAGCAATCAACAATTTGTAATTGGTAACACTGCAGCAAACTCTAGGGATTTCTTGTACTAAATTTAGGATATTTTTAATGTTACTAGAAACATGTTTCCTTACTGGTAAAAAAAGAATGCATTAGGGTAAACTCTTTTGTCCTTTTTAAATTTTTAACTGAAGTGCGCTATTGCTGTTGTTTCTGACCATATTAGCGACCTCTGGTGATCTTTTTTTCTCAAATGTAGGCTTTTGTTAGAGATAATTTACAAGCTTGGTTTTCAATATATTTCAAAAAAACTAGAAACGAAGTTCTTCATAAGACCTCAAAGTAGTGCGGTAAACCGTTAATTTTGGAAAAAAAATAGCTATTTACATTCGTGTGTGGGAAGTTTCATTTTGCAGCGCGAATTTTCAACGTCGTAACCATTGACTTACCTATGACAAAGACAATGCATGTATACATGGTTTACAATTTTACATATTCTTGAATTGTGGGGAATTATTTTCTCATGAGAAAGACGAAAATTCTATTGAAAACATAAAGTTGATATTCTGAAAAATTTTCACTTCCCATTCCTTCAATGGATCTAGATTAAATCCACATGGTTCGTCTACTGATTCAAGATTTGGAAAATACAGAAATGCAAGCTGGTTATGAACGCCGAGTGCTGCAAATGGAATACCCATTTACCTTCTCAGAAAAAAATATTAAAAAAAAAATCGTACAAGTAATGCTGGATTATATACGCAACATTTTCTTTGTAATTATAGGCTTTTTGTAAAAGAACATGATTTTTATATGTCACAACGTATTAACATTTTGTGAACAGATGCCACCGGGGTTAAATGTTAAGCGTTTTTACAGATGTTTTCAATCGTTAGTGTGAGTACTAACAACGTGGGAATTTCTCACTAGCCATTTTTTTCACTTCCTATATTTTTTTAAAAGCATCCAAAACGATGAGTTCTCACTTGTTAACTACGAATTCATGTTCTCACCGTTTCATTTAATAAACATTAAATGGGATAATATTTTAATTCATAACAAGTAAAGATCTTACAAAACCAACACGATAACGACTTGTTAAATATGGACGCATCAATCCATTCCAATGAATGTACTGTGTGCACACTAAGCGATATTATCGCTATCGTGGCTTGGTCTTGAACGATTGTCGTTGGAAGCAGTCAACTCACTTGTGTCGGTGACGGTTTTTTGAGCACAATATTATACTTCATAGCAGGGGTATGTTTATTTAGAGCTGTACACATTAACGAGAAGCTACGCCACGATCTTTCTGTCAAAACATATTATTGACTAGTCTTTAAGCACGTCCTACGGACGCATGAATTTTGACCTGTAACTTTTGACCTTAAGGTCATAGGTCAAAATGATGTATACAAAAGATGTTTGTCTTGTCAAGACAATATCGAAATTCATATATTTAAATAAATGAGCTGTAAAAAAGGGAAGTGGATATCGGAAATAGTAACAAACTCTTATTACATTGTATCTGAAATACATCATCTCCCTCGGAATGTATAAGGCTCAGATGATTTCTATATTTGCATATGAACTTCCCGAAGTTGCCGATAGGTGGCGATGCGTGTTACATTGTTATAATATTTTGGTTACCTGTTATTTTCACATCTAGCACTCAATTTAAAAAAGATTAATTTAAACAAACTAAATAGTATATAACTACTTAAAAAGAATATGTTTTTTAATTATTGCGTTGTTCCGTCGTGTGGTAACATTATTTCGCGATATTCAATCAATGACGAAACCGGAAAGCCAACGCATAACGCCATCTATCAGTGACTGAAGGAAACACTAACACGTATATAGAATCTACTGTTTGTATCTATGGGACGTTCTACATTCCGGAGATGATGTATTTCTGATTGTATGAATTGCAACCAGTTTTATACAAGGTGGGCTTAAATTAATTTACATAGATAGTTTGTAAACATTAACTTTTGTCTTTGTTGGCAATAATTTAAATGATGTAGTAGTGCTGAGATGTGCAAAACAGAAAGGTTATCTGTCAAACAAAGTACATTTTTATCTTTTTTTTTACCTAGCAAGAACAATTTTTATCACTATAAAATATTCCCATTGGTATATTTAAAAAAAATGACAATTTGATTAATATTGTAAGAATATATTAATCGTTTAATAAAGACTAATGTGTTTACTTATGTCCGGAAATTATGCGCAAAAACTTCGGGTGCTAATTCTAGAGTAAAAATAAAGGCCACAAGTTTCTATAACATTTTTCGAAAACTCAAAGGTAAATGATCTACAGCACTTTAAAGTTAGGATTTTTAAAACATTAAAAAAATTTTTTTTTGTTTTTTAACCGATTAATTTGAAATTTGACACGCTGATTACTCATGCTCATGCGCATAAACGTGCAAAATTTGACGTTCATCCATCAGCTTAAAGGGCTGGAACCGCCTCTGTCATGCATTTAATTGCTCGAAACTTTTTGCTTTTGACTTTTTGCTAATATCATTCACATGGGATGAAAGATCATTTAAAACACGCAAAAAGGTTTACTTGTTTAACCTTCGTAAATCGAGCCGTTTTCGAGAAAACGACTTTAAAGTTTGTCTTGCACCAGCATACATGATACTGATTTATTTCATGTTTGAAATTTCAACGAAGTGTGCCTTAAGAACAAAATAATGCTATGCGTTCCTATGGGAACAAAAGTCATAATAATATGAAAACATTTTCGACAGATTATTAGTAACTTGTTTTAAATAAATTCAGTTGGTGAATTTAAATTTAGTAAAATGGATAACACATATTCCAACAATGAATTAAGGGATATGCACTATTATTACGGTGTAGCTGGTGGAAATCCGTCGGAAGCAAAACGCTTGTATGGTGCAGCATTTCCAAATAGAAGGATTCCGCAATCAAGACTATTTGGTACTATCCACATCAGGCTAGGAGAATCGGGATCTTTTGAACGGAGACAGCCGAAAAGTTCAGGCCTTGAGTACTCAAGATCCTATGGCTCGAGTGCGCATGTGCAATAGGATCCTTGATCTTTACAACGGCGATGAAAACTTTTTAGGGATTTTGCTCTTTACTGATGAAGCTGGATTTGGACACGATGGCGTAATAAATCTACACAATGAACATTATTGGGCTGATGAAAATCCTCATGCGACAGTGGAACGCAATTTTCAAAACAAATTTTCCGTTAATTTGTGGACTGGCATAGTAGGAGATCATTTAATCGGGCCATATTTTTTGGAACCTAGGCTGAATAGTGAGGCATACTTAGATTTCTTAAGAAATCAGTTGCCTGTTCTGTTGGAAAATGTGCCCTTCACCTTAGAAATTCAATGTGGTTGTTACACGATGGAGCTCCTCTACATTATGGCGTAGCTGTAAGGAGATTTTAAACGAAACGTTTCCTGACAGGTGGATTGGACGCGGTGGGTATGTAGAGTGGGCTCCCAGATGGCCAGACTTAAACCCAATGGACTTTTTCTTTTTGGGGCCATTTAAAATCCTTAGTATATCAGACGCCAGTAAACAGCGTAGAAGAGTTGAGGGAGCGAATTATCGTTAATTCTGAAGCAATTAGACAAAAGGAGGGAATTTTTTCGAGTTCGTCGTAATTTTTGAGAAGACTTAATTTGTGCATTGAGGAAGACGGGAGGCAATTCGAAAATCTATTATAAAAAGTGAAAGCTGTCATTAATATTAAATTGCGAGGTATTGAGGTGCCCAAAAATTATTAAAATTATTCTTCGTTTTTGATTAAAAATAAATAAATAATTTGTTATTTCAAAATGCCTGTCTTTGATCTCATAGGAGTATAAAACGCTGTATAGCACTTGTTCTCAAGGCACACTTCGTTGAAATGTCAAAATGAAATAAATCAGTATCATGTATGCTGGTGCAAGACAAACTTTAAAGTCGTTTTTCTCGAAAACGGCTCGATTTACGAAGGTGAAACAAGTAAATCTTTTTTGCGTGTTTTTAAATGATCTTTCATCCCATGCGAATGAAATTAGCAAAAAGTCAAAAGCAAAAAAGTTTCGAGCAATTAAATGCATGTCAGAGGCGGTTCCAGCCCTTTAAGCTTGATGGATGAACGTCAAATTTATGCACGTTTATGCGCATGAGCATGAGTAATCGGCATGCCAAATTTCAAATTAATAGGTTAAGAAACAAAAAAATTTTTTAAAATGTTTTAAAATCCTAACTTTAAAGTGCTGTAGATTCTTTACCTTTGAGTTTTCGAAAAAATGTTATAGAAACTTGTGGCCTTTATTTTACTCTAGAATTAGCACCTGAAGTTTTTGCGCATAATTTCCGCACACCCTGTATAGTGTGGCAATGTGCAGCTTTGCGAACGAAAAACCTTTTTTGTTTATAATTTAATTATAGGTACACAATTTATGTTTAAACTATTTTTTGATCCGATAAATGCTTGTTTTACTGTATGGTTTTTATTCTATGATTCTAATCATTTAATGCGTATCTGAATCTTAAAGAACGCCTTTCCCTTATGTTTTTCGAGCATTCATTCAGTTTCCATTGTAAATATAATAGCTTAACAAACTGAAAAGATGTTTAAACGATTGCAATTTATATTAGAATGGTTTTAAATTTAAAAATACATAGTTCATACTTAAAAAATTAAAGTTAATGATGTTTTTTTGAAAACAAAGCGTCGTATTGCAATTTAGGGTGATTCACGGCGAGTGTCTATTGACGTTGTGTTGTAACTACAAAATGAAACTGAAAATTGCGTACAGGACGTTTCAGAAGGGCTCTATTTAATAAAAGTTATTCGGTATCATCTACACCTGGTTTAATATTTTCAGTTTTCGTTGTGACTTTTTTTTCGTTTGAGGTTTTTTAAAGTCTTTTGATATCTCTAATTTCTATTCGTTTAACATAATTATGGAAACTAATACCATGTTTAAGTATTTTTTGAAATTTATATTTTGACCTCTGTACGATTATTTTTAAAGTAAAGTTTCTTTTTCATCCTGTAAATTTTTTAATAAAATTAAATTATTCTTCTATATTTAGCTTCATCAACCGCTGCTTCTATTTTTTGTATTGCAGTTTTCTCCATCCATTGCCAACTTTATTTTTTAAAATGCACATATTTGAAGAGATTGTAGGAATTTCCAAGACTGAATATCACATTATACTCATGAAACTGAAATCAGTACAATCCTAATGCTGGAATATGTAAATAATACGTTGCAGTACTCTTTTACTTCTTATTTTGAAGGATTTTATAGGCTACACGTATTTTAATATATGCCAAAATGACACAGTGTTGAATGCTGCCAAATGGCGTTACCAACCGTAAATGTTTCGGCGTATAGTAATATTTAAAATTTAAATTTCAACAAATTTGACCATTTGTCGACCTAAAAATTGTGTGTATCACTTGGCCAGTAACTGTTTTGGCGGGTGCTCCTCACACTAGCAAAATGTCAGTTTCTGACCTAGTGATACAAATAGCTATTGTAGTCGACAAAGCTGTAGAAAACTGATGTTCAAATTATTATTTTAAATGATGGTGTTAGCGAAATACGACAATTTGTTTGTTGAAATCTATCAGATTATAGACTTTCGTCACAATTAAATTGGTTCCTTAGAACATATAACTAGTGGAACGAGTATACTGGTTCAAAGAAGGGTGAAAGAAACAAAAATATAACTTTGTCAAAATATCCTAAGGATAAACTTATAAATCGAACTGATCGTTAATGCACAATCTCTGTTTGAAGATAATAACCATAGTAACACAGAATAATAATAGTAACATATGACAAGTACTATTTTATTTGACACATACAAATTTTAGGTTAGTCAAAACACAATGCTTCGAAATTGAAAGTTTACGCGCGTATGCGCAGAACGTTTTAGTATCAATTGTATATCTAACATTGTCAATTTCTTTGAACAAACTACACAACAGTGTGCTCGTTCCACTAGTATACGTTCTAAGGTGCCACCTAATGACCTCGCATTTGTAGCCACAAATCACTAAACCTTTTAGATGCTAATCCCCCATATATTTCAAAAGTTGCTGTGACTGCACTGCATCTCGTGTTTGGAATTTCAATTAAAACTTCCTGCTACTATTTTAATCTGATTGCATAAGAAATTAGTAAATATAAACTTCGTCTCGTTTTCACAGTACCTACTAAATTTGGTAAACAAAATTTGTTAAAATATTGTGTACAAATATGTTACAAATAATTTTACGTGAAAATTATGTTAGAAATGATTTCAAATGTTGTTTCACAAATTTTATAAAAAATTAACTATTAATGCAAATATGTAAAACTACTTTGTTTTAAATTGTCTCTTTCGATGTAATATAATATCATTTAGATCCCTGAAATAATTAAAATCGAAATGTTTGCGATTTGGGTCTAAAGGCCGTCGTTGATGCAATTTCTTCCTAATGTTTTGCTAACGCGATTGATCAGCTGCTTTAGAGGTCGTTCCATCTCCAATGTTGATTATAGACTGTAGGTTGACTTTGCAGGTTGTATTTATACTGGTTCAAAGGGGGTAAAGCGGCTTGCATCGCGACGGTAAAAATCCAGTTTTTCGTAAGGTGCCGTTCTTGCAGATTGGATTCTAGATCTTATTGAGTCTCAGAGTTTCTACCTTTCTTGTGAAGTTTTCTGGGTGTTTATGAATCTCAATGTCCTCTCTAACCAATCTGTTATGTTAGGCATTACTAGTAACTTGGAGCTCTCGAACAGTATTTTGTGATTCCCATTACTAAGCGCATGTTCGGCTACCGCTGACCTTTCGGTGTATCTCAGACTTTGCCTCCTATCGATCGCTTGGTGTTTCCTATGTATACTTTGCCTCAAAAACAAGGAACCTTTGCTTTGATAGTTCAAAAGAATATTCTGTGTAGACCCTGCAAGATCTCAACGTTTTATTGAACTGCTTTTGAGAACGTGTGAGGTGGCCATCGTCTTTATATGGTACTATTAGATGCTTTAGACATGGATATGCTGAATCACCTAACAAATAGTACCCTACAAAAATAAAATTATGATTTATTTAAACTATAAAGTGAATTTATTACCATTGTGTACGTTTCCCAATTTCGTATACACCAATGAGTTCTTAAGGACACTACTGTCATGGGCTGATCCAGGCCAACCAATGAGTACATCAATAAATTTTTTATTCTTATTACAAATGCTAGTGATACCTTTTCGATCAATGTAATCATCTGGATTTTTTTAGGTGTGTCAATTCTGATGTGTGTCCCATCAATGCACCCTCAAATCATTTTATACATCTCAAAATGTTACAAGCTAACTTTCAATTCACCAATTATGCCTGGAAAGCTTTTTATCTTATAAAATGATCAGCCGTAGTATCCTGTTGTGCTACATCAGGTCATAATATTACTTGATGTGCTAGACCACTAATAAATATAGTTACTTTATAAATTATATTATGGACCGTCCACAATGACAAATCAAATCTGTCTGCTAAATCTCTGTAAGAATAAACTTCATATCCAGCAAACCATAAAATACAGCGAGATTTTTCTCAGCTGATACAGATGTATAATGACCTGCAATTTATTTATAATAATCAGATTCCCTTGAATTTTTCTACTGGCATTAAAAATTGAGCCTTATTGATCCGAAAATGCATTTTAAAAGTACTATCAGTGTATTCATTTAATTCAAAATTTTCAAAATATTGCTTAATACATTAACTATAATTAAAGTTTTAGTACATGCCAGATCTTCATTGCCACTAATACACTCCGAATCTGAACTAGAACAGTCGTTGCTGTCATCACTGTTAATAATTTCAATAAGTGCAGCTATTTCCTTGTTTAAGTACTTACACTTCCATTGTATACACTCAGGTTATTGTAATTTAAAAAAATTATGACGTTTCATAATGCGCATGGGTTGCAGACTTGTACCGAATGCTCTTTCTCTATTGTTGCGAGCGTTTGTGCAGCACCAAAAACATTACACCAACATAACAAACAAGATAAGTGGAACTGCACGACTTGTAACAAACGCAGAATAAGCAAAAAGTGTACACTGGTGCGCACTAGTGTAAGCTAACAAACAGGCATAAAGACAGAATACCGATAAACATTTTTATGCTTTCAACGGGAAAAGTTATGTTCAAGAATGTAGCAATTACTTAGTAACTTTTATGTATCGTTTCCAAGATTTTATGTCATCTCGTTATTATGTTAGGCACACTGTATACCTGATTCAAACTACTGCTCCACATATCGCTTTGAGAAAAAGAAAACATTGTAGCGCAGGTATATTATAGAAAAACTGCATTAATCTACTACGTATTGGTGCACCTTATTGTACACTTTTCTAATTTTTAATACGCACATGTTTTTTGCCCCAATATTTCGATAAATTTCAACATTTATCTATATCGTCGATTGCAGATATTCAGACGAATTTAACGTTAGAGAAGATTTAATGGGTCTGGCGATCGGCGCACACGGGGCAAACATTCAGCAAGCTAGAAAAGTTGACGGTATAACTAATATTGAACTAGAAGAAAATTCGTGTACTTTTAAAATTGTCGGAGAGGTTTGTACATCTAAAAAGTAAATACCAATCTTATTTAATGTTGTTGTTTAGTCTGACGAGGCTGTGAAGAAAGCGCGTTCGATGTTGGAATATAGCGAGGAATCTCTACAGGTACCGCGAACGTTAGTTGGAAAAGTAATCGGAAAAAATGGAAGAATTATACAAGAAATTGTTGATAAAAGTGGAGTGGTAAGTTTGATCACCGAAGTTTTAGTAATACTGTAAACGAATTGTATTTTTAGGTAAGGGTTAAAATAGAAGGCGACAATGAACCTCAACCTACTATCCCTAGAGAAGAAGGACAAGTGCCCTTTGTATTCGTAGGTACTGTTGACAGTATAACCAATGCTAAGGTTTTGTTGGAATACCATTTAGCGCATTTGAAGGTGAGTTTTTTAACGTTTTCGAATAAATTGTAAATGTCGTTTAGGAAGTTGAACAGTTACGTCAAGAGAAATTAGAAATTGATCAACAATTACGCAACATACACGGTACCACGCTTGGTTCTATGCAAAGTTTATCGATGTCTAGAAGAAACGACCGAGGTTACAATTCTGATATGGATGGTGGTTCTAGGGGAGGACGTGGCGGATCGATTCGTGGTCGTGGTGGTCGTGGTAGAGGAGGGGGACCTGGCCGAAATAGTGATTCTCGTTATAATGCCGGTAGTACTATCTCAGATTTTATTAATAATGTGGACAAGAGAAAAGGACTTGATAACGATAGAGGTCGTGGTCCTACTACAAACGGTAGACCGAGTCGCGGTGGGCCGGGGGGTGATCGAAACATAAGGGATAGGGGTAACAATAGGGGCAGAATTCCTGTTGAGACGTCAGCAGGTGGGGATCGCGAGCGTAAGTGATTTTTAAAATGTTACTACGATGATCGATTTGGTCAATTTCCCTTTTACTGCCGCTCTGTTGTAACTTAAAGCATGGAATCGGTTTTATGCATCGCTCTACTTTTTCCTCTCACTTTTGTGGAGGAAAAACCTACAAAACTTACAGAATTTGGACGTAATATATTGGATCGTGCTCGGTGCATAAAACCATTTTATGATTTCAAGCGGATAAACATAGACTGACCCGGCTGACGACTTCTATTATGAATTGTTCGCGATTAATAATTCATTCAAACGAATAAATAAAAAAAATATGATGAGGAATTAAACACTGATTTGAAAGTAAAATATATACACGAAAAGAATAGAAAGCGTTTTTTGGATCATCTATTGATTTTTCTATTCGTTATAGCTAATTTTAGTTATCTGCCTATTGTGAAAATATATAATCTGAAAAGGAGCTTAATAATATTAATTGAAAAAAAATTTCATCTCATATATTATTAATAGCATGTTTGTGTAAACTAATAACAGTTCGAAAAATAATGGCTTAAAATTGTAGCGTTTTTTTTGTTTTCAACATTTTATTTACGGTGAGCGCATGCTTCGTATTGTAAATATTGTTATAATTTACTGGCCTACGTGCATAGGTGTATTATTTTTTCAATTAATATAATTTACACAAAGGTAAACGCAGAAATTAAAGCCATTATTAAATTGAAGGAATTTAAATATTGGGAAATGCTAACAAAATCTTTTCTAATATTGGTTTATTAAAAAAAGTTCTAATTTTGTATGCGTGCAACTAGCAATTATGCACTTAGGCCATTTTATGCACATTTCACTTTATTTCTTAAATTCATTTCGATGATGATGTACTCGTTAAGTTGTGCTATCATTTTTTGTTTTATTTTCTAATATATAAGGGCGCAATCGGCTCTATGATGTGGACATTATTATATAATATAATCACGACGATGTTACTGTAAACGGTAGGTGCAGTTACAACAAACGTAATCGGTAATTTTTTTGTAACATCTAACTTTCGTGTCATAATAAAAGTCTGTTGACTTTATTTAATACAAGAATAAGGAACTCGGTATGATTTCACATTTATTTGGCAGCTGCACCCTCCTAATACACGTTTATTTGTCTTAAAATAGAAACTTATTGACAAATTTTTGAATTGCTTGTTATGCCGAAGGATTTCGCTAGAAAAATTTACAAATAATTTGTCAGTAGGAAAGTTAAAAGTTAGTAAACCCCACGAGGCTCAAAACTTGAAGTTAAAAGCAAACCTTGCTGGAAGGGTACTCAGGTCAAGCTCTATTTAATTAACAAAGCCATGTTGTGAGTGTGCATCACATTTGTTAATTCTTTTGATCAATTGAAGCGATTGATCGAAGAATGAGCTTATTGTGAGTTTGCTAACACGTTTTAAGGCACTAATGACTGCCATGGAACTCAAGACTGGCTCATACTCATGTCAAATCTTATTGTGAAAGACTTTTTAGAAATATAAATTATTATAAAAATTTATGTGTTTTTTTGTATTTGACTTTGAGTACAGACTCGTACCCTTTCAGCAAATTACTAATTGCGAAACTCTTTTATTAATTAATAACAATTTAACCTTTCGTGCATGTTGTTTGTTTGCTTTAAGGGTTTTATTACAGAGTCTGTGCTTTTTTTACCTTTTTGCTTTTAATCCCTCGTTGCTTTAAAGATAATGGGAGATTTTATCTCAAGTGGTTGAGTTGTTTAAGCGGAAGATCACATATTGATAAGAGGACGACGACCTCAAATACATCGTTTATTGTCCTTGTTTAAATATTTTTAAAATCCACGATTTGTCGATTGAGCGAGTGATCACATTTAGTTTTAATATCAATTGTGTGTTAGGATCTCGACACCAAACACCTGATACTGTTGACGAACGCATACGAGATTTGCCTCCAAGACAATTTGGAGGTCCACGAGGTCCTAGAGGTGGACCTCGACGTGACAATCGGAAAGATGATAGACGCAGGACAACAGATGAAGAAGACACAGTTTTGGACAGTCAGGAAGTTTCCAGTGTAGATCGCGGTAAGTGGATCCATGCATGAAAATCGTAGTTATAAATAAAAAGTCTAAATTCTAAACGTTTGTTTCTTCGACTAAAAAAAGGTTTGTATGTTATGTATATTATACATACATGTAAGTTAGTTGTTTGTGAATGATTGTTGTCAAAGCATGTAAGAATGTAAGTTGTCTGACGCTTTTCTTAGAATCAGTGTCCAGTGCAGAAGCCATGTCTTCGACAGGTAGCAGAAGCAATCGTAGACGTAGGCGTCGTACAAGACAACGTAGTCGTACACCTTCAGTTTTTGTAAATTCCGACCCTGGTAAGTTGTCTTGGCTGTTTGCTTCAGCTAATGACTCCTTTAAACTTGAGCGCATGCAGAAGAATGAATGTTAGGCTTATGAACGCTTTCTTTTTCTCTTAGTTAATATGACCTAACAATGGATAGGTAGGTAATTATTAAAATTATACAAGAAAATGCGATCGAGATGCTTTAATTAACTACACTAATTATAATTCTTTTTAGCACTTTTTAGCGTATTTTTTTATGCACAAAATAATGGACGAATCTGAAGGAAACTGATCAAAATTGCTTAGCTGAATCTATTGCAATTTTTGTAAAATAAACCTTTTAACGATTAATGCTGTGCGGCCTCATTTATTTGAATGCATTTGTAACAATGCACTCTCGCGTCGGATACTCTACTTTTGTTCAATACTTCCCGATTGCGCAAAACTTAACGGGCTGTTAAACTGACGATACAATTCTATCTTCATATCAGAAATGTTGGTAGTCTCATAATTACTTGTTTTTATTAAAACAAGCAGTTAGTTTGTAACGGGAGTGTTCGCGAAATATCAAAATCTCGTTCATAATTTATATGCTTGTAACTGATTTTATTTCTTTTTTTAAAAAGTACGCGTTTGTAATTTCCACGTAATTCACTGAAAAGTATCTGTACTGGCCTTTTCCGCTTATATAACTGCTCACTAAGTTTAAAACTTTTTTAATCTCGTATAGTTTTTAACAGTTAATAAAGTATTGTATGTTCCAGTTAACAATGGTCATCCAGCCGGAGGATCGGGAGATCAGCAAACGAACATCCCTCCATTGACCGGCTCCGAAACTAAACAGCAACCAAAACCACGACCTAACAAACCACCACCGTCACGCCGCACCGAACCTAAGTCGAAGGAAACACTTGTTAATGGTACAACTGCCTAAAAGTTGCCACCTGCTGTGCCAAAGTATTATTGAAGGTTGTATTACTAATTACCAGTGTGTGCTTCATACGTAAGCAAGAACTTCATAAAATAAGTTCTCCCCTCCCCAAATCTTGTTGATGTTGTGTTTCATATCCTTTCTCCAGCATAGTAAATAAAATAGAGGGCGGACGGCTGCCCTGTTCCTGGCCGAAACAAAGTGACTGTTGGGTTCTGTGAACCACGAGTCCACCGTGTTGGTTTAGACTGTTTTTTGATGTGTGTGGCTTGCAATGCGCCTCTTCTCCATTGTCCAACAAGCGCGGATACTATTTAATTTCATAAGTAATGTGTGGTTTAGTAAGTACTTTTCTAAACTGTAACGATTCAATGTTATTTATATAGCGCACACTTTCTAATAGTTTTAAATTGCTTACCCTTATTATTCAGGATAAACATTTAGTTGGTTTTAAGAATTTTGTTAAGTTATGTTCCTTTTCTATTTATTTTTTTAAATTGTTTTTGTAAAAGTTAGTTAGGATGTTTGTTATCTCGAACTCTGCAAGTGGTCGTCGTTCATCGAATAAGATGAAAAAATGTATAAATAAAAATAATAAAAACCAACTAAAACTTGTAAATAGGATATTTCTTTCAAAATTCAGTTTTTTAGTTTTAGACGCTTTATTTATGATTTGTTACACCCTTTTGCCATGTATTAACTCTAGTAAATAAATTTTTGCATTGAATAAAGGAATAGACCTGCTCAAAATGTTATTTACTTAATTTTTAAAGTATATAACGTAAATTGAATCTTTATATTATCAAAGTTTTCTCAAATTGATGAAAATGCCGACTTTCCAGGGTCATTTACTAACTTGGTTTATTAATGTTCCTTTTTTTTAGTTTTTGGGAAGGGTGCGGTAATTGTAAATGATTGAGTTATCGAATATTAATAGGTCAATTCAAATTGAAGAAGCAAACAAAAAAATATTTCCTTCCACCAGTGTCTGGCGTGAGACAAAAAAATCGGGCGTTTTATTACGTTCGTTGACGCGCGTTCGCTTTAAACGCACATACAGGGTGTTTCAAAATACAGTACAAATATTTTAATAACATATTTTTGAGATGAAAAGACTTTTTTCCTATTAACGTGTCCTAAAATACACTCTCTTCTAGCTACAGTCATCTTAATTTTTTTAAATTCTACTGTTTCTTATCTCTAAAATGACATAACAATAAATTTAATGGGTGGTGGAAGGGGTATGAGTATTTAATCTGTTTGGGCATTCAAAAATCTAAGATTACGGTCTTCAACATTTTTTTATACAATTAATCGTTGTTAGAGGAACAAGGGTTATTGTGAAACTAAATTGATTTTTTTAATTTAATTATGAAACGACGATTAAGCAAATTGGTTTTATTATTTTTTTAATTTCATTAAAAACAAAAAATTGATGTCTTTATAACAAGTGCTGGAAATGTCCTCCGCCAACTATAACACAGTCCTCCATTCTTCTTCGCATATAAGATGGCTGTAACTCGAAGAGGGTGTATTTTAGGACACATGTTTATAGCAAAAAAAGTCTTATTTTCATCTCAAAAATACGCCCTTAAAATATTTGTACTGAGTTTTGAAACACCTTGTATGACATTTAATCAGTCAACTTGATTACGCAAGTATGTAGGAGACGCGCGTCCTATGGTGACACAAATTTAAGCGCTTCCGGGCATCAAATAAGGCTCCCATTTGATTCAATAGAACTAGAAACACATCGTCTCCCCAGGAATGTATAACCGCCCAGATGATTTTATATTTGCATATGAACTTCCCGAAGTTGCCGATAGGAGGCAATACGTGTTACATTATAATATTTTCACACCTAACGCTCATTTTAAAATTATCCTAGTAATATTTATAGAAATGAAATACTTAAACTTTAAAAATCTATATTTAAATTATTGCGTTGTTCCGTCGTGTGGTATACTCAATCATAGACGCCACGTGCTCAATGCTTTTGAACGCTGCGCTATCCTCTAGAGGCCCGACCGACGGACTTTTAAGCATTATCATGCAGCGTGACGATTATTTTTCGAAAATATGAACAAACAAAGGTTGAATAATAGCGTCGTCTTTCTTTCAATTCATGTGAAATTTTTTAATTTTGATTTTAGTAATCTTGTTGATATAAGCTTTGTTTTAAAAGTTTAATTAAAAAAATCCTCAACTTAAATCCGACAATTCTAGTTGTGCTTAACAACTTGTTTGATTGTGCGGCAGAGACTGTTTCGATAATCAACCCTCTAATTTTCCTAATATTTTTTAATCTCCCACTAAACCCAAATAGCGCTTTCTGTATATAAAAGGGACTATCATTCGAAAGGTTCCCTTCCGTTTTCTTTACGATCAAGAACTGGAGAGATACCACCTTTTCTTGATTTGTGATAATTCGTGGGTTTCTCTGATGCATCCGAGGCTTTTAAACCTTTAATAATTTTTCTTTGTTTGCATTTTTAAGCTACTGCCAGTTTTTTTTGCCAAGCTAGGGGCCCCGGGTTTGCTAAGGCTGTACCTGCATGCAGGCTATTAGCACTTAGGAAATAAACTCCTGTTTCAGGTACATAGACGTGTCTTAAACTTTTTTTGCAACGAATGCGTCATATTGCAAAAGGTCTTTCATTTGTTTCTCGTTGATACCGCACGCGTTTTTATATTTCCAAGATCTGGACAATCTATTAGTAGATGTCTAACCGTTAGGTTGCTTTGACATTTACCACAGATTGGAGGTGCAACACCTTTGAGGAAATACAATGTCGTCAGTTTCGTATGACCCAACCAATTCAAGAAAAGGAAACACGGTACTTATTTTATAATTTGGTGCCAATAATCTCTTTTGATTGTGTTGGAAGAAGGATTAGAAAGTCTTTACCGCATAATCTCATATCTTCATGTAAGGAGAAAATTTATTTTGGATTGTGTGACAATTTGAAAATTGTAAATAAAATCCTTAGTGTTTATTTATAAGAAACAGTATTATAACTATACTTGCAAGATCTGTGGAAAATAATATGACACATATACTTATACTACAAAAAGTAAAGAAAAATTTTTAACAAATTTAAAAACAGTTTATTTATTAGGTATTTGATAATAAAAAAATTCTACACCCATTGCACTTGCTTCATTAGAACACTTCAAAAACTACAATTTTCTTCCTGTAGGTACATTCAAGTTGCAGATGAAATTACTAATACTAAAACCGAGCAGGCCAAATACAGTCTGTTATAAATATTTTGGGATTTTGAGCTGATTACCTGTCGTAAATCATCCCTACAACATTTCTGTGCATGTCCAAATCCAATATTATATTGGACCAATATCTTGATAATTATTAATGACAGAGAAAAACAAAAATCACTATCGTCTTCAGAAAAGAAAAATCTTCAAGATGGACGAAATTTGTTTTCTTTTGAGTGATTTTTTTTTGGCATTTATAGCCATTTAAAGATTTTCTGTAAAAATGCATTTCTTTAATCGACTATAATTTGATTAATATTAAAATTTTCTTATTTTCGTCTCCCCTAATCTATAGAATTTCTTCAGAGGATTATTTTCATATTTGAGACAGTTTGATGATACCTTGTCAGATAACTGAATTATTGGGACAGAAACATTGAAATCTCCATAAGGGAAAAACGTCGAACCAGGCCTTAAGTGCATCAACAGCTAAAGCTATTAGCACTTTATACATAATCTTAGTTCGTTCTCGTCTATATTAAGCAAAACAGCAACTAGATCTCATTTAGGAGATCAAACTCCTCTAAAAATTGAATTAGGCGTTTAGCGCCGAGCACTTCACATTTTAAAATCTCCTCTATTTCTAAATTTTCAAACCGCACTTCCTTCTAATTTCTTGCGTCTCTGGACTTTTAACTAAAATATGACGGGGTGTTAGATTACCCTGGCATCTGTCACAAGTTGGGGGTGCAACACCTTTTACGAGACATGACGAAGTGAGTTTGGTGTGTCCTACTCTAAACCTCCATTTACCGAATCAGTAATCGTTCTCAGATGTTCGCCACTTTGTGTCCATTTCCACTTTTCGAGGATTTTCCCTCTGATATTGATGACTGGAACGTTACTTATATCTCGCGTAGGCAAAACAAGAGATAATTCTCGGACTGTCTCGAAAACTGCGTAGAGATAGGGAGTGTATTTCGCGCCGGTGGACGGGTCGATGTTCCGTATTAGCATCGATCTCACAGGGTTGCCATTACTCCACAACCTAATTTTGGCGTTGTAAGATAACGCCAACGTAGATCGCCGTTTCATCAGTATGGTATGCCTGACTATGCGTACCAACTAGATCTCGGCATTGTGGACCATATACGATTGAGCCATAATCTAACCTCGATAGCACCAGGGATTTATACAGGGTAAGTAATTCATCCCTGTGGAGCGCCCCATTTAGTGTGCGAGATGCACTTGATGAGGTTTAGCGCTCTAAGGGCTTTGATTTTGACGTTCTCAACGTGACTTTTCCACGACAGAATCGTTCCAAGTTAATCCCAGGTAAGTAATCTCAGGTACGCATTGAAGCGTTTTGCCATTCATAGAGATGCATGGTCGATAGTGAGGGGTACCCAGGTTGCAAAAATGAACACATTTTGTTTTAGAACGATGTCACGAGAGTGTCAACCGACGTCTGAAGTTTTCGATTTATGTTGGACTTCAGAGAGCCGAATAAGAAAATCACCATGTCATCGACGTAGATGCTACGGCCGATGTTGGGATCTAGGTTGTCGCAAATGTTGTTAATGGCGATCGCAAAGAGCCTGACGCTCAGGGTGGAACCCTGGGGAATGCCATTCTCTAAAGTTCGACGACTAGAAATTTTAAACCCCAAACAAACTCTAAAATGCCTCTCGATGAGAAACGAAAAGATAGAAGAAGGTAAATTACCCTAATATCTTAATATCAAAGAAAGCAGCCATTAGATGGTGTCTGGAGTTGAAGCTTTTCATGATGGAGAGTTCTAGGTAGACTAGGTTGTCGAGTGTTGATCTTCCGGCACGGAAACTGGACTGGTACTTCACCAACTGCTGTGTTTCTCTCCAAGCACCAGACGAGTCTTCAATTAACCATCGATTCGAGAAGCTTACTCAGACATGACGTGAAACTTATCGGTCGATAATTAAGGGTCGACGAAGGGTTTTTATCTTTTTTAACAAAGGAAGAACGATGGCTTCCCTCCTACTAGACGGGTACGTACCTTCGGTCCATATCCGATTGAAAGTCGCTAGTATGGAATTCTTACAGGAAACGTCGGATTGTTTACAGATTAAATTTAGCGAGAGCTAAATTAAAGTCCCGTTTTGTGAAAGGTGCGTTGTGGTCGTGGTTAGTGTCGGTACGAAAGTCGAGGACATGTTTGGAAAGACGTTTCCGTTCTAGGAAATTTTCCTCATAATTTAGGGAACTATTGACCTGTTCGAAATGGTCTCCGAATTTTTCGACTACTTCCGCCGGATCGTCTATTACGGCGCCTTTCAATCGTAAGACAGGAGCTCGTAGGGGATGTTTCATCCCGGAGATCTTATCGACCTTCTTCCATATTAGCGAAATCGGCGATTCGGAATTTATGGCCGAATAGATGAAACCCCGTTCTATTGGACGGGACCAGGATATTTAGAAAAAAGCCCCCTGGTGGACCCCCGTTTCCCGGACCCCTTATTTGCCCCTTATGCTCCATTCTAAGTCCAACCATATACTTGGCTTTGGCCTAGCACCTATATAGGCCGAGTCTATAGAGGGACAAAGAAACAAAAAACAGACAAATTTTAAATCTTAGAATATAGATACATAGTTCTCCCAAGACGTTCTTTTGCTCCGCAAAATAGTCCGACGAGCTTTGCTCTGGCACGTTTAAAAGCAATCATGTTTTCAAGACTTCAAGACTCTTGTATTTTTGAAAACATTGAAAGCCATCTTTTTTCGTGGGATAACCGACTTTAGTTCGTTGTTCCACCAAGGGACGCGTTTCTTTCCGGAAAAATGACCTCCAGATTTAGGAACAGCAATTGAGGCCGCGTTGGTCTAGGTTTGGCAAGAGATGGAATGCCGGACTCGGCATACAAACTAGATCTCGAAGTGGTGTAAAACGCTCTAATGGCGTACCTAATACCTGCATTATGGACGGCGTTTGGCAAATTTAAAGTTGATACTGCAGCAGAGCTGTACACGATCGAACCGTAATCTAACTTGGATAGCACTAGAGGTTTATAAAGGTAGAGGAGTTGATTATTGCAAAAGCCGCATATGGTATGCAAGATACATTTAATGAGGTTTAGCCCTTTCATAGATATTCTCTACGTGACGATAGACGGTCGTCCCAACTCAGTCCCAGGTAAGTCAGCTAAGGTACGCATTGAAGCGTTCGGCCGTTCATAGTTATGCAGGGTCTATAATGAGGTTACAGAAATGCATGCATTTTGTTTTGGAGTTAGAGAATTTAAAACCTCTTTCCGCGCCCAACGCCACCAGAGTGTCAATCGCTACCTACAGTTTATAATTTACGTCGGATTTCAAAAAACCTGAAAGGAAAATTACGATATCGTTGACGTAAATGCTACGACCAATGCTCAGATCAAGGTTTTCGCAAACGTTATTAATGGCGATCTCTAAAAGAGTGACGCTCAGTGTGGAACCCTGAGAGATACCATTTTCTAACATTCGGCAACTAAAGGTTTCCAGTCCCAAACGAACTCTAAAATATCTTTCTTTCAAAAAATATGTAATGCAAGTTGCCTCTGTAACCCAATTCGTATAGCCTTTCCAAAACAGCAAATCTTCACGTCATATCATAAACCTTCTCTATATCGAAGAAAACTGGCGTTAGATGATGTCTGGCATCGAAGCTTTGCATGATGAAGAGTTCGGGATGACCGAAACCGAGTCTTCTGTTCACCATCGATTTGAGAAGCTTACTCAGACACCACCTGAGACTTATCGGACGGTAATTTTGGGCTAACGAAGGATCTTTATCGCTCTTAAGTAGTGGAAGAACGATGGCTTTCCTCCAACATAAAGAGTACGTGCCCTCGGTACATATCCGATTACAAGTCGCTAGAAAGAAATTTTTAAAAAGGTCGTCGTATTGTTTACAGAAAGCATAATGAATGTTACCATCCCCGGGGCAGCTGTTCTTAGATTTAGCGAGACACTGATCTAACTCCTGTTTCGTGAATAGGGCGTTGTAGTCGTATTCGACCTCAGTGCGAAAATTGAGATGGCGTTTGGAAATCCGCTTGCGTTCGAGAAAGTTTTTGTCGGAATTTTGTAAGGTGCTCACCTACTCGAAATGGTCCACAAATTTTTCGGCTACTTCTGCCGGTTCACCTATCGCGACGCCATCCATCTGCAAAACAGAAGTTTGCAAGGACTGTTTATATCCGGAGATCTTACTCACTTTCTTCTATACGAGCAAAATCAGAGAATGGGTGTTAATCGAAGACACGTATTTATCCCACGACGCTCTTTTGCTCCGTAATATCGTTCAATGGGCCTCTGCTCTGGCGCGTTTGAAAGAAATCATGTTTTCAAAGGTTTTGAAAACGTTGAAAACCCTCTTTTCCGAGTAATAGTCTCCTTGACTTCCTTGCTCCACCATGGGACGCGTCTCTTCTCGAAGTGATAACCTCCACATTTTGGGAGGGCGAGCGATGTCGCGTTCGTGATATGATAAATCAGGAGAGATATCTCGTCGTCGATGTTTGTTCCTTCGGAACGGCCAGAGCAAATACGTTTGATTTAAAAAAATCTCAATCTGCTTTATCAACATTCCAACTTTCAGGAATGTAGCACTCGGATAGAGACATGTTCCATTCTATCGTAATGGGAAAGTGGTCACTATCGTACAGATCGTCAAGAGCTTTCCATTGAATTTAGGTGTAATGGATGCAGAGCAAAAGGAGAAATCGAAAGTAGAAAAATCGTTAGATCGAGCTTTAAAAAGATAGGTAAAGTATCGTTCAGTAGCGTCAAATTGGAGTCATTAATAAATAAACTTTCTAGCAGCCGACCGCGAGCGTCCAGCTTTTCCAAACCCCACATGGGATTATGGGCATTAAAATCTCCAACGAGCAAGTACGGATGTGCAGCTGGGTAAGTATGTTTTGTAGGTCATCGAGGAACTAATCAAAACGAGGTAAGTATATATTGCATATACACAGCGTGAATAGATGAGTAATTATAATGCTTACTGCTTGTAGGTTAGTGTTAAGCAGTATACGTCTCGCTTTGATGTCCCTTCGAACAGCTATTATTACCCCATCGCTTGCTCGCTGATCGGTTGCGGTGTCTAATCCGAACATCTCTTATTCCTTTAGTGAATACGGTTACCTTGGTTTCAGATGGGATTCTTGAAAGCATATACGCAGAGGTCTGTATTTATTTATTAAAAGTCTCAAATGGCAGTAAGATGCTATCAGACCGTTACAATTCCATTGTATTATGTAAGACATCTAAGAGTGTTAAAAGTATAAAGACTAGTAGACAATAGTTACATACATATAGACGAACAATCTTCTTTTTTTTTTACTATATAAAAATAAATCGAGTTTTCCTTCCTGACGCTATAACTCCAGAACGCACGAACCGATTTCCACGGTTTTGCATTCGTTGAAAAGGTCTCGGGCTCCGTGAGGTTTATAGCAACGAAAATTCAGGAAAAATGTCAACAGAAAAGCGGGAAAATCGTTTTTCACATACAGCGCCATCTCTGATACATAGCATGTACTACAAACCAATATTTTAAGTAGATGGCGCCGGTGCGTCGCAATGACAATTAACAAGTCGCAAGGCCAATCGCTTAGTGTTTGCGGGATAAATGTAGAAAATCATTGTTTTTCACATGGGCAGTTATACGTTGCGTGTTCACGAGTTGAAACCATCCGCTTTGTTTGTGTTAACGTCAGACAAAAAAACAAAAAATGTGGTTTACCAAAGTGCACTTCAATGAAACGGATAATTTGCGGACACGTATAACGCTTCGATTCAGTATTTACTTTGGATTCACTTTCATTTACTTAGAAAAGTTCAACTAAATAACACTTCATTTTTGTAATCGAAATGAATTAATTACTGTTGTGAAATGAAATAAAATTTTTCCTTTTCAAGTATAAAACAAAAAAAATTTTTCTTCATCTTTTAATCACCAAACGAAATGTTACATAAAACGAAGCCGTCTGGTGGCGAAACAGAGTTCGCCAGGTTTACTAGTAGTGTATAAATATATGTAAATATAAAATAAATAAATAAAATCTACTATATCTAAATAAATAAATAAACTAAAAATATCACAGGTTTTTCTCTAACGAGAATATCACAGAATATTATCGGGAAACTTGACTAGAGTCTGATTCTTTCCCTTGCGGAAAAGGAGTCAGATCGGATTGTTTCTGTTATCGGAGGTGACTAAAGTTAAATTGATATTTAGACCAGAAGAGTTGGCGGTTTGACTGGATGCATGACTAGGTATTACACTCGGTGGTGGCATTGTCGCCAATCTAATCACGTTTATTTTCTGCTGTATCATCTCTTTTAAAACTGGTATCAGTTGTTTGACAATTTCTTTTTGCAGATTTGCAACGTGCTTGGAGTACTCTTGACCATCTCTGAGTAGGATACGCTTGTTTCAGGTGTGCGTATGACCACCATTTTCTTCCTATTTCCTCGATAGAACAATTTAAGAGGTTCATATATGTAACCACGTTTCTGCTTTGATTAAGCCTTACATGTGGTTTAACATTCACAGCAACTTCTCTAAGCTTTTTGATCGTTTCCTGCTTGCTTGTGAAACAGAGACTGTTTCTATTAAAAGTCCTTCTCTAACTTTCTTAATCATTTTAGGTTCATCTACATATCCAAAAATCTGTTTATGTAATACATTTTATAAATTAAACTCTTGTAAGTTTTGAAAGAACATGTTTTAATAAATTCAGAATGAAAAATAATTCAGATACACATTTTTTATATAAATATAAACAACCAAGTAAAATGTGTGTCGTATGACATCTCGTATAAAACATTGACACGTATGAATAGTATAAACTAAGAAAAATGCCAACAGTTAATTGTAACGACATGTGTGCGTTTAAAGTGTATAGCGCTATCTAAGCGACAGCTTTAATGCTTGAAACACGTGTCGATAAAACCAAGTAAAACTTGTACAGAAGCATAACACGCAACGAAAGAACACCTGATGCAGCATTTCGCTCTTATTATGAGCTCATCAGAGGTGTATACTTAAGTGCGGTATACACCACACATGTCGTTACAATTAACTGTTGGCATTTTCTTAGTTTATACTATTCATACGTGTCAATGTTTACAGATCGTCGTACGACACACATTTTACCTATGTTCATTGCTCCACGAGAGTTTAAAAGACCAACCGCCGTCTTGTACAGTTGTATACCGCACATAAGTATACACCTCTGATAAGCTCATAATAAGAGCGAAATGCTGCATCAGGTGTTCTTTCGTTGCGTGTTATGCTTCTGTATAAGTTTTACTTGGTTTTATCGACACACGTGTGTTTTAAGCATTAAAGCTGTCGCTTAGATAGCGCTATGCACTTTAAACGCACACATGTCGTTACAATTAACTATAAACAACCAACTGAACATCGTTTTTATAAACATAGCAACCACACTCTTATTACATATTTATAAAATCAAAAACATAGTAACATATTTTAGCGTAAATTAAAACAAACAGATGTTCTAACACTCCTCCTCGCTAAAATCTTTTACGCCTAACAGTTCCCTAAATTTTACAAACATGATACAAAGGTAAACCTTTAGTAAAAATATCTGCCTGTTGGCTTTCACTACTAACATAAACTAATACTATAATTCCTTTTTGAAATGATCACAAATGAAGTTAAACTTTAAATCCATATGTTTTACACACGATTATTTGACGGATTTTTATTAAAGCTAAACAGCCCTGGTTATCTTCATAATATGTGATCTGTTCAAAATTATAATCTAAATTAAATAAAAGTTTCTTTAGCCATAAACCATTACTTACAGCATGACATAAATAATTCTGCCTCGGTTGTAGCTAGTGAAACGCAATTTTGCTTTTTCGTGGCCCACATTACAGTATTATTGCCAATTTTAAATACAAAACCGGTCACAGATTTTCTGTCATGCGTGTCACCACCCCAATCAGCATCAACATAACAACATAAATTCATAATATTATTACAACGATTATATTCTAAGCCAAAATTTACAGTACTCTTTAGATATTTTAAGATTCGTTTCGCCTGATTCCAAACTTCATCAGATGCGTTACTCTGAAAACGACTAAAAAAATTTGTAGCAAAGCAAATATCAGGTCTTGTTCCCGACATTAAATATATCAAACATCCCACGAGCTTTTGAATGGGATTTTTCGTCATTTTACTTTCATGAGTGCATATATTAAGTTTCAATTTAGGATCTATTGGTAAACTAGTACCTTTACAGTCATTCATATAAAACCGTTTCAAAATACTCTTAATGTATCGTGATTGATGAATTTTTAATAAGCCCTTATCCCTATCATAGAATATCTCTAATCCTAAGAAGTATTTAAGTATACCATTGTCTTTTACTGAAAACCTTTTCATTATTTTACCCTTAATATTTTTAATTGATCTAAATCTACTCCTGCTAAAATTATATCATCAACATACAAAATTAAATACACTTTACTACTCTCACATAAAATATAAAGACAGTAATCATTATCTGATCTAGTGAATCAAATATTTAGCAGAAAAGTATTAATTTCAATTTTAAGACTTCATTCTCCTTGTAATCAACATCTTCCATTAGTTTACTATTAAGAAATGCTGTTTTAATGTCAAGTTGTTGAAAGTAAAATTTTTGTTGATTTCCAATTATTAAAAGTGCTCTAATGGTTATTAATCTTGCAACTGGCGAATATACTTCAGTAAAATTCTCGTATTCTTTTTGAGCAAAACCTCTAGCCACCAACCTTGCTTTATATTTGTCATCTTCTTGATCTTCCATCGGGTTATAATTAAACACCCACTTCGTATCTAAAATTTGTTTGTTCAGTGGTTTTCAACTTCTTTCCAAGTTTGATTACTTTTAATCGATTCTAATTCTCTATTTATTGCTTGTAACCATTTATCTTTATCTATTCTATTTTCTAAATCATTATAAGAATTCGGTACATTTTCTACAAAACTACATGCGTCAAATGCCATGTACAACTCGTAATCGTCAAACTTTGCTGGAATCTTAACTTTTCTTTTATTCTTTCTATTAGTTACTACTAAGCTATCTTCATTCAAAACATCTGAATCACTATTTAAATCTAATTCTTGTTCTTTATTCTCAATTTCATTTTCGTTTGAGTTTTCTACATTAGAATCTATTTTCACCATACTATTTTTAAAATGATAGTTATTTTCATCAAATTCGACATCCCTACGAATGATTAATTTCTGTTTTTCTATGTTCCAAAGTCTATAACCCGTTGGAGCATAACCTAACATTAAACATTTCTCAACTTTTGCATCAAATTTACTCCTCAACTCTTTCGGTATATGACTATAAGCCATGCATCCAAAGATTCTAAGATTGCTAACATCGGGCTTAACATTGTACCAAATTTCAGAAGGTGTTAAATTTAAATTAGCAGACATTCCTCTATTCATTACATAATTCGTTGCTAATATGGCTTCTCCCCAAAATGTTTAGGCATACCAGAATCAGATAATATTGCCCTCTCTTTCAACGAGACTTCTATTTTTTCTCTCAGTCTTACCGTTTTGTTGTGGAGTGTACGAAATAGTATAATCCAAAATGATTCCCTTTTGCTTACAAAAATTAATAAGTTCTGCAGAGGAATATTCACCTCCATTATCACATCTAAGTTTTGATATTTTACAGACAAATTTGGATTCAACCATTTGTACAAATTCTCTTAATTTTTCGAAAACTTCACGCTTCTGTTTTATTAAATATATAATTGTAAAATTTGAAAAATCATCTATAAATGTCACAAAATAAGAACTTCCATCATACGATGTTGGAGATATAGGACCACAAACGTCCGTGTGTATAATTTCTAATATTCTCTTGCTTTTGGTTCTAGTACTAAATGGAAATCGTGTCATTTTACCGATAATGCAAGGTTCACAAAATTCAACTTTTGACTATTTATGTTTTGATCTATACCTATCACCATTTTCTTTTTAATTATTTCTCTTAATCCTGTAAAACCAATATGTGAATACCGCCTATGCCATTTTTAAATTCATCCTTGTCACTTTCAATATTCAAACATTCTGACGTTATTAATTTAAATGAAATTTCGTAAAGATTCTTTCTAACACCTATCCCTAACAATCTATCATTTTATCGCTTAATTTTACTGTTTCATTTTCAAAAATAACTTTGAGATTTGACATTTCAAGTTTCTTAACAGATAACAATTTTTTTCTTAGCTGAGGAACAAAAATACATTTTTATGCTACATTTAATTTCATTGTTGCTCCTATAGCCGTTAAAAGGTTGTCATTTTTGGCTACTGCAATTTTAATAGGTTCATTTAATACTAGCATATCAGAAAAATATCTTTTATCATTGACCATGTGGTCTGTGCAACCAGAATCTATGAAAACTTTAATTTGTCCCTCTCATCGATTTCTACATCTTTTATATTTGATTCGTTCATAAAACATACAGCATTATTACTATCGTCTACACTTACTTCATTTCTTACGCTTTCATTTTGTTCAACATGATTACTACCGTGATTGGTGGTATTATATCTGCTCCAACCTCTTCCTCGATTCTTCTTCCTCTGTAGTTGTTTCTACTTCTGCTGCTGCTGCTTCTATGAAAACTTCCCCGCTCTGCTGTTTCGATTGAACACATTTTGACAATCTCTAATAAAATGTCCCATTTTACCACATCTAAAACAAGCTTTATTTGTAACATAAAATGCACATGAACTTTCTTGTGATTTCTGATCTGATTTTGACACTTTTCTTTTTCGTATTCGGCAAATAATTTTTCTTGACAATGTCAAACGTGACGTTTTCAATGTTTTCTATGACAGTAACGACAGTTTCATACGATTTTGGTAAACCCAAAAGTAAATTGCACACTAAATCTTCATCTTTGATTTCACTTCCCGATTCCTTTAATTGTCGAACTACTTCTTCAAATTCCTGCAAAAATATTTCTAACGATTCATTTTCTGCAAGTTTCATTGATAACAATTTTCGTTTTAAAAACAACTGTCTAGGTAACCCTTTCTTCTCGTGTTTTTCTTGAAGAATTTTCCACATTTGAAAGGCAGTTTGTTTTCCTCTCAAACATTCTAATTGATTATCATCTACATTTTGAACAATTAACGATTTAGCTTTGTTATCTTTCCTTAATTTTTCTTGTTTCTCCTTTTCTATAGTTGTTATTTCAATATTTAATTCTTCCTCAATGCTTTCGAATACACCATTTTCACTAATTTTTATTAATTCCATTCTAAACTTCCAATTGTGATAATTTTCGCCTTTTAAAATCTATGTAATAGTTTTTATTTCCCATTTGCGCCATTATTCCTTTTCTTAGTTATGTCTATTCTTCAAAATTCTTTTTACTAATGCAACGCTTTTCTTATCATCTCCACAACATTGTGCTCTGGGCCCATAACCTTTTATAAATTAAACTTTTGTAAGTTTGAAAGAACATGTTTTAATAAATTCAGAATAAAAATAATTCAAATACACATTTTTATATAAATATAAACAACCAACTGAACATCGTTTTTATAAACATAGCAACCACACTCTTATTACATATTTATAAAATCAAAAACATAGTAACATATTTTAGCGTAAATTAAAACAAACAGATGTTCTAACAACACAAACGGGCTTTCTTTAAAGAAATCCCTTCCTTCTTAGATACAATCTAGAACCGCGGTAGATCGCGCTTTTCTAGATTCGCATTAGGGTTTCTAGAAGAACTCCTGCCTTCACCCGGATTTGAGGGGGTGGGTGCTCTTTGGATTTGTCCGTTTTATCGCTGTAGTCGTGAACATTGGGCTGGTAATCCTGCCCTACCCGCTGGGGAGTATTATTATTATTATTGGAAAAGACACGGAGGTTTATAGTGAAACAGTAAAGTTTTACAAATTTTGTTATTTTGTTAGCATGCATGTTGATAAATATTACATTTTAAAATTATTTTGAATTCTAATACAGTATGTTCCAAAAAAGTGTGACGCTTCAAGGTTGTTTTTTCTTAAAATGGTAGCAAGGAATTTTACAACAAAAAATGCATATGTACTAGTTACGTAATTTAATTAGTTAATAATATTTTATGACATTACAGTCGGATAATCACATGTTTTACAAAAAAATCGCGTTTCGTTACATGTTTCATGCAACATTTTTTGAAAAAAATGTGTAAAAAATGAATTAAAAAAAGTGGACCATTTTGACACTTACTTTAATTATGAAAAGTGTCACATCTGTCACGAAAAACCCCAATACAAGTATAAAAAAATTTTGGATGATTTAGGATCAGTCAAATGAATGTGTGAAGAATATACTTAAGAAAAACTACTATAAATTTTTTATTAGCATACTGTAATGTCATAAAATAACATTAACTGATTAGATGACGTACGCCTTTTTTGTTTAAAAATCTCTCGCTTCCATTAATCTAAAGAAAATTGTAAATTGCGAAAAAACTGTAACACTTATGCATAGGACATCCATATACCATTCGAAAGAAGACTCCTTTGTTAACGTTATAAATTAATAAAATACATAGTGTTCTATTTAAAATAAGGTTCATATTACGTATTGAATGATCTCACAATTGACCAGTAAATTCTGAATTCCCTATAAAAAAAGTTTAATATTCAATCATGGAATACACTCAGCTAATATTCAACTATTTAGACTAAGAATGAATTTGTTATGATTTGTTGGATTCGAAGATAATGATTTTTTGTAATATGTATATGTACCTCGTATTTTAACAAAAGTGGAGTAACTCAGAACACTCTGTATTTAAATGTAGCTATAAGAAAAAATATAACTTTAATGCGCCACACTTTTTTGGTACATACTGTATACTTCAAAATAATTTTAAATTGTGTATGCTCTAAAATGACAAAACTTGTAAAAGTTTAAACCGGTATCCCACTATCAATATTTTCATATTTATTTTTATAATTCTCAAACGAAATAAACGGAATTCATCTCGAATAGTAAATACTATTTTTCTACGAAATGAGAAAATAATGAAAACAGGGACTAATGAAACAATAAAAAAAAAAAGGTTTCAAATACGTTGGTCTGGATACTTCACGGTTTAGCTTATAGTGAAAATGATAATATTACGTCGTTAATACAGATTTCCATCAATTATAATGCAACAACTGAAAAGCGAAAGTTAGATACTTTCGCCACTGGAGAAGAAAATGCAACTTTCACACTATGACAACTGCTAAAAATCCTACTTTCATGTGTCATAAGTAGAAAAATAGTTATTTATGTATCAACGCACTAAAGTTTGAATTTTCATGACGATTATGTTTTAGTTGCAGAGGCGATAGCTGAGTCAAATAAAGCACGCGAGTCATGAAAAAACTTTATTTCATGCTGGTATCTAAAAGGACATATTTCGGATCATTTATGGTACGAAAACTTAAACTTTAACGTCCCAGAACTTTAATTTTTATTTTGATCTAGGACGTTAAAGTTTAACTGTTTGTACTATTGTTGTTTTATTGCCAAGGAAATTTTAGGTTACCGCTTAATTAATTATTACTTATTATTATTATTTTCATAAATTTCTAATATGAAATAATTTGAATTTATCTCGAACGAAAAGTGTTTTTAAAGCACTCACTAAGACACTAATAATTTCGATCTCGACTTTAAAATTTCACTTTTCGTTCTAAAAATCTAAGTTTAATGCTTGCTATAGTGGTTGCATAATTTGCTTGCACTTCATTGATTTATTGAATTGGCAGCATTTTATATCATACAATACACATAAAATCGAGTTTTGCTTTTCTGTTTGTTTGTTTGTCCGCCTTCTCCTCCAAAACTACTCAACCGATTTTGATGGTTGATCATTTTTTTTCAAGAGGTCAAGGCGATGAATTTAGGCTGTTTACATGTTGACCTGACCATTGTCCTCTGAGCTGGTAAGATCAAATCTTTAAAAATTGAAAGAAATATCGACACATTCCAACGCTCTTATCTCACTCCGACTTATTCTAGGCCCACTCTCTGGTTCAGTAGTTACATATATAATACCACCAAACGAATTTACCATCACTTATTCTGAAACTTAACCTCCAAACCACAACAGCGCACGTGCTCTCAAAAACCAATCCAAACGTTGTTTTGTTCAACATAAATACAAACGTTTCTATTTACGTGACGTTACGTCAAAATATTTAAAGTAACCTCACTCAAATATACAATATTGACCTGTTTGTCAAGAATGTACATATCCGTTTACCAAAATTTTTATAAAAATATGACGAAAATATTGACAGTGGTTCTGTGCTTTACTGTTTTGCTATAAATCTCCGCCCGTTGGTAGTGATTCGCCCTGTATAATATAATTAAAATTGGATCAAACATTCGTTTTCAATTGCATTTAGAAAAACTGTTTCTAATATTTTTTTTTCGATATGAGAAATAACCCATTTTTTTCTGAAACAAAAACTGAATTCATATTACGTGACTATAGTATTTTTTGGTCAATTTGATTGATTCAAGCAGAAATTGATACCAAAGCCAAATTTAGAATAAAGTTTTAAATAATAATGTATCATCAAAAGGAATTATCTCTATTAATTGTATAATTTTTGAAATTTGTTAAAAATTGTACAGGGTGGCCCACCGAAAACGTTTTTTGGAGTTATCTTTACTTAAAAAAAAAACGCTCGGACAGATCAATTTTTGTTAGGAGAGGGACACTTTCAAAAGACAAAGTTGACCCCAAAATAACAACATGGTGGCCGCGGCAGGCCCCATGTCAAAAATCTTAAATGGCATGATAGGTCAACAGATACCTCATATGAAAGCCCTTTTAATACTCTATACAGCTATATGCATCTTATTTTGGTCGGCCCAAGGGGCCTCAACAGAACTATTTTGAAAAATTAAAAACGCAACTGTTTATTTGCACAGTTTTATAATGTTTCGCCAAGTTACTTCGCTAAGTGTGTATAATTATTGCTCTACAAAAATTTAACATGCTAAGTAAAAAAATATAATCTTGGGTAACAATTCAATTGTTATATGATCGTTTTGCTGATGATGATAGCTTAGCTATTGAAACACGTGTCCGAGTATAGTTTTTGGTGCAGCTATATTTAAAAATTTGTCGTAGTAAATAACTATATTTCTCGGCTTATTTATTTTTGTTAAGTTTACATTAATATCTTGAAGTAATAAATTCAGAAATATTTAGTAGAAATAATATATGCGTGGTAAATATAAAGGATGCAAAGTATAATAAATTAACGCTGGTAGATATTGTGAATGTGAAGTAGAATAAATTAACGCTAGGTAGATATAACGCATGCTCAGTAGAATGCGTTAAATGTAAATAAACGTCTCTTGCATTGTAGTTGAGTGATTTTTATATCTTGAAATAGAGTCAAACCTCACCTTCTTTGTTGTTTTGAATTATGTGTCTTGCTTTGTAGTTAAGTGTGATGGTGGTGAACGGTGTTGGTTAGTAGGTTACAGCTATTACAATTTTCTTCTTAAAAATTATGTTTTTATGTGATTTGGGGTAAACGTTTTTTGTACTTTACCTTTTGTATTTGTAATAATATCTTTTATCCTTTTGTGGACAGTAAAAACAGAACTTATTTTATTTATATAAACAAAATCTGTGAACCACGTGAGCCAGGTGGAACATCAGCCAACTGCAATAAAATTAAACCAAAAATGTGATTTGCCATTCGTTGAATTTTCAATCGATAAATTGTTAGTTCGATAAATTGATTTTCGGTTAATTGTTATTCGGTAAATAAACGTTTGGTTTGTTTTGAAATGATGCTTTAATTTTTGTATACATAGCTTCCATTATTTTTACCGAGTAAACTTGTTCAAATACTTTGCTAAGCGTCCAATTTATCTATCTAGCAAAAAGTATTAAAAAACTTAGCATTTTGATATTATGCATTTTCTAAAATATATACTTCCAAAAACTACTTAGCAAATAATTAATATACATGACAACTCGAATTATTTAGGTTACAAAACAGTAAAAAATACATAACAAATAATTACGACCCAATAAAAAATAAATACTGCAATATGGTCAAGAATGCCAATTCATGTGTGCAAAGAACATTCATTAAAAATAAAATTTCCCTGACAAATGAATAGGGTGCCTCGGCAGCCCCCATCTCAAAAATCTGAATTTACAGGAGAGTCAAGTGGCACCTCATATGAAAGGTATTGCAGTTCTCTATTAAACCAAGTACATTTTATTCCGTGAAAAGGAACTAAGGGGACCCAAGGAACTCCTTTTAGTAGAAAACAGTAAAAAATGCAAAAAATGCAGAACTAGTAGTAAGATCAATTCAAGTTTGAAATGGACCTCACGTAATAACAAAATTTCTCTGTAGATGCTAACAGAAGCAGTCCCTTACACAAAAATGTTAATTGGGATGGGGGTGGAGTGATACCTCATACGTAAGATTTTGTATGATTCTTTGCATTTTATATTGTTTTCTAGAGAAAGGAGGTTCTTGGGCCTTCTTAATCCCTTTTCACGGATAAAATGTATTTGGTTGAATAAAGAATTATAATACCTTTCATATGAAGTGCCCATTGATCCGCCCTGTAAATTAAGATTTTCGAAATGGGAGCTGCCGGAGCCCCCTGTTCATTTGTCAGGGCAAATAATTTTTTCATTAATGAATGTCTCTTGTAAACATGAATATGCATTCTTGACCATATTGCAGTATTTTCTGACTTTTTTAATTTTGAAAATAGGCCTTCGGAGGCTTTTGGAGCCCTTTGACCGAAATAAGATGTATATAGCTGTATAGAGAATTCAAGAGGCTTTCACATGAAATACCTGTCAACTCATCATGACATTTAAGATTTTCAAAGTGGGGGCTGCTGGGATCACCCTGTAGATATTTCGGGGTCAACTTTGTCTTTAGAAAGTGTCCCTCTCCAAACAAAAATTGACGTGTCCGAGCAATTTTTCTTAAAGTGTAGCTTCAAAAACCGGCCTGTTTCGTTTTCGGTGGGCCATCTTGTATAATAAAATTCTACAGCAAATAGTCATATTATATAAGTATATAAGGTTTATGCTAATTTAATAGTTATTTAACGTTATGATTTCCTTTGTTTTTTTCTTTTTCTTTTTCTTCTTTTTCTCCGGTTCTGGCTCATCTTCTATTTCAGTGATATAATTCTTGAATAATCCTACAGCATCATATGCAGCTTGATACACGCCGGTTTCTGTAACATTTTAAACAAATTACCAATATTTGATTTAAACTTACTTACTCTCTATTATCGGTTTTGCACTATCATAAACTTTCTTTAATTTATCTCTCGTAAGCTCCATAAAAATAATACCGTTATCTATGATTTCGTCCAGGTTATTATAAGATCTGATAAAAGGAGCTTTTCTAACTTCAGTGGAATTATCGAAAACTATTGATTCGTTGTTTTTATTTTTCTAAAATAATAGCTATAGTTGGAATTGATTAAAAAAATTCTTTTCACCTGTTTGTAGTTCTCTATAGCTTTTTTAAAGTAATGTTGTGCATTTTCGACTACATTTGGCGAACTTAATATATCCTTAAGAGTATCGGTGATTTCATGACCAATTGGCTTCATATCTTCTGTAAACGAATTGTTGCTTATAAAAATCTGATTTTCGCGGGGGGCTCCATGTACTACCTAGTAATTATTAAAAATAAAATATTGAAATTGCTACTAATATGCGCTGAATACCTGGGTAATAACAATGAGGAATATCCATATATTTTGGAGCATGTTATTTAAATATCTATGCTTGCACTTTTAACTTTGATCTTGTACTGTTTTTAAGAACTTGGTTGTGTGTATTTTATCATTGGCATTGTAGATTGCACGACAAAGTCATAGGTTACATAGTTCAACATCTAAAGAGATTAAAACAATAATCTAAATTGGTGCTAGATCTACTTATGTTTAATTTTAACTTCGAAATTATGGGGCCCTCCTTAGAAGGGATTAGTACAAGTGTGATTGGGTTTACGTACATAGTTTGTTATATTATTTAAATAAATTAGTGTTTTCTTATTAATTTTAGAAACGAATGTTGGTAAACTACATGTAACTATAGTTATGCTGTTTGCTATAGTTTATTTATTAATTAGATACAACTTCAAGCAATTTTCATTTTTGATGTATCATTTGACATTTCATAGTATCAAAAACTAGTTATCACACAACTTACTAAAAGTAAAACTTTCCTCACTTTTCAGATTCTTAACATTTATTTTGATAACAGTAACAATGGTGAGAGCCAAAATTAAGCTCAAAACTTTTTAAATCCATTTTTAATTTTTTCAAATATCTGGTACTTCACTAGATGGATCTTTGCCTTAAATGAAAATTTAGCAAATCTTATTAATCATTAACAATTTTTTGTGTAAGTTATGAATGACATTATTCTTATGAATTCATTTTGTTTTGATCAAGCGATAGAAAAAAAAATAGTGAGATAATAATGTATCATAACGTAGGTATAGTTATAAACATTATACAGTATCCGCCAAAATAAACAGTACCGAAAAATAAAAAATAAATATGAACGAAAATAATGCTCTACCAAAAAACGTTTTCTTCCATTGTTAGAACCATTTTTAAATCAAATTTAACTGCAGCGTACTATTAATATATCAACTAATGACAATTAAGTCAAATATGACAAATCCATATTACATAAACAACTCCACCGCACTTTCTGTTTCGGTACTGTTTATTTTGGCGGATAAGCAGTATACATTAAAAAATAAAAGTCAATCCTTTGATAATTATAGCCAACATAAGTGTTAGCAAAATTAAAAATCTTGAATCGCCTGCTGTAAGTTGGCAAGAGGTTGTACAATAGCACAGATTACTAAGCGTTTGCAGATGGGAAAGCTAGCCTTTTCGGCAAAACAAAAATTTTGTGCGCATGTCGGTAGGCGCCATTTTATAAGTGGTTTTTAATCAACCTTAAACTTTTGAGCGATTGTGCATAATAATAATATTTTTAAGAATATTAATTATGGATTATAAAATAAATAAAGGAGGAACCGTCTGCGCTTATCGCAGCTGTTCTTCTAAAACAGGTGGACCAATTTCTTTATTTAGATTTCCAAGAGATGCCATAAAGTAAGTGAATGTTTATATTTATATGTTATAATGAGTAAATCTTTTTAGAGCTGATCGATGGTTAAATGCTTGTAATAGGATTGATTTAAGAACTAAAACTGCAGAAGAATTGAATAAGAATTTTCGAATATGTGAAAAGCACTTTGAAGCAAACTGCTTTTCCAATAGTGGTGAAACTAGGAAGCGTTTATTAAACAATGCTGTGCCGACCATATTTTCATATATGATAAAGCGAAAATCTGATTGTGTGGTCTTGCTGATGAACCACTTAAGAAAGCGAAATCTGTGATTCAAAATAATGATTTATCAATTACTCCTACTCAAGATTATTCTACTATAGTGTCTGTAGCAGGTATGTTTAACATAAAAATCTTCCTTTTAATGTAACCGTTTGTCCAAACTATTTATGAATTATTTACATGAAACTGTTTTCGGAATTTAATATTTTATGATTTTTGAAGCCGTTAAGTGGAATTTCTTGTAAAAATGTTGTTTTTAGAGTCAACGTATGTACACCAATGTGCTCTACCTTTAAGTTCGCCAGTTAGTACTCAAACACCTCTTGCATTGAGCTGTAATAGTCCTCGAAAGAAAAACCTGAGAAACAAAATAAATCAGTTGAAGAAGAGTTGCAAAAGAAAAGTACGTTACAAGAAAAAGGAAGTAGCGAATGGACACTTAAAGACTTTGATCATTTGTGTGATAAGTTTTTAACAAAAGATTTTGCTGAATTAGTTAAAGTGCAGGCTAGACTAAAAGATCGAAAACCTCTTGCTCGAAGATATACACAAAGATTTAAACAACTGGCTTTAACTATTTATTTTTAGGACCTCGAGTCTACAAATTTTTGAGTAAAATGTTATGTTTACCAACCAAACGATGCTTGACAAAAATGACAGAAAAAGTGATTTGTTTACCTGGCTTAACAAATTTAGCAATTTTTACTGCTTTAAAAGTAAAAATTGCTGGGATGTTAGAACAAGAAAAACATTGCTTAATATGTATTGATGAAATGAGTCTGAAAGCAAATCTTTACTATAACACGCAAAGAGACGAAATCATCGGTTATCATGATGAAGGAGAAGGAGAAAAAAGGCACATTTTGCAAAAACGCTGCTGTAATTATGGTAAAAGGTTTGTATACCGAGTGGAAACAACCTATAGGTTATTTCTTCGTTGAGTCGCAAATTAAACCTGACGTGTTACTTGGTATTATTCACAAATGCATTAAGGAATTATTAAACTGTGGTCTGTATGTCGATGCACTTATTACCGATATGGGATCCAATTTCATTAAATTATCACATTTGCTAAGAATAACACCGTCTAAGCCGTATTTTAATGTAGATGACAAAAAGATTATATACATATTTGATACATGCCACTTGGATCAAAGCAACTAGAAACAATTTAATTAATAATATATTTGCTTTCGACGATCAACGGACATCGTGGTCATACGTGAAGACTTTTTATGAAGCTGATAAAAAACAAACTTATAGATGTGCACCAAAGCTAACGGATTCTCACATATTTCCAAACAACTTTGAGAGAATGAGAGTAAAACTTGCCACTCAAGTACTCAGCAATACTGTTGTAAGTGGTATGAGTACCTACTTAAGTTTGGGTGCTCTCCCTGAAGATGCAATGGCAACAATTGAAATTATTGATTGTTTTAATAAGCTTTTTGACATATTAAATTCTTCGCGTTCAAATAATTCTAATATGTTTAAAGTTGTTTTCAAAGGTGCAGATTTTCAGTTGGATTTTCTCAACAAAATGTTAGAATTAATAGAAAAATGAGAATATTAAATGGGAAAGGTGCCGACGTAACTTCAATGTCTAAATTTAAAGTTTGTTGGTTAATTACAATAAATGGAATCATCCAACTTTGGAGAATGCTACAACTAGCAGGATTCAGTATTTAAAAACTAGAAGAGTCAATCAAGACTCTATTGAAAATTTCTTCGGAAGTATTAGACAACAAGGAGGAAATTCTGTTAATCCTACGCCTGTTCAATTTGAAAGAGCATTTAAAAAACTTTTTGCTCAGAGCTATCTTCATACAGAGCATATGAATTGTGAGATTAATTTTGACGAGCTACTGCTTGAATGGAACTCATTGGTTGTTGACGACGTTAAAGTGGATAATGAAAGAATTGATTATAATCGCGCCATCACTCTTCCAGATTATGATTATAGGCATGAGAATATTCCTACTCAAAATGCTTTCATTTATGTCTGCGGTTATCTACTGAAAAGGCATTAAACATTCATCAATGTCCGGAATGTGTCCAATTTTCTAAACAAGTGTCCGAAGTAGATTCAAACAAACTGTTTATTTATTTTAAAGCATTTGATGCAAAGGAAAACGCTTTTGGTGGATTGAGGGTGCCCAGTTTAAAATTTGTTGAATATGTGTATCAACTAGAAAAATATTTGTGGCTAAGTATGAAAAAGTTTGTACTGGTAAAACATTTCGCACGTTTATTTTAACGAAATGAAGACAATATGTTGTCCACATGATTGCCCTGATTTCCCATCAGAGTATGTTTTGAAATTATTCATAAGATTAAAAATTTTCTATTCTTTAAAGTACGCTAACAGGGATGTAAAAACAAAAATAAAAATAAAAAAATGCAAAAGTAGCTATTTTAAGTCACTTGTAACATGGACTGAATAAATGTTCTTCTAGCTTATACGTTTTATATAAGTATAGTGTTGATGGTGCAGATCGCAAATTTTTGTGTGTAAATTGTAAAATAAAACTTTCGAGAAAACGATGTGTTAATCATTTAAACTTCTAAATCAAATCAATATATTATGTTCCATCGTGACTTTTAACATTATGTTAACACTTATTGCAAGGAAACTTAATTTTAAACTGGCAAATAAATGCACCTAATGTAATTTGTAAAAATTATTTGTGTATGTACTACAATTATGCACTGCCACTAATATATTATCACTAAAATTAAGCAAAATTTGATAGTAAAATCAAATATGAACATATTTTTTATATTTGCTATTGTAAAATATAAGCTATTTTTACTGTAATGTAGCAAGTTATTTTCAATAGGAATAAATGAAAACAAATTTTTTTTAATTATTAAACTCAATTTTTCTACAAAGTTATTCCATATTTAAATTGCGCGCGCCTTGATACCACTTAAACAATGGCGGAAGGTCATTTCATTTCGACCCCACGAGATCAAAAATACCGCCGTAGCTTTCCCATCTGCAAACGCTTAGTAATCTGTGACAATAGCAAACAAACACCGAGAATCACTCGACAGCTGTTTCGTCCTTTTGGGACTCTTTAGGAGTGAGAAAACTCTAGTGTAAGTTTACTATTCTGCCGTGTTAACTCAAAAGGGCGTATGTGATATTTTTTATCTGACATATTTTGTCTTATGTTATCCGATATAGCACAATACATCATTTTGTTAAGAAAAAAATCCGTATTTGATTATAGTATTACGTGAAATGCATTAAAAGGAGTGGCCGTAACAGCGATTTTTGTCATGATGTTAGTACAAAACCTTATTTTGAGTTAACACGGTAGTATATATACAGGGTGTCCCACCACTAACGGCACGGAGTTTCAAAGCCACGTCTTTCTTTATTTTGAATTTATTTAAATTTAATATTATGTAGTTAATAAGGGCTACAAACTAAAAATATTTTCAAATATACAGGGTGGTTCATAAACGAGTAATGCATCAAAGTTATGTTTTTTCTTAAGGAACACCCTGTACTTGACGACGATTTTAAATTCTATGGAAAAATAACGGCCTTTCCTCTACCTAGCTATTGGGGTTCTTCAGATGTTTTGATTATTCGATAAATGTACGGTCTTTTAAAAAAAAAAGTTCTCCGGTGCAAGATGAAACCGAAGAAAAAACTCACTGGTTTTCAATTAATAACTTATTACTTCATCAACCACTGAAGTAAAAATTTCAAAATACTTCACAGGGTGTTCAAAAATTCAAGTACCATTATCAATACATTCAAAGTAGATTACCTTGCTTATCTCAAATAGAACACCATGTATTTATTTGGATCATCTCATAGAGAAAATAATTTTCTTTCATTTGGTACTAGGGTTCCTGTACCCAAATGCAGTAGTTTTTGCGCTAATCACACTTTTTATGATTATAAACAATGTATTTACATTGAGACGATTTTTTCCATATAATTCAGTTACCTATAATGTCATTTTTTGATAGGTTCAACAACTTGAAGTAAAATAAAAATAAATGAAAATGAATTAAATTTTCAAATCAAATAGTAGGTGACGTATTGTATACAATATTTTTAATAAACGTAAGTAATGCCAACAGATAACTGTAACGACGATTGAATGTTTAAATGCAAATCGTTATCTAAGCAATAACGTTCTTTATACACGAAATCTCGCAAGACATGCATTTCAATTAATATTTTTAAATTAACCCCATTGAAAAAAATTAATAGGGGTCAAATCTGGGGATGTAACACACCAGTTGTGTTCACTCCCTCTGCCGATCCATTTATTTCTCAAATGTCTGTCGAGATAATTTCTCAAGTCAATTGAAAAATGAGCAGATGCGCTTTCTGACTACATCTTTCTTTGAACATAGGGCGGTACACAACACTGCCAGTAGCACAAAATCTTTCTTGGATGTTCTCGATTAGGGTAATTTTGAGCATTATACTCTTGATTCCAAAAGACAATTTTCCAGACATTCTGTCTATCTTTTCTTGGAGTGAGTACTGTTTAATTTTTTGAATAGGTATATCAACACTATGTAAGCATGTTCGGTAGTAAGGTTGCCAATCTCTACTTCAAAAAGCAAATCATTGATGTTTTTCTGGGACTAATGACTGCTTTTTGTCTAAAGCCCTTATTTTCATAGCGACATTCTTCCCAAAAGCATCAAAACGGTCTTCTGGTGTGATTGGACGAGGGCGTTTAAAATGGTCTCGTGCGGATGTTTTTACTTCTTGTGATAAATTGTCATCTATCTTTTTAGATTTAGCAGGTTTCGATGAGCGAGATCCAATATTACTTGAAGCTTGGACAGGCTTGGCACCTACGTTTAAATTTAGATTCTTGGATTCTGTTGGTTGGTCTTGATTGTTGTCGCTTGTTTTAATGTTTGGTGGATTGCGGTTCTACTGGTCAGTAGTTGTATTATCCGACGTCTGGACTCTCTGAAAATTAAATAAATCTAATTAGTACATAAATCATAGACTGATATCGGCCCCTATTGACATTTTAAGATTATCTAAGTTTTTACACAATCCACAGCTAGTTAGAATTATAATTTTATTTTTAGTTTTACTCACTTTATAATACATGGGAAAATATGGTATTAAATTTTTTTTACGCAGGTTATCGCGATATGCGGCGAAACTGATGAAACTAAAATTCGAGGCAAAGTTTAGGTAAATACTTTAACATACCATTTTCGTGGCGATGTATACGTATGTTTTCACTATTTTTGCACAGATTGTTGTGAGATAACAATTTGTCCGTAAGAAACAAGAATTACAAGGCGAATTGCTTTAAACTGGAACTTTACCTACTCCACATTTTCCAACATTAGAAAAAATTCTTGTGTTTTGTCGATAATTGTGAAAAATTTATTGTATAATAATAAAAAGTACACAATACATTACTTTTTAACATCTATTGCAAAGTTTCAATACGAGGATGTATTGATATCTAGTTAGCCTAGACCAGTTCCTTGCATAAACAAAATATTGCGTTACCATAGCAACGAACAATAACTTATTAGAAGTGTCAGTGTAAAGTTTGACGTCAAAAAAGTAAACCAGAGTCACGCAATAAATTAAATGAAAAAGATGTCCACCGAAATTGTGAAAATCGAAAAATTGGAGTATCGAGCCATCATCAAGTACCTGTATTTAAAAGGGTTAAGAGGTAAGCAGATTTACGAAGATATGCTTAATACCCTTGGTGATCAATGTCCTTCGTATCCGACCGTCAAAAATTGGAATGCAAGCTTCAAAAGAGGTAAATTTTCCATTGAAGATGATGACCGATCGGGAAGGTCAGTTTCTGTGTCAGTCTCCGAAAATATCGATGCAGTTCATGACATGATTTTATCAGACCGTCGAATTGGGCTAAAACGGATATCTGAAGCACTGAATATTTCATACGAACGCGTTCATCATATGGTTCACGTCAATTTTGACATGAGAAAATTGCTGCAAAATGGATCCCCAAATGTTTGAATGTTGACCAAAAGCGTGCAAGGGTAGAAGCATCGCGTTCGATCTGTGCTCGATTTGAAAACGATGTAGACTTCTTAAACCGAATTGTTACTATTGATGAGACTTGGGTACATTTCTACGATCCAGAAACAAAGCAACAATCGATGGAATGGCGACACTCTGGTTCTCCAAGACCTAAGAAGTTTCGTGTCCAAAAATCTGCTGGAAAAGTTCTTGCTTCAGTTTTTTGGGATTGCCATGGAGTAATCATGATTGATTTTTTGGATAAGGGTAGAACAATAACTGGAGATTACTATTCGACATTACTGACCACTCTACGGAAAAATATTAAAGAGAAAAGACGCGGAAAGCTATCCAAAGGTGTTTTGTTTTTGCAGGACAACGCCCCTGCACACAAATCTTATGTTGCCATGCAAAAAATTCGTGATTTAGGGTTTGAATTACTAGAACACCCCCTTATTCACCCGATTTGGCTCCGTCCGACTATCACCTCTTTCCTCAACTGAAAAAAAGTTTAAAAGGTCGTACATTTTCTTCCAACAAGGAGGTAATAGAAGCTGTTGAGGTCTGGTTTGCAGAGCAAGAAGAAACATTTTTTTGAAAGGTCTAGAGATGTTGCAGGTTCGCTGTAATAAATGTATCCAATTAAGAGGAGAATATGTTGAGTAATAAAATATTTTGACATTGAAATTTTGTTTGGTTCTATAGTAGGCTAAGAATTTTTCAATATATCCTCGTACTGTCACCAAAACGTTTATATAAAACCTATTTCGACTACATTAGATAATAACGACTAAAACATCAGTTAATGGCATGATCAAAGAACAAAAAATGTAGGAAAAAGAAAAATGATTGTTCCTACCAAATTACACTGCAAGATTATAATAACTCATTTAACAGTTAAGGTCATGTACGTCAATATTCGTGAGAGTTTTTTCGTGTGTTTTTAATACAAACATTAAATATGGAAGGTGATCAGCACTTTACAGTACTCTATGGTCCACAAGAAAAACATGTTGTTCCCGAGAATCACCACTTTGGTTTCCTGGACAATTAGAAAAACATGTACAACAGATTTGCACAAAATATAATTACATACTAATATAGAGCTCACGACAAATATTCTACAAATTAATGTTGACATGTTTAGTAAGGACAAATCAAATTTCTAGTCCAATCTTTGTTTCAGGAAGAGGGTCGATATTTTACTTTTACAGGAAACACTGTGAAGATGAGACAAGTAAACTCAATAAATGTATAGTAAAGGTTTTTCAATTAGTAGCCCCATTAATGGAGTCAAAGAAAATATTCAATACGAAAATATACAAAAAAGTATAATTTCTGAAATATTCGTTACAGCTTCTAAAATAGCAGATTTACACGTAGTTAATATTTACCAACTTTCTCCAATATCTTGGCTAGAAAATTTTAATGTCGTTTCTCCTCATCCATGTGTATACAGTATGTCCCCGGATTGAGTTTACAATAGGTATGATTGACCAAAATTTTTGAATTGGAATTTCATATTTTGGGATTCCGCCCTGCTTGGTCTGAAACTTAATTTTAGTTTACTTTCGATTTTTCAAGTCAAGTAAGCCTTGACAGTCGAGCAAACACTATTTTAGTTCTAGGTAAACGTAAATACCCCTTTTCGTTCACAGTACGCCAAAGTGTTACTAAGAAAAGTTTTTAGAATTAACAGTTATAGCGTTATGCAAATTTTCAGAATGATCGGCCTACTTTGATAAATTCCAGTGTTGGTGAGTATTGAATTTTAAACAGCAACAATAGCATGAGGTGGCTTAATATTTACAAAACAAAAACATCGATTACATGTCAAGTGTTTATTGTAGTATAACATGTGTCGTTATCTTTAATAAAGTTAAAGTAATATCACAAAACTGATTTTCATTGCGAAGTAATGACAATATTTTTACAATAAAATGCTAACGTTAGAACAGAAAATATATTTAGTACAGTGTTATGGACGTGGAAAAAGTTACCGTTACGTGATTGAAAGATTTAATGAAAAATTTCCAGATATTTATGTAACACATATGGGTGTACAGAAGCTTATTAAGAAATTTTTAAGAACTGGTTCAGTACTAAATGTAAAGAAAGCTAAGAGAAAACATAATGAAGACGATGTCGCTACTCTGCTAATTTTAGATTCGGTACAAAATGATCCAAAACTGTCTTTGAGGAAGCGGTCGCTTCGGCTTAGGCATTAGTAAATCACACATACAACGAACTTTGAAAGACCGGAAGATTTATCCCTACAAACCCATTTTTAATCATACTTTGGAACCAGGAGACGAAGCAAAACGTCTAGATTTCTGTTTATGGATAGGAAGCAAAATAGCAAGTAATCGTTATTTTTATCGAAACATTTTGTTCTCCGACGAGGCTACATTTTTACCAATGGAACTGTTTCCTCGCAACATGTTCGATATTGGAGTGACACTCAATCTTTTTTTTAATTACAAATCACCGGCAATATTTTGTTAAAGTCAATGTATGGTGTGCTATTTCATATTATGGAATAATAGGGCCATATTTTTTGATAATAATGTTAACCAGCATATATACTTAAATATGCTAGACAATTTTTTCGATGACGCTTTAGGTGAGTTGCCTCTCAATTATCGGCGATCAATGTATTTCCAACACGATGGTTGTCCGGCGCATTATTCACAAATTGTTGTGAATTGGTTAAACCATAAATTTGGTCACCGTTGGATGGGTAGGAATGGTCCAGTTTTATGGCTCCCTAAGGAGCCCAGATTTGACTATTGCCGATTTTTATTTGTGGGGACGTTTAAAACAAGTAGTGTATGCAAAAAAATAGAAAAAATAAAAAAAAAAAAAAAAAATAAAAAAATTTTAAAAAAAAAAAAAAAAAAAAAAAAAAAAAAAAAAAAAAAAAAAAAAAAAAAAAAAAAAAAAAAAAAAAAAAAAAAAAAAAAAAAAAAAAAAAAAAAATTTTTTTAAAAAAAAAAAAAAAAAAAAAAAAAATTTTTTTAAAAAAAAAAAAAAAAAAAAAAAAAAAAAAAAAAAAAAAAAAAAAAAAATTTTAAAAAAAAAAAAAAAAAAAAAAAAAAAAAAAAAAAAAAAAAAAAAAAAAAAAAAAAAAAAAAAAAAAAAAAAAAAAAAAAAAAAAAAAAAAAAAAAAAAAAAAAAAAAAAAAAAAAAAAAAAAAAAAAAAAAAAAAAAAAAAAAAAAAAAAAAAAAAAAAAAAAAAAAAAAAAAAAAAAAAAAAAAAAAAAAAAAAAAAAAAAAAAAAAAAAGACCTGTGTTTAATAGCTCAATAACAGGATTGTGACATGGTTCCATTACAATCAAATTTTTTTTTTTTTTGTATTTATAATTGGGTGAAGGAAGAGGAAGAAAAGGGGGAAAAAGGGGAAAGGGAAAAGAGGGGAGTTAATAAAGGGGGGGGGGGGGGGGGGAAAGGGGGGGGAAGGGAGGAAGGGTTAAAGTGGAAAAAGTTTTTTGGGGAAAAGGGGGGGGGGGGGGGAAGGAAGGGGGGGGGGGGTGGAAAAAAAAGAGGGGGGGGGGGGGGGGGGAGGGGGGGGGGGGGGGGGAAAAAAGGGAAAGGAAAAGGAAAGGGAGGGGGGGGGAGGGGGGGGGGGAAAAAAAAAAAAAGAAAGTTGAAAAAGAAAAATGGGGGGAAATAGGGGGGAGGGGAGAGGGGGGGGGGGGGAGGGGGGGGAAGGGGAATTTGAAAGGTAAAAAGGGGGGGGGGGGGAAAGGGGAAGGGGGAAGAAGGAAAAAAAGGGAGGAAAGGGGGGGGGAAGATAAAAGAAGGAGGGGAGGAAAAGAAAGAAAAAAAGGGGAAGGGGGTGGGGGGGGGGAAAGGAAAGAGGGGGGGGGGGGGGGGGGGGGGGGGGGGGGGGGAAAAGAGGTGGTAAAAAAACATATGGTATTAAACAGATTCTCCAAGAAGTCAACATAGACCTTTGCTATTCAAATTTGACTTCAAATTCCGTTTGTAGAATCTTTAAGAAAACTAAGATGGAATTTTCAGAAAAAAGCTAATGGATAAACTATAGAACATCTCTCGATTCTATATCTTAGATGGATACCACCGGTTTCTGATAATTATTGTAGGTTTTGTAGGTGCTGTTAAATGTGCAGCAAAAAAATCCATTCCACGTGGTTTTCGAAAGGAATATGTCCCATGTTGGTCAACTAAAACAAACAGATTGTACAAATCATATCATATGCAAATCTAAATAAAGAAACTGGGGATGCTGTACTGTCATCTCTAAATAATGGAAGAAAAGAGAAATGGACTTCATTAATAGAAAATATGAATTTCATACATTCAAGTCATAAAACTGGGCACTTTTAATAAATTAGGATCTACAAATCAATCTGCTATATCAAATACAAAAATGTTTACAAATTCTATTGCTTCTCGGTTGGTTAATGTTTTAAACTCAATAAAAGTGGAGAAATCAATTATCACAAAGATGAAAAAGTGCCTACTAAAAGAAAAGGAAAAAGGACCAATCAAATTTGGGAAATTATTCGTTCTAGTGGCTACTGACATTTCTCAATGATACTTATAATGCATGTAAGTTACCAACAGATGAAGAAGTGTAAAGTCGTGGCAATTTTAAAGAAAAATAATTCTCTAATAATTATGAATTGAAAATGCAGGACTTTGTTCTGGTAGAAGTTGTTTTTATGAAGTATTGGCAATAATAACGCATACCGAAGCGTTATTCCTTGTCTAAAATTATTTCTTTATTGAAAATATGTTATTTAATCGAAAGTTTAGAGTTTTTGTTGGGGATCAAACCAGTAAATTTAGATTTTTAAATAATGATCTTCCTTCTTTACAATGTCGAAAATTCGTCTACGGAAATTTCATTTCAACATTTTGATTTTTTCGAAATTGAAAGAAAGCTATCTGATGATTTGCGTATTATGGACAATTTCTTCAAAACATGGCAATTATGCCTGATTCCTAAAAAGGCAGAGGTTTTTGTTTTAATTTAAGTAATAGAGAAAAAAGTTGAAATCTTAATGTCATCTTTAATAATACAAAGTTAAATCATAATTTTAACCCAATTTATCTGGAAGTAACTTTAGATACGCGTTTAATTTACAAAGATCATTTAGAAAAAGTCAAACAAAAAATAAAAACAAGAAATAATGTCATTTAAAAATTAGCTGGAACAACTTGGGGAGCAGATGCAAAGCCAAAAATAGATGCCCAGTTGAATTGCACTATGCGTATAATTAGTGGAACCATTAAATCTACTCCTCTCTAGTGGTTTCGTGTTCTTGGTAATATTACTCTATCAAACATTCAACAAAAAGCTGCGTTAAAACGAGAATGAGATAACAAAAACTTACCAATTTGGAATAATATTGAGAACCCTCCAACTAAAAGTCTTAAATTTCGAAATCCTGTATGGTTGCAAGAGTACTTAACTATGGTTTTTTCTGAAGTTCAAATGTGGAAAAAATTATGGTCTGAAGTTGATGATCCAACAATTGAAGTTCCGGGCTTTGATCAAAAAAGGAAAATTTTTGTCAAAAGTAAATTGCATAAGAACATGCCATTAAATATGCAACTTTATGTTGTTTAAATGGTGCGAAATTGTGATTGTGGAAACAAACCAGAGACCGTTGCACATATTGTGGAGGATTATCAATTAACAAAATTTAAGGGTTTGTAAAAATTCATAATTTAACGGACGAAGGTGTATTATGGCTTACTAATCTAAAGGATATCTGAAGTTATGCGATATTTTGTATTCTCTGTACTGATTATCTATTTTTCCATTATTTTGTTTGCTATTTCTTTAACCTACTATTTTTTTCCTCCTTGTTGTGACTGGCGCTTGGACCGGTCCATTATATGTCGTCATGCAATGGTTGTGCTATTATGTTTTATATTCTTATTTACCTTCTATAATGTTTACACAATTAATTAATATTATTACATATGAATACTAAAGTGGGTAAGAGTTGGCATGTTTAGGTTTTAGTTGTTTCCCTAAACCTTAAAGCAAATGCTTGGCTAAGACGAACCAATCCACAATTGCACATGGTTTTGTCACCACACTTTTAAAATAATAGAAAAATCCCACTAGAATATTAAAGTTCTTAAATTCTCATAATGTATTAATCAACCAACAATCTGCTACTGCTTTAGTCACGTTATTAGAATACATTTATACAAATCTTGAAAACAACAATAAAGTAATGGCTCTCAGCACCATTTATCTAAAGCATTTGATTGCGTAAACCATGAAATTCTTTTATTAAAGCTAGAAACTTTTGGCATAAGAAAAGTGTCACGATAATTTGAAATGTTTCTTAACTAATAGAACGCACTATGTCACGTTTCGAGTAGACTTCTCGCGATTATCTATTATTGACGTTGGAGTTCCCCAAGGAAGCATTTTGGATCCTTTGGTTTTTAAATTTATATAAACGATTTCACAAAAACAAATGTAAAAGAATTTATTAAATTTATTGATGATGTAACAATACTTTCTACTGGAGAAAACGTTGCCAAAAACCTAAAAACTGACCTGCAGAGTGTTCAAGATTACATAATAAAAAATTAATTAATACTAAATATAGAAAAAACCGTTATGATGCAATTTTTTCTCGTATACTGAAAAATAATACGTTTCAATTTCCTTAATATCAATTGAGAGTACAAAATCAAATAAGTTTTATTTTGTCATTGGCCAATACAAGTATTTTTTATGATGATTAAAAATAGATTAAAAAATATTGCGAACTAGTTTCGAGTGTTTGAAGAAATTATTATTACACTCATTTTCAGCGCAAACAAAAAACTGTAATATTATTAAAAACAGGAGTCTAAGGTGAGTTCTAATAATGATTTTATAACCAATTTTTCACTTTTGACAATAAATATTTCAAACAATTAAGCGGTTTCCCGATGGGTTCACCATTAGCTCCTATTTTAGCTGAAGTTTTTTTGAGCCATCTAGAAACCTCCAAAATTATGATCCATCCTTTATACTACAAACACATTGTTTCTTGAAAACGATATGTCGACGACATTTTTTGCATTTTCAAGGGTACTGTTAATGAAGCTAATTCTTTTCTTCAGTTTCTCAATAACTTTCATAATAGGATAAAATTCACTCTTGAAATCTCAACCAATAACCATTTACCCTTTTTAGACATCTCAATCACTCTCAATAATGATAACACTTTTTCTTTCAATATTTACCGCAAAAACACAACATCCACACAAATCATACCTTTTGATTCCCATCATCACTACTCCCAAAAATTGTCTACCTTTCACTTTTTATTTTACAGATTATTCAACTTACCCTTGTCTTTGGATAATTTTACTATTGAATTAAACACAATTTTTTATATAGCATCTTGTAATGGTTTCCCACATGAACTTATAAATAGACTTTTTAATAAATTTCTATACAAATTCAACATCAACACATATACCTCTCTCACACATGAGAATAATAATAGTCTACAAAAAGGTTACTTAACCATCCCATTTATTAAAACATTCTCCAATCCTATTAAAAAACTTCAAATCTTTAATCGAACACAAAATCAGTTTTTCAACCACTCATAATCTTAAACAAATTTTCTCGACCAACAAACATAAATCAGATCCTCAGTCTTTGAGCGGCATATACTGTTTCATGTGCACTTTGTAACAAATTTTACATTGGAAAAACCATTCGTACCTTTAAAACTAGATTAAAAGAACATTTTCGTTCATAGAAAATCCACAAAAATTTGAAAATAATCCTACATCTGTTAAATCCACATTTGCCGAACACATCATCAACCACAACCACGCACCTGCCGATTGTCCTATAATACATCCTCTCACTGTAGATCACTCCAACAGACATATTTTGGACTTTCTTGAAATCATTTACATTAGATCTGCCCCTAAAAATTCATTATTAAATGACCAAGTTAATTCACATCAATTACTGCTTAAATACAATTAAATTGATCATGCGTTCGACCGTCTCTGAGTGTTGTTATAATAGTATACTGCCACGATGGTCCCAAAAACAGTCTCTCGTGTTTGTTGCTATTGTACAACCTCTTGTACTTTACTGCGGCGATCGAAATTTTTATACTTCCACTGTTATGTTGATAATTATTGAAGAATCGATTATCTGTTTACATACCTGTCGGCAAAGTTGCTAACATTTACTACTGAACTTTCCGTCGACACTAGATTCGAAAACTTACGTTATATATATATATAATTCATCTTTTGCTTTTCATTATAATTTTTCAGATTTTGTAACACTAATGTCTTTGGTTGCCCCCTCACCGAAGTCAGACATTTTTAACCTGTTTTAGTTTCAGGACCGCTGGTTGCAAATTGATTTTACAGTTTCCTACTCAACAACTTATACAACATTTGCGCAATTTACTCGTTGTTAATCTCATCTGTTTTCTCAAATTTGGTGGACATGGTCGTTCCTTTATTCTCTAAACGTATTGTTCGACCATTTACGGTGTTAACCTTACTTATAATTCTAAATTTTATAAGATCCCTCCATTTGGAGGTTTTACGCATTTTTGTTCGGATTCCATTGGGTATTCCGATTCATTTGTGGGTTCACTACCCCTCATTAATGTCTTTTAAAGAATAGTGTTACCTAGTAATAAGTATTAGTTTGTCATAATTTGTTTCAAATATTAATTCCTGTTTTTAATAATATTACAGTTTTTTGTTTGCACTGAAGATGAGTGTAATAATAATTACTTCAAACACTCGAAACTAGTTCGCAATATTTTTTAATCTATTTTTAATCATCATAATAAAGTACTTGTATTGGCCAATGACAAAATAAAATTTTTCATTTTCTTTCATTGAAATCACTCCAATACTCAATGGATCCCAAATTCGTTCATAATATCAAATAAGTGTCTAATTATAAACTTATTGGCGTCTTTTGACTTTAAAGTGCATATATAATATGTTTTGAAAAACTGTGTTCTAGTATTAAAAAGATTGCGCCAAATTATTGATATAGCAACAGTTTTATATTATCATTCACATTTTGAATCAGTATTACGATATGGTATTGTTTGCTGGGGCAATAGCTGTTCCATCAATCGGTTATTTGTGCTACAAAAACGTTGGGTTTGTTGTATGTTCGAACTAAAATGGAATGAATCATGCGTCGAAGTTTTTAAGAAAAACAAAAATAATGACGTTACCCAGTCTGTATATATTTGAAATGTTATCGTTTGTACAGGGTTTCTATAAATGATTGTATCATCAGGTGAGTGTTGGAACATTAAAAAAAATGCAAATTTGCTACTTAAACTGATAGTGAATTAATTTATGCTAATGTTGTAATTATTATCCCTAGTTGTAATTGTATTCTTCGTCGTTTATTGTCAATTTTGTTCATTTAATTGCCAACTTGATGAGACAATCATTTATAGACACTTTGTATATGCTAATTACAGTAAATTTGACACTTTCAACAAGTTTCATTTTTACAGAACAAGACATGGTAATGGAATATTTTGATGAACCAACCATTCTATTCGGTAGATCAGTTTTTTAAATCATATATTTTAGTAACATTCTTAATATATCTTAATGCAGCCATGTCAAACTCAAAGTCACTTGGGCCAAAAGCATGAAGACCATAGACTAGGTGGGCCGCAAAACCTAATCTTAAAGAAGACAAACTACTGAAAATCTTAACGAAAAAAAGTACTATTATGTTAGAAGTATATTTATTAAATTTCCAATAAAAGGACATTACAAAAAACTTACAAACATTAACTCCTTTTGCCAGATATTTGACATCTTTTGTCTTTAATTAAGTTGTCTATTTGTGGCGTGAATTTATCGGCGGAAATAACTTTTTAAAACTGCGTCCAAGTGTGCGTCCGTCAATCGCGATCTTGCGGGAGACTTGTTTCTTTTCATCAAAGAAAATAATTGTTCACACTTATAGGTACTTCCAAACATTGACAGGATTTTACAGGCAAGTTTTCTCATTTCTTGGTATTGAAAAGGCAAGTACTTATAAAATTCGAATGTACCAACACTATCAAATTTTTTCTTTTAAATGGGTTTGACTGAATCTCAATCACTTCATCTGCAAGTGAGGGGAAACTTTATCAATATCGATAGTGAAAAGACCAGTAAATAAAGAAAAATTGTTTTCTTGGGACTTAAAATCCTGAAAACGCTTTTCAAATTCTGACAGAAGGCTTCCCATTTTCTCTGTATACATTTTGTATGATATTGGGCCACTTGTATTTCCTGATACGCCTTGGCAAGTCGGAAAATGTGACAGATTATCCACCGCTAACTGGTTTTTCCACAGCATCATCTTACACTTGAAAGCTTTAACATGATCATGCATATCTGTTATAACTTGACGTGGTCCTTGCAATTTCGTATTTAAGTCCGACAAGTGTTTTGTGATGTCTACCATAAATGAAAGATCTTGTAAAAAAGGTACGTCGGATAATAATTTACAAGGCACTCTTTTATAAATTCACCTTCAACAAATGGTTTTGAGTGTTTGCGATCAACTCCGACAGTACGTAGCTCGCTTGAACGGCAGATTCATTTTCTTGCTTTGGACGTGTAAACATAAGCTGTTGATCTTTTAACCGTGATTTTAACTCTTTTAACTTTTCGTTTCTAATCATGCCTGTATACTTGTCAAACTTAGTTTTATGACTATCATAGTGACGTTTTATATTATATAATTTTGGGACACCGACTGTACTGTTACAAATCAAGCAAAATAATTTTGTCTTTCACTTCACAGCAAAAAAACTCTAATTCCCACTTTTCTTGAAAGATACGATGCTCATCTCCAAGTTTCCTCTTACTTCCACTTGGTTTTGAAACAGACATGTTAAAAACTTTACCCGAAATAAATAACAATAAGTACTGTTACGTGTTGTAACAATAAGTACGCAACTAAACTCGCAATTCTATCGCAACTGACTCATAACTGACTGAACAACTGAACTGAATCGAGCGGTATTGGCTTATATACGGATTGTAATTTCTCGACAGTTCTTTCCAGAATGTTCTCGCGCGATAGAACTTTCCGGAACAAGCCAGGCTTTTAGGTTGAGCGCCCATCTTAGTAATAATAATAATAATAATAATAATAATAATAATAATAATAATATATTTATTGATACTATACAATTACAAAAATTGTTTGTATACGTCAAATGGCGAAGCAATCGATACACGAAGTTTAGTACTTCAACTAACAAACATCACATGTGACTAGCAAATTTATAACAAAAAATTCATCAATTTCATAACATGCATTTTGGATCAAAATAGATTTAATTATTTCTTTATATTTCTGTAAAGGCATATTTTGGATATGTATCGGTAAGAAATTGAACAGCTTTGGTCCAAAATAATTAAATCCACATCTGTTTGTTGAGAGTCTAGAATAAGTAATTCTAATGTTAGACGCATTTCTAGTCAAATGTTGGTGAATATCACTACTCAACTTATAATTTCCTAGGTTCTTTTGACATAAACAAGACATTGATAAATATACAAACATGGAAACGTAAGTAATTTTAAATCGATGAATTTATGTTTTACATCGGCTCTATAGCTCAAATTTGTCATAATCCTAACTACTTTTCTTTGCAGCCCAAATAGCGAGATGAATTTGATGCGTGACCCCAGCCTATCAAACCGTACAAAATAGGAGATATAAAAAGTGAGTGGTAGGCAGTTACTAGGACATCAGTGGGTACTAATTTCACTAAATTTCTAATAACAAATATGTTTTTGGACAGTTTCGTTGCTAAAATGTCAATGTGTTTGTTCCATTGCAATTTGGAGTCAAGATGAATGCCCAGGTACTTAACCTGACATGCATAATTGCCGACAACAGGTTTATGACTAAAAATCACATTTACAGTTTTGGCATCATTTAATTTCAGTTTATTATTTTCAAACCATTTTTGAGCCTTCCTCTTGAGCAACCAACATTTCATCATGTACCACGTTAAGATCAGCATTAGTCGTTAGTATAGTCGTGTCATCAGCAAATAATATTAAATCATTTACTGATAAGTGATTAGCAATATCGTTGATGTACAACAAAAATAAAGTTGGACCGAGAACTGACCCTTGAGGAATACCCAGATTTACGTTTTCCACATTGGAAGATTTGCCATTTGATACTGTATATTGAGATCTATTAGTTAAGTAACTAGCAATTAAATTACAACTAACAGTATTAAACTTGTAAAATTGTAGCTTTTGGATAATCACCGAATGGGAAACGCAGTCGAAGGCCTTTTGTAGGTCACAAAACGTTGCACCGACGTATTCTTTATTATCTGTTTTTTCTGTTATAACACTAAGAAGTTGGAGAATTGCATCGTTTGTGGATTTTTTGCCCTGAAGCCGAATTGACGGTTGCAGAATAAATCAAATTGTTCAAAATGTTGGTGGATTTGTTTGTTTATTACGGTTTCTACGATTTTGGACATTACTGGAACAAGAGAGATTGGCCGAAAACTATTGGGTTCGATTAGCCCTCCTTTATGAATAGGAATTACTTTAGAAATTTTAGCGAATCTGGAAAATTCCTTCAATTATACATAAGTTTATTAATTTCGTTAAGGGAATGAGTATTATGTTCATAATACTCTTAATTAAAAACGTAGACATGCCATAGTGATCTTGACTTTTACTATTTCTCATGTTATTAATAACATTTCTAACATAATTAAAACTAACTAATTCGAATGCAAAATGAGGAAAATCTATTTTTGGTTGCATTGCAGTATTAGTGAAATTTGAACTATTATTAAATTCACTCACAATTTTAACAGGAACATTAATGAAATGCCGATTTAACTTGTCTGCATCAAAATAAATTGATTAGACATTTTTTATTTTTTCTATTTGAGTTAATAATACTCCAGGCAGATACAGTTTTATTGTTGGCTTTTTTATAATTGTACTATAGTAAAGTCTTTTAGCTTTGATCAAATCGCTTTTGTATTTGGATTTTAATGTATTAAATTGAAATTTCAAATGTGGATCATTAAAATCATCACTTACTTTTCTTAAAAACACAAATTTTCACGAGTTTGGCTTAAGTTTAAATCGAACCAACAATTTTTAGTTTTATTAATTCTAGTACTGACAATTGGAAATGCCAAGTCTATGAAATGTTTTATAGAATTAACAAACAAAGAAAATTTTACATTGATGTTCATATCTTTTACATCTACAAAGGTCCAATCAGCCGATTCAAGATTGCGATAAAAAGTCAGCAAATTCATGGGTTTATACTGTCGCTTATATATTTTTCGTTACTATTTATTTTGTGTTTACAATCAATACCAATCGCTAGAGCTTTATGATCCGATAGGCTGGGATCGAACACGTTGGTTGTATAATTTCCTTCAAAGTTTATTAGAATGTTGTCGATACAATTATTTTGTCTTGTTTTGACTTTAACAGTCAATTTAAATGAATGCGAGTTTATTAAATCGTTAAATTTAGAAAACTTTAGAGAAGATTTGTCAAAAAATTTTATGTTAAAATCACCATTAATAATGACCCTACTTTTAAAATTACTACATTGAACTAATACGTTATTAAATACATTTAAAAAAGAGTCAAAATTTCCATCAGGTGAGCGGTACACTGTTACAATTAGCAAATTGCTCGACATTGATCTGACTGCTGAAACTTCGCAGTGCATTTCAATAGACATATTATTTATTTGTTCGTAAGGTATAAAATCCAAATCGCTCCTGCACAAAATCATCACCCCACCGCGATGAGTGTTGGGTCTAGAATAATACGACGCCACTTTATACTTATCAATGATGAAGTTATCAACTTCATCAGTGGTCAAGAAGTGTTCGCACAAACAAATAACATCATATATTTTGAGGTGTTCACAAAGTGATTAAATTGTAGTAATTTATTCCTTACTGATTGGATATTCAAATGCAATACATAGAACCGCGAATCTTTTTAAACCGCCAACTTTTGGGAAATTAACTTTCATTTCTTCTGGTATTTTTTCTTGAATAAAAACGCCGAACACTTGTGTAGTTAGGCCATATAGCCGGATTCATTGCTTTTCAAAATTCTCTTCGGAGATTGAAATTTTAAATGACGAATATATGTCCGGGTTCATTGATTTGAGTGCAACACATTGAATTTCGGGAAAGTCTTGTTTCAGAAATTTTATTAAATCATCTTCCTTTGTATCGGGAGATAATCTACTAACATGGAGAGCCACGGTCTTAGGAACCCCTAAGATTGCGTTTTCCTTATTATTTGAACTATTGCCAATTATTCCATTCGGTTTTTATGTCTTTTGCTAGTTACTGTAACCCAATTATTTTTTTGTGATAGATCAGAGGTTGACATATCAATAGAGCATTTTGACGCTGAAGCTTCTGAGCATTTATTAGATTGCTCATTGCTACTGTTGATTGTGCTTGATCTGATGCAACGGTTTTAGTTGTTGAATGATTGTTTCTTGTCGTAATATTATTTTGATTTTCTTATTGTGTAGATGAAAAATTAAAATATCTTTTTGCTTAACTATGTATTTTACGAACCGTACGTCCACTTTGTTGTCGACATCTTTAATGCTGTTCAATGCGTCAAAGAAATCCTAGTCATCGTCATCTTCCGAAACACAACAATCCACACTACCGTCATTAATAAAATTAACACCATTTAATTTGGCACAGCTTAAGTGAAACATTTTTCGCATTTTATGCATTTAACACCCGTAACTACTTTGGATTTACATCGTTTGCACAGAGCACAATTTGCCGGTTTACTTTGATCCGCCATTGCCTTTATCTGTTCATCATCACAGTACTTTATTTTCGGTTTTAAAGCCTCGCGGGCCGCATTACATGGCTGTTTTCAAAATTGATTCGGGGCCGCAGGAAAATGCTCATGGGCCGCATGCGGCGCGGGCCGCATGTTTGACATGGCTGTCTTAATGTATTTTAAGTACTTTGTCAATTTAATTTTACTACATTAATATTACCTTTTGTATTGTGTGTTGACGTGTGTTATATTATTTTGTTACAATCTTTGGATCAATATACTACTTATGCTTTAGCATAAAAACTTGTTTACAATTGGTAAAACCAACCATAGCAATGATTGTTTTTGAGCGCTGCTCAAGTTTAAGTTGTGGTGGTGCAAACGGCCACTTACTTACTTACACTATACAGGTTTATACTGATCTTCAGGAGCACCATACATATCACTTGTGACGTGTATTTGTATATGTAAATTGGTATTTGTATTTATATATTTGATTGCACTACGTGCACAACGTATCTAATGATAATAAATAGTCTTATACCAGCTTTCTTTGAATGAATACGTTACAATTGGCGACGAGAAATTTTGAAGTTGTGGTAAATAGTTATTTTAATAATTTAATTAATTAAAATGTCGATTGGAAAAATTTCGAATTCGAATTAGACAACAAAAATTGGCAAACATATGTAGCGCGTTTACAACAATTTTTATTGCTAACAATATTGAAGATAACCGAAAAGTGCCGGTGTTATTATCTGTAGTGGGTGATAAAACTTACGAACTGATGGTGGATTTATGTAATCCTGAAAAACCCGAAGACAAAAGTTATGAACAGTTAATCAAGATAGTTAAAAATCATTTAAACCCTAAACCCTCTGTTATCGCGGAACGTTATAAGTTCAGGCAACGGAAGCAAACAACAGGAGAATCAATTGCTGAGTACGTAGTTAATTTAAAAAGTTAGCTAGTACTTAGTTGTGATCTTGGTAATAAGTTAGATGAACATTTACGCGATCAACTTGTGTTTGGTTTAAGAAACAAAGTGATTATTCAACGGCTATTTACCGAAAAAGCAGAAACCCTTACTTTTCAAAAAGCGTATAACATTGCCCTTGCCATGGAAGCAGCAGAGAAGGTCGCAATGCTTAAGTTCGCGAAGGGACATCTCACGAAGTTAACAGATTCAACGTAAAAAACCAATAGCTAAACATCAACAACCGAAGGCTAGCTATCGAAAACCAGGTGGATCCTCTTCAGTGAACTCCGCTACTCATCATAAGCAAGAGTCATGCAATTGCTGCGGTAGATCAAACCACGCGTCATTCCAATGCCACTATCGCAATGCTGTTTGCTCTAAATGCAACCAGAAAGGTCATCTCAGGTATGTGTGTTCAAAGCCTCATAAAAGACGGAAGCCGCAACCGTCGACGTCTGCTACCAAGAATAATAATCATTTCGTTGATTTTAAATCGGATACCGAATCTGATGAATGTACTTTTTTTCAATTTGCGTGATAATCAAAGCACTGATAAACCTTTTTATTTAAATTTGTTAGTTGAAAACGTAAATTTGAAAATGGAATTAGGTACTGGTTCGGGAATATCCTTATTATCATTATCGACATACAATAAATTATTTGCTGATAAGAAATTAGAAGGTTCAAAGTTGAAATTAAAGCTTTACAATGGAGATTGTATAATACCAAATGGTTATATTGTAGTTAACGCTTGTTATAACGGTATTAGCAAACAAGTAAAATTGTACGTCTTAGATAATGGCGGTCCACCATTGTTAGGACGTATGTGGTGTAAAGATTTGCAAATTCCAATTGTAATGACAAATGTTAATTCGATTTCTATTGATAATTTACGTGAACAATTGGTGTACGAATTTTCTAATGTTTTTGCGGAAGGTATAGGGACTTTAAAATGTATTGAAGCTAAATTAAATTTAAAAGAAAACGCTAGTCCAGTTTTTTTGAAAGCTATACCTTTGCCTTTTGCATTAAAGGAAAAAGTTGATTTTGAATTAGAAAGGTTAGTTAATGAAGGTATTTTGACTCCAATTAATTATAGTGAATGGGCGACACCGCAATTGTTCCGATAATAAGAAAAGATGGATTAATCCGTGTATGTGGGGATTTTAAAGTAACCGTCAACCCAAACCTTAATATTGACAAATACTCTCTTCCCAGAATGGAGGAGCTTTTTCTTAAATTAAAAGGTGGTAAGAAATTTACTTTTTGGCCTCTAGCACTGTAAAACATTTAAGACAGGTGTCTATAAATAACAGGTAGCTTGATGTTTACACACAATATGGTAGCTAATTAGGTAAAATCATCAAAAAACACTGGACGATTAGGGTGATTTAAGAAACAAACTTTGGGTACTATAATTAAGCCCGTGTAATAAACTACTTGTTACCTATAATTATTCTGCTTAAAATAAATCGTTATGTTTTATTTTAGCAAAAAAGTAAATGCGTATAAGTACTTTGGGAAGAGCGACATCTATTTTGTACATTTTGAACCGAAACACAAATGACGTTTAACCTTTTGTTACAATGGTTATTCCACAACTATATATAAAAAACATTAATGGAATTATTTTAGTTTACGGGAGTAAAATGTGTATAACAGAGAAATGTGAGAAAGCATGTGACTCTCCATAGTACATTTAAGGTGTAATGACGGGTAATTTTATGGAATTAAATCAAGTAAGGCAAACAAAATAACTAACCTCAATTTTAAATTATTTATTTGTAGATATCCTGACTGACTTTCTAACATCCCTAAAAGCCATTCCTGCTTAATGCTTGCGTTTCCATGTAACCATTCATTAAAAGAATATACTTGAACCATGTAGAATTTATTCATAATTATCAAAATTTACAATAAAAATAATTTTTTCATGTTATTACTTATTTTCTCTCTCTACTGTACAATTGTTGTAAATGTTTACGTTTATTGTACAATGTTCTAAATTTGAAAATAAACCAGGAATCAGCTGTTCTGACTGAATATTTGTATTTAGAGGATTAGTAACATTAACTTGTATTGTAGGTCTTTTAGAAGTTGATGGTACTTCGGTGATCATTTCTGAAACTTCCCTTTTTTAAGGATTCTTCCACATAAGACTCGGCCACACTGCTACTTTTCCAACCGCCGTGTCTTTTCAACGATAGCAAATCACCACCTTAATTTACTAATAAGGTGGCCGAACTTCTGCGGAAACAATGGCCTGTAAATTCTTTAGGGTTTTCTAAATGTAAAAACTCTGCAATCTTTGAGGGAATTGAACCTATAGTATTAATGCCTACAGGTGAGCCCCAACATTTTCCCTTTTCATAACGCAGAAATAAACGATCATTGATTTTAGTTATTTTCATTCGTAGTGCCAAATACTTTTAACGATCTTAACCCATTCTATATTTGATATAACAAAAGAACGACTAACATTTGTTTTCGTTTTAGGAATCTGAATAAGCAGGATATCATCCTTGAATTCAATGTCACTAATAACCATTTTAAATAATTCGTCCCTTCTACAAGCTCCAGATAATCCAATTATTAAAACAACCTGAAGATAAGTATGTAACTGTAATCTTGGTGCAAATGACAATTTTTTTTGCAGAATATAGGAAAATGTAAGTACTTACTTTCATTAATAAGAAATTATCATCTTGGGCTTGGGTGATAAAGGAAGAGATATGATCTGCCTCCAAAACTTTACTTTTCTTTGGTTTATGAAGTGCGGCCTTTCTTTTCAAGAAAGATATCAGTCTCGCATATTTTGAAATGTCTAAATTATCGTAAAGAGAAATACATGATCGTAGCATCGAATAGATAGCCCATAACGATTTGGTATTTTTATCCACTAATTGTGTAAAATACGCAAGAAGAACATTTTCAGAGTAGACTTTTGCTTTATTTACGTTACACCAATTTTTGAAGACATTATACTGAGCTTCATACCGTACTTTTGATTTTTCTGGTAGTAATTGTTTAGTAGCCCCATCTGCTAATTGCTTTATTTCAGGGGGTGTTGAGGTAAAACTAACATCACTATCGCTCATTTTGACTATCACAAAACAGAGTCACACAATTAAAAGCCCTCAAATTATTTTAATTTGAATATGGGGATTAAAGCACACTATGTTTAAGCAAATCCAACAATCATTTTTTTTAATTTAGACTAAAATTTGTCGGCCAAAAAGCTTTATACAAAATCTCATGTGTTAAGTTCTTCTACAACGCTCCAACTAATAAGACACTCGCCCTTCGGGCTCGTGTCTTAAACAAAGTTGTCGCGCTTTAAATTTGAACTTACCGCATTCGAATGTAAATAGCTAAAAATTGATTTATCACAAGCATATTCACAGGTTTTGCTTGACGAAGAATCGCGCAAATATTGTGTTATTAATAGTCATCGGGGTTTATTACGCTACAATCGTATACAGCGCACAGAAGCAAACATCGGACCAGGAAAATATGGAAACTAAATTAAAAAATTGTTAGTGGGAATGCAATCCACCAATCACAATACAAATTGCCGTAGCGGTATATTCGTCGACGAAGAGTTGTTTGTTGTTGTTTTCGCTGCTCACGAGCTTGTTATTTCGTTCGTTTTTGTCTTATTTGTTTCTCTGAGTGTACTAACTTAGAGCACAGCGACATTGTATCCGTCCACCAGGCCGCATGTTTGCTTCTGTGTACTGTACCTTAACGGTATTGCATCAGCTCCGTCTCCGTGTATGTTTCAAAAAATAATGAAAACTATTTTTGTAAATGTGGACGGTGTATCAATCTATTTAGACGATTTGTTAATTACTGGATCCTCCGATGAGGAACATTTAAAAAGACTTCGTCACGTCTTCAATATATTGAGTAATTTAGGACTTTTTCCGATAATGTATGTTATCTCGGTCATGTAGTTGATGTAGAAGGTTTACATGCATCTAAAGATAAAATCCGTTCAATTTTAAATCTGAAAACACCAACGAATAGGACGAAACTAAAATGTTTTCTAGGTATGGTAAATTATTACGCTAAATACATGAATAATTTAAGCTCAATTGTAAACACCTTGTATCAACTACTTAAAAAAGATATTTCGTTGGAATGGGATGAGGAACGCGATTTAGCTTTTCGTCGCATCAAAACTGAATTAAGTTCAACCAAAGTAGTAACCCATTATGACCCGGAATTACCTATAACGTTATCTACCGATGCAAGCGCGACAGGTATCGGTGCCGTAATTTCACATGTTTTTCGTAATGGTGACATTAGGCCTATCGCATTTGCATCGCGTACTTTAAATAAAAATGAAATTAATTATAGTCAAATTGATAAGGATGCGTTAAGTATCATTTTCGGAGTAAAAAAATTTAACCAATACTTGTTTGGAAAAAAGTTTTCGTTAATTAGAGGTCTGTGATCACCTCTAATTTAAACTTTTGGTCCCAAAAAGGGGATACCGTTAATGGTAGCTAGTAGATTACAACGTTGGGCTATAATTTTATCAGCATATAATTATGACATAAATTTTGTAAATTCTAAAAATAATGTTTGTGCTGATGCATTGTCCAGATTGTCTGATGGATGTTGTAAAGATGTTAATCTAGAATTAGGGCATATGCATTATCTAGAAGACGGTGTTCTAATTCCTTATGAAATTATCGCTATGGAAACAAATAAGGATCAATTGTTAAATCAAATCGTATCTTTTGTTAATTTTGGTTGGCGCAACCTTGTATCTGATGAAGTTAAACCTTTTTATTATCGCAAAGACCAGTTACACGTAGAACACGGTTGCTTAATGTGGGGATTTCGTGTAGTTATACCAAAAAAGTTACAAAATGAAATTTTAAAAGAATTGCATAGCAGCCATTTCGGTATTAACAAATGTAAATTTCTAGCACGTTTATATGTGTGGTGGCCCTCGATTGATAATGATATAGAAGTTGTTTGTAAACTTTGTATGTAATGTATGTAATTCGGTGCGACTTTTGCCGCCTAAAACCGAATTGCACGTTTGGAAATGGCCCCAAACACCTTGGGAACGCATTCATATTGATTTTTTAGGGCCGTTCGTTGGATATAAATATTTAATAATTATCGATGCGCACACTAAGTGGCTTGAAACTACCGCTGATAAAACTATCAATGCTCTTAGACATATTTTTGCTCGTTTTGGCCTTCCAAAATATGTTGTGAGCGATAACGGACCCCCATTTAATTCCAAAGAATTAAACATTATTTTCATTTTAATGCTGTTAATTATATTAATTGTGCACAAGTATCATCCTAGTAGTAACGGCCAGCTGAGAATTCTGTTAAACAGTTAAAACAATTATTTAAAAAGTGTCTAATAGAAAATTAAAATGTAATCGTTGTGTTTACCTAAATTTTGTTTAGACCTTAGAAATTACGGCACATTCTACAACGAATAAATTTCCTGCAGAATTAATGTTTGGTCGTCGACTACGTTTACGTTTAGATATAATTAAGCTTTAGCACACGCGAAGTTTCATTCCCTGGATCCCACTCTCTATAAAATTAGTTTCTGTTCCCGTTAGGCTGTTGAGATTTCTTCTGAAGATAACCGGTGACCTCTAGTTTATCCTTTGGGGAGGGTTTGGTCATTCATACCTGGACATCTGATTCCATTTCTCTTTATACTTCTCTGCAATACTACTCTTCGTCTGTTCTGGAATATTGCAGCTGCCGAACCATAAGCAACAATGCTGCACGAGATCGTCAAAGAGCTCGTCACAATCGTGATGTATTTTACATTTACATAAAAGTGATAAAATCTTCACAAGTTTACGTTACTTCATCTCGACGGTTCTACGTTACAAAATCGACACAATGTTTTGACGTCACAAAAATCAAACTGGATTCTACTTAGAATTGAATAATATAAGTTGGCCCTTGCATTCCATAGTAATAAGGCTGAGTTTTATTACCTTATGATGTAAGGGTTAGTTTATACTAATCACTTTTATTATGATTCCAATTTGAGTCTAAACGATTAAAAAAATAATTAGTATAAATGTGTATTTTAACATATGTTACAATAATATAAGTATATTACTATATGTTATAAACTAAACTAAGATATAATAGTATATTATGATAACAGTTTTATAAGAAGCATTTTGGCGCACGCACGGGTAGTAGCAGTAAGTGCGACAAAATGCCTTATAAACGAGTATTATATTTTTTTTCGCCTACCATATTCGAAAATAAATCATAGCAACCCTAAAAATATGACCGAAAGCAATATTTATCGTCCGTAGGGCTGCTAAACTCATAACAACACGATTTTGTTATTTTTCACTATCTAGACACCTTGCGTATTTTGACGTTTTACAAACATTTTCAATTAAGAGAACAAAACTATAAAATAGTAATACTTTCTGATTTTGATTAATTGTGATTGAGTGATTGTGTTTAGTGAAAATGAATAGTAATTCAAGCAGTGATGAACAATTTACGAATACTCTACCAGATTTGCAAGAGGAAGCTGACAATGTTTCTTTAAATTTGTTACCCGCAAAGTCAAGACAACGTTACGAAAAGTACTATGAATTGTTTAACAATTGGAAAAAGAGCAAAAAAGCAAAAAACGTAACAGAAAATGTTTTACTTACTTATATCGGAATGATCCAAGATTGTAAATTCAGCTACACTATGGTCCGAAATTTCAATGTTCAAAGCACTTTTAAAGTCAAAGATAATATTAATCTGGATAATTTTCATAAAGTACAAGCATTTTTGAAACAGAATTCTGTAAATTACATACCCAAAAAGTCCAAAACTTTGACACAAGAACAATGCATTACGTTTTTTAAGGAGACAGATGATTCTGAATATCTTATGATGACGGTAAACAAATTACATAGATAAACTAATTTCGATTTTGTTATTAATAGTTGAATTGTAGGTTTCTCTTATGATGGGACTATATGGAGCTTGTCGCCGAAATGAGTTATTAAACATGAAGCTTGATCACATAGATAATAGAGGAGATATACTGATTGTTACAGTTCCAGAAACAAAAAATAATATTACAAGAACGTTTACAATCACAAACAAAGCAGTTGATGAATTAAATCTATTTACAATATACAACAAATATATTTCTCTTAGACCTATCCACACTCCTTATAACCGCCTGTTTATTTATTACAAGAACAATAAATGTACACTCATGAAATTTAAAACTTGGACACCACAATTTCTGTAAACAAAAGTTTGCACATTGTGAAGCGGGCTTAAGGGTATCATTTACAATTCTAACAGCAGGTAGTCTCAGCAGGGGTTATCTTATAGAAGGACTGTAGAATGAATCATTACACTAAGCACGTTTTAGAAAATAGGTAATTTACGTTGCTTACTTAATTTTTTCTTTAAAGAATATATTTGAAGGTATCGCTAATTAAACACCATAGCTCGATTAATTATCGAATCAAAATTTTGTTTAGGAAATGTTTACAAAATAAAATTAGAAATAATTTTGATTTAAAAAACGTCTACAAGCAATAACTTTTAAATTAAATCAAAAACTAAACATGGTTATTTGGGTTGACTGATTATTACTTATTTTTAAATAAATCTAACCTACTAATTATTGTAAGTTATTAAAAAAAATCATTAAACTCTCTATTCATAATATTTAGTCCTTACAAAATGTATATTTTATGACGTTTCATTTTTTTCTGTAGTTAATATAAAAGTGAAAATAAAAACTAAGGCAATTCTTATTGTCAACGTATATATTTAGTTTTTGACAAGAATTTATTACATAATTATAATTAAGATACCAAGTTATAGTTTAAAATTAAATGAAAACTTTTTTTAAATAAAGGTATTACTATATAAATAAATATAAGAAATCAATAATGGGTGTGACCTCCATTATTATTGATACATTCTTGGAGGCGTCTGCTCATTGACGCTATCAAGGTATCAATATAATTAATATTAATCGTTTCCCATGCGGTATCAATGGCTGCAATTAGTGCATTACGGTTTACTGGTATAAAATTTGGCCCTTGTTGTCTTCGGATAACAGCAAGTATTCGAGCCCAAACATTTTCGATAATGTTAAAATCTGGGCTTTTGCTGGCCAGGGTAACAGCTCCAAGTTATTTTCTCGTATCCAATTGCGCACAACCCGCGAAGTATGAATAGGGGCGTTGTCCTTTAACAACAAAAATACATTATGAAAATGTTAATTCAACAGATCCCGAACTATTTTTGGAGAAAGTATAGTGAAATAAAAATACTTACTTGTTGGAAAATATAATCTTCGTCTGGATAAAACACTTCGACTGAAGGTTTCATAATAGTTTCCAAAATATCTAAATACGCAGCAGAATCAAGACGTCCATCGATAGCCCAACAAACTCCTGGACCCCGCGCGCTAACCCAACCCCACACATTCACAAAAAATAACCACTTCGTTTTTAGGACATATGTGATTATTTTCGTAACGAGTTCCTTCCATTCTAAAAACTTTTAGTGGTCCATCGTTGCGGCTATTGAACGTTTTTTCGTCGCTAAAAATCACTCGATTCCAAAATTCCAAAGGTTCGTTCACATATCGCCTTGCAAATTCCAGACGACGTCTCATATTTTCGTCACTGAGAACTTCTTTCGCAGCAGCATTATACTTCTTTATTCCCATCTCCTTTAATCTTTTTGTGCAGTTATACGGCATCCGGGAAAATGTGTATCTGCTATAGCCCTGGAGTATGTAGCAAATGGTTGTTCTGTTACGTAATGAAACAACTCGAGATCTTGAGCACGTGTAGATACTTTAGGTCTACCACTTCCGATGGCTCTTTCCAAAGTGTGTTCAAGATTCCATTTTACTCGGTAATGCCCTACGGTGCTTTTTGGTATATCTAACATACGTGAAATTTCACGCACGCTACGGCCCGCCGCTAATTCCGAAACAATCCGCGCTTTCAAATCAGCACCGAGATGAGGTGGCATTTTCACAACACTTGAAATTTTAAACTAAAATGGAATTTACATTTCTTACTTTATTTATTGGTTCACTACTACCCCTTCTCAAACAGTAGGTAATTGTTTATTTATTACATACATCTAATGACCAATGTAACAACCCTTAGAGCAATATGACTCAAAGGAAATAAATTAAACAAGCAAGGGTATTCTATTGTTATTGAAACTTATTCATAAAGTAAAAGCCATTTCCTTATAATGCTAATGGACAGGATTTTTAAGTATTAAGATTACAATAGAGGACTTATAAACTTTCGAAAATATCTAATTATAAATATTTACACTGCAATTGCGCTTTTCCTTAATAATTTCTTAGCAATAACATACACGTTCTTGGTTTTAAGTTGTCATAAATTTGATATGATATAAATTTGTGTTTCTAATATTACATCACAAACTAATCTTTATTCGCCAAAAATTGTTGCTTAAGTTGTAAAGCTTCGTACACACCTGAACAACAAACCGAGCAACAAACATAACAACGAACCGAAAGTCAAACAGAACGACAAACGATCTTTTATGATTTCCACAATCCGAACAACAAACGGAACGTTTGTGCTGTTCCATAATTATTTTCAGTAGTTTTCAGTTCATATATATTTATTATTGAGAAGAGAAAATTGCGGAAAACAAGAAGATAGTGCCAACCAAATTTTTACGCACAAAGAAGAGTAAAAATTATAATTTACTTCGTCTTTTTTATTTTGGAAATTTCCCGCCCAAATGATGCTAATAGGGACATCATTTTTTTCTTGCATTCTTAAACACTGATTAATTTAAAACATTTTTCTTCTGTCAACTCCATAATATTACCTAAAACACAACAAACCCACAAAAGGGAGGACAAAAATAAATAATTTAATTCTCCCGCATAAGTTTGTTCGCCGTTTTGTTTAGATTCGTCCAAACCTGCAAACGCATTCGCGCGCATTTTCTTTGATGTCGGAGAAAAACCGACAAATTGCGGAAACGCCGCAAACCGTTCGGGGAAGAATCAGGACTTTGTTCCTCGGTTTGTTGTTCAGGTGTGTACGAAGCTTTACAATAAGCATATTAATATGAACTATATCTTATGAAAGGAGAGTTATGTAACTATAATTAACGACTTAACGTTACGTTAGTAGATTCCATTTACTATTTACACATATTTTCTTGGAACATTCGATAATTAACTATCGGGATATGATGATCTATACTTCGCAGGTTGTGCGCAACTAGATACAAGCAAATAACTTGGAGCTGTTACCCTGGCTAGCAAAAAGCCCAGATTTTAACATTATCGAAAATGTTTGGGCTCGAATACTTGCTGTTATCCGAAGACAACAAGGGCCAAATTTTATACCAGTAAACCGTAATGCACTAATTGCAGCCATTGATACCGCATGGGAAACGATTAATATTAATTATATTGATACCTTGATAGCGTCAATGAGCAGACGCCTCCAAGAATGTATCAATAATAATGGAGGTCACACCCATTATTGATTTCTTATATTTATTTATATAGTAATACCTTTATTTAAAAAAGTTTTCATTTAATTTTAAACTATAACTTGGTATCTTAATTATAATTATGTAATAAATTCTTGTCAAAAACTAAATATATACGTTGACAATAAGAATTGCCTTAGTTTTTATTTTCACTTTTTATATTAACTACAGAAAAAAATGAAACGTCATAAAATATACATTTTGTAAGGACTAAATATTATGAATAGAGAGTTTAATGATTTTTTAATAACTTACAATAATTAGTAGGTTAGATTTATTTAAAAATAAGTAATAATCAGTCAACCCAAATAACCATGTTTAGTTTTTGATTTAATTTAAAAGTTATTGCTTGTAGACGTTTTTAAATCAAAATTATTTCTAATTTTATTTTGTAAACATTTCCTAAACAAAATTTTGATTCGATAATTAATCGAGCTATGGTGTTTAATTAGCGATACCTTCAAATATATTCTTTAAAGAAAAAATTAAGTAAGCAACGTAAATTACCTATTTTCTAAAACGTGCTTAGTGTAATGATTCATTCTACAGTCCTTCTATAAGATAACCCCTGCTGAGACTACCTGCTGTTAGAATTGTAAATGATACCCTTAAGCCCGCTTCACAATGTGCAAACTTTTGTTTACAGAAATTGTGGTGTCCAAGTTTTAAATTTCATGAGTGTACA
>JALBCR010004198.1:0-84602 GCA_030710515.1 Abscondita cerata
TCAGTACATTCGTGTCAGTTACGTGCTCTATTAGCGTTTCAGAACGTCCTGTCGAATAAAAAATGTTGTTTTTAATTCGTTCTTATGAAAATTGGGCATTCAAACTGTTCGATATTCTTTGCAGATCATAAAATATTTGCATTGACATGAATTTTTTAGTAGGTATTTAAAAAAACTGCTGTTTTTTATTTTTACCACTGTTCAAAAAAATTGAACAATACTCTGCAATGCTTGAATGCCTGGGGGACAATTACGTGAAGAGTATAATCAGAAACAAAGTCATACCCCTTATTACGTTTTTCACTTTCTTTATCGCATAAATATAAATTAATAATAATAGAAAAAATAGTTTAGTAATAAAAGTAACGGAGTTATAAATGTCATTTACGACGGCAATTTAAATAAAACAATTCCAAAATTGTATTGTCTACCAAAACTAGAAAACATAGGATTAACTTTTAACGACTATTAATTATAATAACTAAAACATCCGCCAAAATTGCAACCATTAATGCAGTTCTTAATTTTACATTACTATTTATATATAATTTTGGGGCAAGTAATGAACGCTGTATTTATTACAACGGCTTAGAATAACTTCAAGAGAAAACAAGTAAATGTTACTTATAATACAATTTCTGTCTTTCACTCTTTTTTAATGCGATAAGAAGCAGGAATTAAAAAAATATATTCAATGTTAATTATTTATATTTGGTATTCAGTTAACCACCTGGCATATTGATGGGATTTAGTAGAAATTAATCATTAATTGTCATTAAATGAATAAACATTAACAAATTGTTTAGTAATAAGAGTAACGATTTATAAATGTCATACGACGGCAATTTAAACAAAACAATTCTAAAAATCGTATTATCTAAATTTATTGAAATTGCAAACAAGCCTTTAGGATATGTGAATGAATCAGCAAAGAATAAACGTTCATATTGACAAATGTTCGTTGTTGAATTGTAAACAATATGGATATGGTCAGGTAAAACTAATCCTTAAAGTAGATATGCTCATTTAATTTTGCCGACCCAACTGTCTCATTTTCTTTTATTGAGTGTACATATTCGGATTAAACCCTACTATTCAACTTATAAATTTACGCAACTATTTATTTGCATAGTTTTATAATGTTTCGCCAAAGTTATTTCGCTAAGTATGTATAATTATTGCTCTATAAAAATTTAACATGTTTAGTAAAAAAATATAATCTTGGTTAACAATTCAATTGTTATTACAATTTATTCTTATAAAATTACATGTTTTCATGTAATTTAGGGTACGGTGTTGGTTAGTAGGTATGATCGGAGGTGAACGGTGTTGGTTGGTAGGTTGTTACGGTTTATTTATAAACTAACTCAATAATATAGCAGTGGTAGAAGACCTTGCCGGCAGCTCTTCTTAGTCGGAAGTGGTTGTGGGCTTATTGAGAATCGTTAGAATGAAGGCTTCCACACTGCACGAAGAATTTATTAGGCGCCACCTAGGATTGTGTATAGAGAGATATTCTAGAGCCACTAGGAACTCGTAGACACAGAAACAAACCGTACGTTGGTAGAAATATATATATTATTATAGCGACTAGACTTCAATCAACACACATAGAAATACATAGACACACCAATAGATAATATCGTTTAAAGTTAATAGCAATATGCAGGTACAAAGTAATAATATCACACGGCAGCGAGTTAAGAAACGAATAATAATTCGAGGCACAAACGCCCAAATAGGTTATCTGTCGTTGTGTATTAGAGAATTTTGACAGTCGTATAGTCCGTAAAATGTAAGATTCGTATTTTCGGATTAGCGCTTCATTCAGCTGCCACAGGTAGAAAGTATATCTATTTCGTTTCCTCCTACAGCGTATGATGTGGGCAGAAAAAGTAGAATGTTTTTAACGCGACGGGTGGTGAACTAACACCTTCACTACACGTAACGAGATATCGTACATTTAAACATTTGGTTAGAAAGAGACAACAAAACGAATGGTATGTTGCAGTTTAACCAGTAAATACTCACATAAATTCGCTTTAAAGCGGTATTGAAAATGTTTCTAGCGTAAAGTGCATAACTTGTAATTCTAAATATAATTTATGTTAATCATTTGAAACAATGCTTTAATGACCTTTTTCTAAAAACAAATTAGATAATGACGTTACCGTAATTATTTCTTTTAATGAGTTACACATATTTTTAAATACAGTAATGACATTAACCTTCATTTATCTTGGCAGAAAGTATAAATTCAACTAATGAAGTGAATTATTGTGTAGTTTTCTTCGTGCTTTCTCTTTTAAAACGTCGAAAGATGCCTGGCAAATGCTTAAATGAACGGTGCCGCGAATTAGTTCTTAACGTACATGAATATTTCTGCAGAAAAAAGATAACAGTGGCTCTTTATGTAGTGTTATGGCAGTGCAGCGAAGAACATGTGATGCTTTAAAAATATCAGTTGACACATTAAAAAGATCATTGCTAGTGAAAAAACTAACACTCCATTGCCTAAAAGGAACAAGAGATGTCGGAAAAAATATAAAACTACTGATATACCAGAAGGATTAAAACATACAATAAGGGATGTACTGTATGACATGTACGCACAAAAGAAACATGTCACGTTAGATGCGCTTAAACATACGTTACATGTTAAAGGCTTGTTAGAAGCATCTAGACCGACCATAAGTAAGATTTTGAGTGATATTGGTTTTAAGTATAAGAAAGACTGTAATCGGAGAGCGCTGTGCGAAAAGAACAGTGTTGTATTTGCGCGTGTTAAATTTCTAAAACAATATATACAGAACATGAATGCAGAATCACCTTTATCTGTTGTGTTTCTGGATGAAACGTGGATATTTTCCAGAGGATCACCTAAAAGATCTTGGCAAGATGATACTCCAAATACTGTTAAAAATGCCCAATATTCTTCAACTGGGAAAAGGTATATTATTTTGCACGCTGGAAATTCTGATGGTTTTATAGAAGGTGCAAGTTTAGTATTTGTTGCAAAATCTAAAACATCAGACTACCACGATAATATGGACTCTACGGTTTTTGAAAAATGGTTAACAGAACAGTTATTACCAAAGCTATGCAATCCGTCTTTGATAATTATGGACAACGCGTCTTATCATTCCCGTCTTATGGAACGAATGCCGTCGACTGCTTGGAAAAAACAAGAAATACAGGAGTGGTTGAAAAATAAAATATATCTTTTTCCGAAAAGATTTAAAGATAAATCTTTTGAATCTTGCAAAGAAACATGCAATAGAAAAACGCTACGTAGTGGACAACATTATTCAAGAACATGGTCACTTTATTCTTCGACTACCACCCTACCATTGTCAATTTAATGCAATTGAACACATTTGGGGGATCTGCAAGTCCTATTACGACAAACACATCGGTAGAGATGGATATTCGGATGCTAGTGTGTTACACATGTGGGAAGAATCTCTGCAACAGTGTGATAGTGCAGTGTGGAAAAAAACAATTTTACATACTGAAAAGTTATAGTACAGGGGTGGTCACGAGAGCAATTATTAGATGTCGAGGTAACACCATTAATCATTTCTGTTGGAAGCAGTGATTCGGAAGATGATTTATATGCAGATACAGAGGACATGGTTTAAAACATATTTGTTTTTTAATTTGTACCTATTTATCAATGCTTTGTGTAATTTTTGTAAATATTTATTTCTATAATTATGTACGATATGTTGTACTACTGTTGTTTAGTGGTTGATTAAAATATTTACTACTTAAACTTTTATTTGGATTAACACAAAATCATAAATATGAGATTGAACAGTTTGAATGTTTGGAAAACGTAACTTTGGTTTTATTAACTTTCTATTAGTAAGCATGTACTTACTTAATAATAAGTAAACAATAATTCACTTCATTAGTTGAATTTATACTTTCTGCCAAGATAAATGAAGGTTAATGTCATTACTGTATTTAAAAATATGTGTAACTCATTAAAAGAAATAATTACGGTAACGTCATTATCTAATTTGTTTTAGAAAAAGGTCATTAAAGCATTGTTTCAAATGATTAACATAAATATATTTAGAATTACAAGTTATGCACTTTACGCTAGAAACATTTTCAATACCGCTTTAAAGCGAATTTATGTAGTATTTACTGGTTAAACTGCAACATACCATTCGTTTTGTTGTCTCTTTCTAACCAAATGTTTAAATGTACGATATCTCGTTACGTGTAGTGAAGGTGTTAGTTCACCACCCGTCGCGTTAAAAACATTCTACTTTTTCTGCCTACATCATACGCTGTAGGAGGAAACGAAATAGATATACTTTCTACCTGTGGCAGTTGAATGAAGCGCTAATCCGAAAATACGAATCTTACATTTACGGACTATAGCACCGATTATTCCATGCAAGCGATTCACTGAGTTCGCGTGGCAAATACTGTTATAAATGTACTTGACAACAAATTACGGAAAGTACCGGACCTTGGCCGATTATTTAAATAGTTTAAAAGTGCACAAGATTAATCAGATACTTGGAAAGATCTTTCTAGTTTACAAGTTCTTTATACCGCGCAAAAGGTACGTTGTTAAACTCACAGCCGTGGTACGTATACATAGAACGCGACAAGAATCATGAACGACATGCATAAAAGAATTAACTTAGCTTGTATATATCGGAAGTTTTCGGTGTTCGGACGTTCATAGGCAGATGTGACAGCTTTCGTATCCAAATCCAGTATTTATTATGCAATGAAGAAAAGGAAAGAACCAAAATGGACTCCGTTGATAACCGTTGCTGAGCTGCTCACGAAGAACCAGATAACAGGCTTATCTTGGGTGGTGTCCTTGATCAGAAAGAGGTTCCAAGGTAGGTTCAAATTCCAACGCTAATGATAATACCAGACCCAACCTCGTTATTTTATAATTTTCGGTTTATTATCCATGCCAGCATAATTAATGATCCATTAATCCATTCCTTAGTGAATCCATAGGAGAAAACAGAGCGCATACGAAGAAACCAGCAGGTACAAAAAAAAGGAAAAAAAGGTGTCTGCAATTGATAGAAACCGTGATAGCAAATATTTCATGGAATGATTTTACTTCAATTTATATTATAGAGCACATGTCTAACTGTTCAAATTTTTAGACAAAATTTTCCATGTACACCTTTCACAACGGTCAGCAAATAGGAAATGAAAGTAGGTCTTCCGCGACCGGCTGATAAGAAAATTTTCCGGCAAAAGTCAAGACAAATGGCCGGAATCGGCAATCTTAAATAACTAAAATCCTCAGAAAAATTTACAACACAAAAATTCATCTTCAACGAATGAGTGTAAACACGGCTGTCTATACTGTAGGAGAATTTTGCTCTATAAATCAATTTTTAATTCCGATTTTTCGTTTATTTGCGAAATAATACCGTCACAAGGTTACAGTTATTACAATTTTCTTCTTAAACAAATTACTGTTTTCATGTGATTTGGGGTAAACGGTGTTGGTTGGTAGATGTAATCGGAGGTGAACGGTGTTGGTTGGTAGGTTACTATTATTACAATTTTCTTCTTAAAAAATTACATGTTTTCATGTGATTTGGGGTAAACAGTTATTTCAATAAATTTGCCATTCGTTCAATTTTCAATCGATAAATTGCATTTTCGGTTAATTGTGTTTAGGTAAATAAACGTTTGGTATGTTTTGAAATGATGCTTTAATTTTTGTATACATAGCTTCCATTATTTTTACCGCACAAACTTGTTCAAATACTTTGCAGTTTGTCTGAATTATACATTGACATATTTACTAAGCGTCCAATTTATCTATCTAGCAAAAGTATTAAAAAACTTAGCATTTTGATATTATGATACATTACTTTTCTAAAATATATACTTCCAAAAACTACTTAGCAAATAATTAATATACATGACAACTCGAATTATTTAGTTTACAAAACAGTAAAAATACATAGTAAATAATTACGACCCTTAAATTTGTAGTCATTTGCTTTCCTTTTTCAACACACAATTTATCATGTTCACGGGTTCGGTAGTTTAAACATCAATGGGGTTGTTGTTCACCGTCAAGATCGTTAAATTATTTGTTTGAGAGAATAGCGGAAGCAACAGGTCCTTCCACAAGAACAATTCAAGGGATTGCTAAGTAAAGTACATCAAAACGTGAAGAAAGTAAGTTTAACTTACCTCGAAAAACAAACCAGCAAAACAATGCAAAAGGTGTTGGCAGCTCTTGATGAAAATATCCCTTTAACAAGAAAATTAAGCAGCTGTTTTATTATAAAGGTGGGTTTCAAATGGCAGAAGAACATCGACAACAGGATGGTCTTTTAGAAACATTCGCAATAAGATCAAAGCGTACTAAGTTTCTGAGAAAAATAAAAAAAAATTGGTGAAGGCAGGATCATTGTTTACAATGTCGAATCTTTATCTTTATTCAAATTGCATTGAATGGTATGATGACAGCAGCAAGGGAACAAAAGCTCTTGTTTAAAAAGACAAACGCATCGTTATAATGTCTAAATGGAGATCGAAGTCAGGCGATTATCACGATGATATAAAAAAATGGTTAACTGAGAAATTCATTCCAAATGTTTAGCCTAATTCCATGCTAGCTTCATACCATAACATTCTTACCGAGCCTAATTCAACATGTGCATATTTAAAAAAAATGAAACAAAACCAGAACTCTTTAACAAAATTAAAGTTAATCGACCGGTTCATACAAATTATTTAATTAATAAATTAATGACACAATCATTGCCACCCTATCATACAGACTTGAATGCAATCGAATTAATTGGAGTGGAAGTTAAAAATGATGTAGCAAATCATAATGTTACTTTTAAATTTGAATATGTCTGGAATTGATGGTGAATAAATTTATATCAATTCTTTGTGAAGAATGGGAAACTTGTATGCAAACATAGACGAAAGTGAAGAATACTTAATTGATGAAGTGGAGGATGTAATTTAATATTTACAGTGAGTAGTACCTACTGGTGAAAGTTAAGAAGAATTTACCAGTAGTTGTCTCTTTAGTCATGTGTTGAATCTTTGTTGAATAATTCGATTTACTGTAATTGACTCACTATTAATTAAGCAAACTAACATATCTTGTAGTTTCATGTAAATAAAATGTGAAAGATATTAATTTTTGTATATTTCATAAAATACATTTGGGTTGTTCAGTCAAGTTTCTTTTACATAACAATTCGAAATTCATCTAAAAAGGATTTCAAATGTATCGGCTAGGCTATCGCCTCTGCAACTAAAACACATTCGTCATGAAAAATCAAACTTTAGTGCCTTGATACATAAATAACTATTATGGTATGCTTATTATTCATTACTGTAAAAATTTTGGTCGGTTTCACAAGAATGATTTTCACTTAATTAGAAGTGCAGGTAGCAGAAATGGAAAGTTGTATGCAAACATGACAACTTTGTAACCAACTGCTGCATGACGCCATCGTATTGCTATCGAGAAATAACTATAGATATTCATTTTTAAAAAGTTTATTTATTATAATTTTAATTTACAATTTATAAACGAATGACGGATCCATTTAGGTATTGGTGTGTATTAATTAATTATATAATATGTTTATTTGTCAGCCAATACTTGTATTTGTTAATTGTTACTGTTTTCGACTTTATGATTATTGAATATTTTGTCCGAAGATGACTTTACCCTTATCATAAAGTCGAAACCGGTAACAATTAATAAATACCAGTATTGGCTGACAAATAAATATATTATATAATTAATTAATTTACAATATTATACCCCAGTCAATAGAGCAAATAATAGTTACATTTTTGACAAAAATAAAAGTAGGATACCACCTGTGCCATGTAATTGTAAATAGGATAAAGTACCTTTTATACCGAAAATGAATTGTCATTATATTGTTTATTATTATTATTTAAATGTAAAAAACGTGTTTTTTCATTCTTTTTCAGTTGAGTAAAAAGTAATGAAGCAATGTTAATGGTGTAAAAGAAAAGTTGTAGAGGAGAAAAATACGAATAAAATGAACACCAGTTCGACTCGATCGGATAATAATTTTCTTAGAAAAATCGGAAAAAGTGGAATATTTGCGTTTTTCTTTAAAAATTCATAGATCCCTCATTTTTGAGATGTAGCATAAATCTTTCGATAAATAAGAGGTAATTATACGTACTTAATGTGTGCAAAACTCTGCAATTGTCGGGAATTAGTTAATAATTAAATAATTGCGATTTAAATTTTTAATGCAATAGTTTCAATCGAGACTGAATGCTCGACTGGTGGTCCGATTGTCAGAAATAAAAATAGTTTTGAAGGTGAAATGGAAAGGAAAAAAATGCATGCAAGATGACTGAAATTGATCGAGAACGAGTTAGTGCTTATAATCGCAGTCTCCTAAAACGTTGGTAGCGGTCGTGTACCCCCACCACTCCATCGCCTTCTCGCTCTCGGTCAATTTCAGTCATCTTTGCATGCATGGACAAAAGAATACTGATTACTAAATACTTTTCTACTGTATTAAGTAAACTATTACAATTATGCTTATTGTATAATATCGTCTGTCAGTGCACTCGTTTTTATGGTTCAAGAGGTGGCGGTATTAAAGTCATATGACTAAAATGCATGAACAATTTTCTGAAGTAGTACACTCTACCACTATCACAAGCCTAACAGTTAATTTAATTATTTGCAAACTTTGACGACATTATAAATAATTAATCCATTAATCTAGTTATGAATTTAAAGGTTATCTTACTTCATAAGACACATCAATAATATTTATACTAAAATAATGGAAATTTAAATACAAAATAATAATAATTGTTATTCGTATCCAGAACTCCAGAAATAGCATTTCTGTCAAGGCGAGTAAGGTTTGCAAGTCGAAGCGAAACCCTGACGTCTGTAATTGTGTATACCAGAAAACTTGTTCCTGCGGAATATTTAATATCTACAAATTTTATATTCATGAAGTTTGATTTTCATGATGAATGTGTTTTAGTTGCAGAGACGACAGCAGACGCAAAATAAAACCGTGAGTCGTGAAAAAAAACTTAAGTGCCAAGGTAGTACATATTATATATTTTTTCCGAAATCCCAAATTTTGAACAAAATCGGACAATTTTTTCTCTTCTAAAAACTCTTTTCCAAACGAAATTTTTAATACTATTGCAAATCAGTATCTAAAACTTAAATATAACTAGCTTAACTTAAATTTAACACCCTGAATTTCTGAAACATACTGGATGCTGGAACTAATTTACTAGCATCAACGTTACATGTCTAAAGTAAACATTATTTTCCACTATTCCATATCGCTAATATGTTATGGGAAAGTGTAGAAATCATCAAGCATCCCAACAACTTCAATCGCAACCGCGTAGTTTCACCTTTGTGGTTTCCTATTGTTAATCCAGCACCCTCTCCTATTTCGAACTAATCATCGTTAACGATCTCTGACGTTTCTCTTCTATATAATACGGAGGTATTTCTCTAATTACTTACTTAAAATTTTTTTAGTCTAGAATCTGGCTTGGTTAACAAGTTGATTATCTGACTTTTAATAGTGTATCTTAAACTCTTGTTTGTTTGTTTCAAGTTTTGCGCCCTGATAGGTGGCGAAACGTTGGCAACTACGGTTACCATTCTGACACCTCAATTGTTTATTGTTTTTGTTGAAATAAAATTATTATATTATTATAAATTATTGATTATTATTCTGATCTAGTACAAAACTTGTATAATACAAACGCTGTCGTTAATAAAATAAGAGTACTTACACACACTATAGCTATAATAATACCCGTATTTAAATTATCTTTGTCGGAGCACTTGTCGGCGCAGAAATTTCTTCTTCATCTTCGCGCGTATCCATATGATACATTCTACTATATATCCCAAAAGTCACTATCGAGTCCTGCGGCGAAGTTATAGTCATTTTAATTTCAATTTTTGAATCACTAACATTTGTAACACAATACACATAATCTGAAATAGGTGTTAAGTCCGATTTCAATGTTGAAGGTTGATTATGAGTATCATTTGATTTGTCTACTACCGTTCTAATTTCGATAGTTTTGAATTTCATTGAACTCTGAGAAGACTTAGTTCTATATCCGCATGACGATTCCGATTCATTTAAACACGCTACCAAGGCACATATTCTAATACCACCCAAAACCTTGCTTCCAAACGGACTCAATCCTTTATAAATTACTAACCTAAAAAATAATTGAATTGCACTGTATTATTAACCCATATACAGGGTTTCTACAGGCCGAATGGGACATAGGAAAATACATGCAAAATCCGTTTTTTGTGAATATTATCTCCCTAGCACTTAACTAAATTTAAGCGCCGAATGAATAGTTAGTGTAATAAGGAACAATTCGACGTAAATAAAATAATTTAAAAAGGTCAGAAAATAAGATTATTAAATTTGTTGAAAATCTATCGCTTATGTTCTTATTAGACGTGGATCCAATGCAATACACCCGTAGTTCACTTGGTCCCACGTGCAGTATAAACTAGTAAAAATTTAGTTAGGGGTTCGAATCCCGTCTATACTTTTTTATTTCTTTGCTGTTATGTTTTTATTCTTTATTTAACTAATTTGATAATACATATAAAAAGCTTAATTGAGTTTAAAAGAAATTTAAAAAAAAGATTGTCGGGATTCGAACTGTAATATAATATGTATCACATCCACCGGGCAATTTAGTTACTACTTTATAGTCGCACGTGTGGACCAAACTGAGCTACTGAGGCGCACTCTATTTGGACAGCGTCTAACAAGAACATAAGCGATAGATTTTCAACAAATTTAAAAATCTTATTTTCTGGCCTTACAAAATCGTTGACCAATTTACGTTAAATTGTTCCTTATTATACCAGCTATATCATTTGGCGCTTAAATTTGGATAAGGAAGTGTTAGGGAGATTATTCACAAAAACCGATTTTAGATATATTTTCCCTATGTCCCACTCGGTCGTGGAAACCCTGTATATGGATACGTACCTATGCGTGTAATCTGGATTGACTGGAGATGTACTGTCTACTGTTATATTGAAAATGCAACAAAATCTTCGTGTTCGCTGCATATACGTGTTAAAGTTTTAGGTCCTTTGCTCAAAGGTTCGTAAATATAACCAACTGTTCTATCTTTCCGTATCGGGAAATTGTCAATATCTCGGAATTCAGTTTTATTTTGCGGTACATCTTTTGTAGTGGTGTTGTTTCTTGGCTAAAATTTAATAGACATATATCGCAAATTGTAACATTGACACATTACTTCACACGAACTGTTCTTTTTCTTTTTATTATCGGTACATCTTGAATTAAAACTTTAGATTGTTTGGCATTAGTAATAAACGCCTCCGCAATTCTTCCGTCGCTCAGATAAATTGCGCTACCTCCATCTGAATTGTATGGTTCTTGCAATCCGGACGCGAAAGTTGACCCCGCTCGCTATTGCATATCCATGTTGAATGCTTAGTGCTGTCAGAACCATATTTTTACTGTGGCTATAATTTAATATCCTACATACCTTGTAAAAACGGAGTTTCCGAGAACCAAGCGGTAGGGAAAATAATGTCGGTGATCTCTGGTATTTCCAAAACGTCTTGGGCGGGAAATTTAAATAACAAATCAAAACATGTGAAAATACCAAAAGTTACATTGAAATCGGTTTTAAAAGTAACTAATTCTGTTCCTGGTTGTAGAAAAGGTTCTTCCGATAAATGTATTTTCCGATACCTGCATACATATTGAGTGGAAAATCACAATTATTTTTTACAAAAACAGAATTAATTGAATTTGAAACCTACTTTGCTATAACTGTTCCAATTCTATCTAAGACAACATTTGTATTGTAAAATTGTAATTCGTCAGTTTCTTCATTTACTGTTTTTCTAGCAAATTAAATACCGTGTATATACCATGCATACGAGCTGCGCACGATATATTTACTAGTTGCTGAAAATTAATTCATTACCGAAATGTGTACAAAATGTCTTACGTATTTACCATACTGTATGTTTCCATTTTTGCATCTTCACAGGGAACTATTTTTGGTTGGGGTTTGGTACAAAAGTACTGTATTCTCTAAATCGGACATGTTTTTATTGGCTACTTTATACATTGTGTATATGTCTATTAATCCATATTCGGGAAAAATTATAATATCAGCGTACTGCAATTAAATTGATTTTAATAAAATCAATTGCGAGTAAATTATGGATGATATTGGTATGTGCGTATTTCAGAAGAAGAATCAAATGGTCGTCATATCCAGGTGTTATCGCCCAATCGTTCCATTATCATAATATAATAAATTGTTCGAACATATAAGAAGAAAGCTACTCTTTCTTCTTCAAAAGAGAAAAAAATACAAACAAAATTGAAGTTTCTACAAAAATGCCGAATTTCCTAAAGTTACATTTTTTTAGTAGGGCAACGTACTAGTTTTAAAAATAACTAAAGCTATAAACGTATACGTGCAATTGATTTGAACAAATTTCACACGAAAAATTTACTTTGTAAAACGAGACACGACAATTGAAGTATTCTGGTCGTAAGAATGTTAAAGTATTTAAAAAAAACCTTGGTTTGATTTTCTCATTAGCGAGCTCGACGTTTTATTAATTTTTTAATTTATTCAATTTTAGTTTTGTTTCAGCATCATACCTCTCTTGAAGCGCTACGCATATGTTTAATATATTGCTTAACATTTTCTTTAAGCAACTCTTTAGGGTAGTCCGCATAGACATGAAAATAATCTACCACTGCGGCGGTGTAGGAAGTCTGAAACAAACATAAAAAACTTTAATATCGTCCGATCTTTTGATATATTCAATTGATCGTCATTGATTAGTAAATAAAATTTAAAATGGGTCAAAGGCTGCGATTAAATTAGATTGTTTTGGGAATTCTATTTTAAGATTAATAGAAGTTATAATTGTTACTACAAAACGTGGTCAACTATTTTAAGAATTTCGCACCCAAACAGTGAATATTTACCTACCTTTAAATTATCGCTAATTCAATTACACTAAGAATTATAGTAATCAGAAAATATAAATTGGTTTTCCACATTTCCGCGCTTTAATACAATTTAAATGGTTAAAAGTCGACAACTAAAAATATTTAATACTCATAGATGTTGATTTGGAGAGGGGACAATTTAGACCAACCTACGTAATCTCTATAATTAAAGTTTTTGGTTGAATTTGACTGTATCTGTCCTGCTTTGCAATACATATAGTACGATAATCGATTGTTTGTCAATATCATTTTCATAACCCCGACATTACCAAAGTTTATCTGCATAAATTATTTTTTATAAAACAATTTCTTTTCAGGTTGCGATCAAAACAGTTTTTGATAGTCAATCTGAGTTGCTAATAAAACTGACAAATTTGTACCTCATTCAACATGATTAACGAACCACCACCGCCTTATCCACAGCCATACCCACCACCTACGACGCAACCGATAGGTTTGAACAACCTGCATACACCTCTTAATGCAGTGCCACAACATGTACCAATAACGAATTTACATCCTAGCGGAGGAATGTATGGTGGCACTCCGCTATTACAAGACCAAGCAAGGATTCACGCGTTAAATGCTACACCTAGAACGTACAATTCAGGATGGAGACGGGTAAGAAATGTTTCAGACCGAAACTTTATGCCAATAAATTTTTGTAGTATTCAAGTGGTGATCGAAAAGTAGCTACCATAGTTATCGCAGTTGTAGGCACTTTTATCATAATTTTTTGGTAATATTTTTACTGTTTTCAAAAAGGCTAATGATTCTTTGACGAAGCTACCAAGAAGCACGACGAGTTTCGGAAAAAACACTTCCCGGATTGGTAACTGAGAGAGTCGGGTTAGTATATTTTAATTCCTTTTACGAAGTAGCCGATTACACACATATTTTTACTGATAAATTGTGAAGAATTCTTATTCAATCTACGGATTTTAAACATTTTTGCTTTTTTTTATTAAAGTTAGTAAAGATAAGCAAAAAGTGAATTTTTTGATACGATAGTTATCGAAACATGGCAATCCGTGGTCTCTATTCAGCAACATCAAACATATTATTATATTATTATTGTATAAAGTAATTAAACAAAAATTATTGCAAGTTACATTTTCTTGAATAAACGTTTTAATTTTTCTATTTTTACTAACTAAATTATACTCTTTAGCGGAAACTAAGTAAGACTACTTGAATTTGTTTTTTTATAATACCTTAGATATGATTGGTTTTAGGCTTAATGCGCATAAACAGGGGCACTTTAGAGGAAGCATTTCAGTGTTTTGAGATTATTTTTATATTTTGAGTCGCTCACAGAGCTATAAAAGCACCCAAATGAGTTCTTTTATAGAAAATTAAGTTCTTTTAGAGAAATAGACCAATTTTTATTTTATTCCGAACGGTGGTAACACTGATTTGATACTAAACGTCAAAACTGCTATTATGTTCGCGGTGCGTAATTAATATTCAGTAGATTTATTTTTGCTAATTATTTTTATTTTTACAAATATTTTTTAAAAAATTAAACGCATGATAAATATACTAATTAAACTCCACTAGTTTTTAAACCAAAATTTAATGAAAATATTGCCACCTACCAATTATACTTCAGGCGTAAAATTGACTTTTTAACCCCATTTTCGGGTGTAAAGTAGAACATTTTGTCCGTGGGCTTTCGGTTTTTAAATCGTTAAAATTGATCTAAGGTATTGCTGGATGCAACCAACTCGCCATTATTGGTGTCTATTGTATTGACTATTCTGTAATCAACTTTGACAATTGTAATGATTGATACGCTTGTTAAAAGACGTATATTCTGTAAACGTTAATGTGCAATTCACACTCCACAGTGCTTCTATTTCACTGCATGAATGCAGCCATCCCTTCTTAAAACTTTACTAGTGTAATAAGGCATTTTAATGCGTTGTCAGATAGTTGTCAAAGACCTTTAAAAATGGCTACTGTAGGGCAAACTTACGTATAATTAGATGAATTTTATCATCGAGTTATAGGATTTTAATATAGTTTATACGTTTAATTGATCTGTAATGTACCATAATTCCAGCATTTGGTTGTGTAGTGAACTGTGGCAGTAGAAAATCGTAAAGTGTTAAGTTTTTTAGAATCCGTGTTATTTGTAATTTTAAACATAAATTAAGTTAAAATACTCTTTCACGAGATTCTATAACTAATTTAATTAAGACAGCCACTAAAAGTTCAAGAAATTAACAGAAATTACACACATTCCAATGAAAACAAAGATTTGTTTGCCTCTAGACGCCATTTGCAAAAGCGTTGAAATGCACTTATCTCCTTAACCTAACCTTAATTTTTTATGTATAAGGCATTTCAATGCGCTGTCAGATAGCTGTCAAAGACCTTTAAAATGGCTACTTTAGGGCAAACTTACGTATACTTAGATGGATTTTATCATTGAGTTACGAGGATATATTGAAAAAATTCTTAGCCTACTATAGAACCAAACAAAATTTCAATGTCAATATATTTTATTACTCAACATATTCTCCTCTTAATTGGATACATTTATTACAGCGAACCTGCAACGTCTCTAGACCTTTCAAAAAAATGTTTCTTCTTGCTCTGCAAACCAGACCTCCACAGCTTCTATTACCTCCTTGTTGGAAGAAAATGTACGACCTTTTAAACTTTTTTTCAGTTGAGGAAAGAGGTGATAGTCGGACGGAGCCAAATCGGGTGAATAAGGGGGTGTTCTAGTAATTCAAACCCTAAATCACGAATTTTTTGCATGGCAACATGAGATTTGTGTGCAGGGGCGTTGTCCTGCAAAAACAAAACACCTTTGGATAGCTTTCCGCGTCTTTTCTCTTTAATATTTTCCCGTAGAGTGGTCAGTAATGTCGAATAGTAATCTGCAGTTATTGTTCTACCCTTATCCAAAAAATCAATCATGATTACTCCATGGCAATCCCAAAAACTGAAGCAAGAACTTTTCCAGCAGATTTTTGGACACGAAACTTCTTAGGTCTTGGAGAACCAGAGTGTCGCCATTCCATCGATTGTTGCTTTGTTTCTGGATCGTAGAAATGTACCCAAGTCTCATCCATAGTAACAATTCGGTTTAAGAAGTCTACATCGTTTTCAAATCGAGCACAGATCGAACGCGATGCTTCTACCCTTGCACGCTTTTGGTCAACATTCAAACATTTGGGGATCCATTTTGCAGCAATTTTTCTCATGTCCAAATTGACGTGAACCATATGATGAACGCGTTCGTATGAAATATTCAGTGCTTCAGATATCCGTTTTAGGCCAATTCGACGGTCTGATAAAAAAAATCATGTCATGAACTGCATCGAATTTTCGGGGACTGACACAGAAACTGGCCTTCCCGATCGGTCATCTTCATCTTCAAATTTACCTCTTTTGAAGCTTGCATTCCAATTTTTGACGGTCGCATACGAAGGACATTGATCACCAAGGGTATTAAGCATATCTTCGTAAATCTGCTTACCTCTTAACCCTTTTAAATACAGGTACTTGATGATGGCTCGATACTCCAATTTTTGATTTTCACAATTTCGGTGGACATCTTTTTCATTTAATTTATTGCGTGACTCTGGTTTACTTTTTTGACGTCAAACTTTACATTGACACTTCTAATAAGTTATTGTTCGTTGCTATGGTAACGCAATATTTTGTTTATGCAAGGAACTGGTCTAGGCTAACTAGATATCAATACATCCTCGTATATAGGATTTTAATATAGTTTATACGTTTAATTGATTTGTAATGTACCATAATGTGTAGAATGAGCTTTTTCTATTGACTAGTGAAACCAATCCTATATCATCCAGTTCAGAAGATATCGGATGCAAAGCAAAAAGAGAGCTTAAACATTTTGACATTATACAAGCGCATTTTTCAATTTCAAAAATTTTGGACTGGACTTTATGCACGGCGAAGTTTAGTACTGGTATTTTTGATTATTTCCAGTTAGCTATAAAAAAATTTCATAGGTTGGGAAATGAAATTACAACCTCATTTTCTGTCATTTTCATTTGTTTATTTGTGGAGTTATTTTATTCGCTTTATACCGCGAAGATGAAACCGGTATCACAGAAACCGGAATGCTGGAAAGAATACTGAAGGACGACACTAAAATATAACTTGACGAGTGGAAGTGGGAGATATACAAGATGTGTCATATATTTCATAGGTTAACAGTGACAGTTGACATGTACTTTAAGTTAACAATGACAGGCCAGATCATGAATTTAACCTTTTCATATACAAGGCATTTCAATGCGCTGTCAGATAGTTGTCAAAGACCTTTAAAAATGGCTACTGTAGGGCAAACTTACGTATAATTAGATGGATTTTATCATTGAGTTATAGGATTTTAATATAGTTTATACGTTTAATTGATTTGTAATGTACCATAATTCCAGCATTTGGTTGTGTAGTGAACTATGGCACTAGAGGAAATCGTATAACACTGTTAAGTTTTTTAGAATCTCTGTTATTTGTAATTTTAAACATAAATTGAGTTAAAATACTCTTTCACAGATTCTATAACTAACTTAATTAAAACAACCACTAGAGTACAAAAAACCAACAGAAATTACACACATTTCAATGAAAACAAAGTTTGTTTGCCCTACAGACGCCATTTTGGCAAAAGCGTTGAAATGCCTTATTGGTTAATTTTCTTCTATTTTTACCTTCCTGCTATTTGCTTATTTTAGTCTTGTTATCGGTTGTTCTGTATGATTTTGCATTCCGTTTTATTATTATCGGAAAATCTTTCATGTTTTTGTTAAATAATAATTCGATGCTTGCAGTTTTACAATATGACAGTCACTGTGAGTGACAAATAAAAAATTATGTAAGGCACCTATGATGGTAATAAAGTAGATTAAAGAAATTAACGAAAGTTTGTATAATTTTTTGTATACGAAAATAATGGAACGTGTAAAAAATTATGTATGCAGCTCGGCCGTAAAGTGTTTTAGGCCCTCGTCCTGATTGTGCCCTCGTTTACGCTCGGGCACAACGTATGTACATTCCTCTGGTCCTAAAACAGCTACTTTACGCCCTTGCTGCATAAATAACTATTTTAAATCAATTTGAAACCCCAAACTAGAAGAAATAGTATACAGAATTCATTTCAGAAAGCATTTTAACAACTCGTACTTTCGAAAACTCGCCGCTGAAACTCGTTCTTTGCTATACTATTTAAAAATAACTTCTTAAACAATTTTTTGATCGGTACGTCAACCACGTAATCTTTTGTAAAACTCCACATTCCTTTTTAAACTGTGATTAGAATTATGTGTCATAATAATAAATACATATTTGTTTCAGGGTTATGAAAATAGACAATTTTGAGAATACGCCTGGTCACGTTTTAACTATTAAGCTGAAATACATATTTTTATAAATGTTTAACTTAACTTATCATGCGCAGATACAGGTATATGCTGTGGCACTAATCAGAAAGACGTATTACATTTGGTATTACGTACTTCGAATTTTGGTAAAAAAAAATGTGTATTCTAATGTCTGATTAGTGTGCTTTTTGTAATATTTTATTAAATAATGCGCTGTATGTTTTAAGCGTTCCTTGTTGAATAGTATTAAAAGAAAAGGAAGTAAAATTGAATATGTGTTATGCCCACTTATTTTCTATTACCGCAACGGGAATAGGATTTTCCTTTTTGTCTTCAACATCTTTAATAGGTACCCTTTGCAATTTTACCGTTAAAATCCAAAGTAAGAAAATTAGAGATTATTGAAGTTATCAAATATTCCTAGCTCTACAACACAATTTGGCACTCGAGATCCTTGCGTAGCATTTGCCTTCTCAGCTATTCGTCGCAACAAGAAGCAACGCCACATTCATCGCTCTTTATTTTTTTAGACAAATCACAAAATAATAGAAATACGTGTAAGAATATCAACAGGTGAACTTTTGACGATTTCCTCATACACGAGATGTAGATCAAAAGTAAAAACTCAAATGCAAATTATGTATGCACGGAGTTCACCAAGGATCGGCTCTCGGACCAATCCTATATTTATTATTTATAAACCTTTTAACAATCGAAATCACTTCAAAATTCAATTAAAGAAGATCTTCTAGCAAACTGAAAACATGGTGTGACTCAAACGACTTAAGTATAAATGCAGTTAAAACCAATAATATAAACATAGTAATACACTAATAAATAAATTTGCCTTTTACATGGTACGCATTAAAAACAATTTTCATTGAACTGGTTATGTATTTTAATGATTACTTGGATATAAGATTATTTTGAATGTATGTTTATTTTTTATATGACTGATTTCTATTTAATATGTGTCTTTATGTACTTTAGATACCATGTAAACAATTAAATATCATAACTCATAGGTCTTGTTTATCCGATAATTCATTATCTTGTTTACAGACCTAAGTCTTATGATGGTTATAGCATTTGAGTTCAACTTCTTCCCCAACTAATTATTCAATGGTTATAGTATAAAAGAGAAACTTTATATTTTTTTAGAATCATTTATATTATAACTATTGCTGTTACTATTTATTGATAAAATTTAAGCATTCGTCAATGAAGCAATTTCACGTTTTTAACGAATTAGAGTTAGTTACGTTACAATAAAGCAAAAAACACATTATTGTTCGATGACCGGCCATCCGTCCGTATCTAAACAAGATATCAAGAAAATTACCGCTTAGATTTTTATGAAACTTTGCATATGAGTTTTATTTATAATATCGATTAGAACCAAAAGGGTCTTAACATACGTAGATTTTTAAATTCTTGTAATATTTAAAAAAATTTTCAATTTACACATTTTTTCTTTAAATAAAAGTTGCTTGTAATTTAATTATACACAACTTGTGTTTAAATTATTGTTTAATTGGAAAAGTAATTACTGAGATATGACAATCGCGTGACATTTATTGATTTAACAATTGCAAGTATCAATTATACGAAACAAATTATGGAAAAGAAGTTGAAAATTTTATGGTCTATAACTATTTTTTAACTATTTTTTCGAAGTTTTAGCCCACGACGATTCAACTGCCATCTACTTGTACCGGGTGACCCAATAAGACTGGAAAATATTTTCAAGTTTTTAAAATGACCACCAGAGGGCGTAACTGCCATCTTAAATTTTTAAATTGCATTTTCTATAAATTTCGCATAATAAACAAAAATTTTTTCACATTTGTAAAGAGAACCAGTTTATCTATCATTTTCGTAAAAGCAAAAGTTCAGTTATTTCAAAAACAAAGATGGCGGGGGTGTTCAATTGTTTTTGCAATGACCTGCTTTAACTTCTTAACGGTTTGACCGATTTTAACAAATTTGGTATCGTTGAAATGAGCATTCCTTAAGCAATAAGAATCATATAGTTAATTTAGTTGAATCCTTCTCCGCCAGGGGGCTAGTTTTGACACCATGACCCAAATTAAAAAAATCAAATGAAATAGATATGACTTTTTCTTTATGATAAAGTAGCCAAATAACATCCAAATAGGCCAGTAAAAAACCATTTTTCAAAATCTCGTTCCTAACCTCAAATATTGGGAAAAACAGAATAATGGATGTTTGAAGATCGAGGACCGCGCGGTAAATTTTCTAAAACTATTAAAAATTTAGCACAAAATGAATAAGATGTTAAAGAGACAATTGTGAGTCTAAATAGAATTCATTTAGGTATTATTTAAAAAATATATATATCATCAGAACATTCATGTTGCTCCAAAGGGACTAAACGCATTTTGAACTTATTGTCACTTTAATATTACTCTCGTAATTCTAACCTTTAATTTAAAAAGTAAGCCTAAAAACCTAAATAGGTATACTATATCCGAATTCGAATATGTTAGACCATATATTTTGGAACCATTTACAAAGATTCTTTGTAAAATTTGATGCCCCAAATCTAGTACTTTGCGTAAAGTTTTAAGCTGTTTTTTTGCAATATGGTGTGTGGTCTTGGAAAAAAGAAAGATAGGTAGGTAGTTCAGTTCATCTTTGCCAAAAAATATAATATATTTGAAAATTAAAAAGTATAAGGTATAACTTTTTAATCGCAATAATGAAAAACAAGGTAAGTCTTGGCTTGGTTTTAAAGTAAAGTAAAAGCACCCTACACTTTAGGCCTTGGAAAATTAAACAAATGGAACACGATGCATTATAAAATGACAGTCGTAATTTTGTAAATTATTTTGTTGTGTTTACATTCAGAAAGTGCAGTTTTTGAATTTGTAATCTTTTTAAAATGCCGATTTCTAACCAAGAAGCATTTAATATGCTGGCGATCTATTTTGAATGTTTTCAAAATGGGATTATCGCTGTTCGCACCTTCTATTTGCGCTATCCGAATCGACCGCGATACCATCGCCCAGTGTTTATGCATTTACTAGGCCTGTTAACAACGGGTAGCATCCGTTGACTTGTCATGAATCGGAGAAATAGGCAAAATAACAAACAAAATGTTATTAATATCTTGGCATCTATAGAAATCAATTCCCAAATTAGTACTATAGAAATTTCTCGAGACTTGGGTATTCCTCAAAGTACGGTTCATCGCATTATTCAAACCCAGAGGTATGTAAGAGGTATACCTCTTTTTATAAAGTTTAATCTATTTTACACTCAAATTATAAACCCCCATGTTTTTTTACATTTTTTGCTATTTTAGGCTACACCCCTACCATATCAACTTACACCAAGGCCTTACTCCTCCGGATTTCGACCGAAGGATAGATTTTTGCCACTGGCTATTAAACATGGTAGCAGAAAATCCTCAATTTCTGTCAAATGTGTTGTGGACTGACGAAGCCACTTTCGGTAGTAATGGGCAATTGAACTTACATAATGCGCACTTTTGGGCCCGAAATAATCCGCGCTGGTTTGGAGAAGTCCAGCATCAAGGGAGATATAGTGTAAATGTTTGGTGTGGGATAATTGGAGGGTTGTTGGTCCGTTTATTTTGGACGGAGCATTAAATGGTCGAACATACCTACATTTCTTAGAAAATGTTCTTCCAATTTTAATGGATGATATTCCGCTGGACGTCCGCCAAAATATGTTTTTCCAGCATGATGGTTGTCCGGCACATTATGCCCTTGCTGTTCGCCAGTATTTAGATGCCACCTTCGCTGACCGTTGGATCGGAAGAGGAAGCCTGTTCCCTTGGCCTCCAAGGCAAGTTTTGTAATGTTATTCGCCGTAAAATTGCTTCAGTATTTAACACAAGAATCTTTGGATGTTGCATTTTGGAATGATTCTGTTTATAATTGCGCACATATTAAAACTTATTAAATATTTCAAGGTCTCTCGATTTAACCTGCCTTGATTTTTATCTCTGGGGAAGAATTAAGGATATAGTCTTAGCAACAAGGCCAACTTCCCGCGGATATGATTGCAAGAATCAGGAATGCCATCTTGAACATCCCAAGAGCTGAAATTGAGAATGCTGTTCTTTCAACACATCAGCGTCTTCAGATGTGCATCCAAAATAACGGAGGCCATTTTAAACACCTGGGTCGCCATTAGACCCCTTTTTTTCTTTTTATGGGTTTTATTAAAAACGGTTTTTTTAGAACCACAGACCATTTCATAAAAAGAATTCCGTAAAGTAACTATATTATACCTACTAAAATCTTTGTAAATGGTTCCAAAATATATGGTCTAACATATTCGAATTCGGATATAGTATACCTATTTAGGTTTTAGGCTTACTTTTTAAATTAAAGGTTAGAATTACGAGAGTAATATTAAAGTGACAATAAGTTCAAAATGCGTTTAGTCCCTTTGGAGCAACATGAATGTTCTGATGATGATATATTTTTTTTTGAAATAATACCTAAATGAATTCTATTTAGACTCACAATTGTCTCTTTAACATCTTATTCATTTTGTGCTAAATTTTAATAGTTTTAGAAAATTTCCGGTTCTCGATCTTCAAACATCCATTATTCTCATTTTCCCAATATTTGAGGTTAGGAACGAGATTTTGAAAAATGGTTTTCACTGGCCTATTTGGATGTTATTTGGCTACTTTATCATAAAGAAAAAGTCATATCATTCCATTTGATTTTTTTAAATTTGGGTCATGGTGTCAAAACTAGCCCCCTGGCGGAGAAAGATTCAACTAAATTAACTATATTTTGGTTGATTCTTATTGCTTAAGGAATGTTCTTTTCAACGATACCAAATTTGTTAAAATCGGTCAAACCGTTAAGAAGTTAAAACAGAGGTTATTGAAAAACAATTGAACACCCCCGCCATCTTTGTTTTTGAAATAACTGAACTTTTGTCTTTACAAAATGATAGAAAACGTTCTCTTTAAAATGAAAAACATTTTTGTTTATTATGCAAAATTTATAGAAAATGCAATTTAAAAATTTAAGATGGCAGTTACGCCCTCTGGTGGTCATTTTTAAAACTTGAAAATATTTTCCTGCGATTCTTCATGGCCGATTTACCTAATATTTTTTACACCAAAGTCATACGACGAACGGTTCTCGAGATATGGCCGAGGAACAGTCTTATTGGGTCACCCGGTACACGTCTTAACGGTTACACGTTGAGTGAAGTTTTATAATCAATGGTTATACTTAAAACAGTTACATTAAGGTATCGTTTTTTTTTCACTTTTTTGTAAGGTTTGACGCACTTGCTATACACTATTTATTTTATTTTTTCGAGCAAATTGTTTATGTCACTTCACACTTTTTATACCCTTTGACACGTTTGTTAATATCGGACCGATGTGGAGTTCTACGCAATGTAGTGAGTAGTCAAAGTGATGGAGCAATTTATTACTATTTTCGGCTAGCTAACATGATCGTCATTTACCTACAATGGATTCCTGCATTAGTAACTCCATTCTAGAAAGGAACGCAGTTGGAGGATATAACAACAACAGGCAGTTAGGACAGATACACAAATTAACGTTTTCTTTAAAATATTTAGTGTACAGTCATCGTCAGTGAAAATGGACATGCCCAGGTAGAAGTTGTAGGTTGTGGTCACAGCACAGTCTAAGGGACATTTTTAATTTTTCAGGTAAACAAGTAAATTGTTTACACTTTCTTATTTATTTTTCACATATTGAAAACTGAAAGCTTGTTTATACGATGACTGTACCATGTACTGACAATAGGTAGCGTCGTAAGTAACCCAACAATGGATAGGAGAAGGTAGTGTATCATTTGCTCCCACTACTACATGACAGATGGTGCTGTAATTTTAATTCACTGTAACACTTTATACAATTTATTATATTGTTTTCTACAATTTTAGAAGCTGATGTTCACTTATTGTAATTGAATTCATTATGTATAAGATTTATTGCTCTGTGCTATAATTTGAAGAAACTAGTACACTTTTACAAAAGCCATCAGTATACTAGTTGTGGTGTGGTATCTATAGCGCTACTACAGCGCAAATGCTAAGAATGTGGCGCTTCTAAACTGTTTCTATATCGCCGCCAAAAATTGACTTCCAACATTAATTATAAAGTTACGTTCCAATCATTTACATACGGTGGTATATTTGCTGTGGTATAACTCGACTGAATCTGAATCTGAATCACAATCTTGAATATTGAGTGAGGAGGTCCATAAGAGTTTTATGAAATTACATTAAGGTATTTAATTTAAATTTCACCAGTTTCATCAAGTTCGGTTAAGTTTCACTTTCTGCGATTTAATTCGTTACTTATTACAGTTCATTTAATCACTAAATGATAGTTGCGCAGAAACAAATTTTGTTCGGAAAATCAATATACTATCTAACAAAAAAACGTTTGCACTTTTTAATTTTCATACTTAGTGTTTGAGGTTTTAGCAATAATAATATATTCATCGCTTCCTGATGTATTCTTTCTTTAGTTAAATTAAAGATAAACTCTCATATTAAGTTCACATGTTGTTTACTAGCTGATGTTTGTAGTTACAATTTCGCATGGTCGTAAAAATCCGAATATATCCGACGCGCATCTTTTAAGTGTCCTTTAGTGATTGAATGACCTATAAAAATAAATTAATGACGCAGCTGTCTTTTTTCTTGAAAACGAGTAAGTCGATTATAGAACTTAATAGTGTGTGATGTGTTGTCGTGTTGTAAAACGTAATTCTATTCAAGCATATACAGGGTTTAATTAAATAAGTGCGAAAAATGTAAGTGGTGATTCTTTGTTTAAAAATAATGTGGGTTTTTATATAAAACAATGTATATGAGCAAACCCTTACTGTTTCTTGAAAACAAAAAAGTTACCATATTTAAATAAGCAAACATTTCTTGCTATCAAGAAAGCATTAAACGTATATTTTGTGATATTCTCGTATGGATTCAAGAGGGAGAAAACGCCACTTCCAAAATTTGTTTTTTCTGAACTTTTTCCTGTTTCATATTTTATTATTTAGAAATTCATTTCAAATAGCTTGATTATTTCTAAACAAATAATGTCTTTTGTATTTTTCGTAGGATCAATCATTTGTGAGAAAAAAAATACATTATCAAATACATAGTATTATAGTATTATTCGGATAGGCTGGAATTTTTTACCACATACCTGTATCAATGGGTCACTGTCTACAGTCATGTACAATGTCTGAAGGTGACAATTTTCAATATTTGATTTGATTTTATTTAATAATTTATGACTCATTTTTACTAGATAAATTCTAAACTACGCGATTCCTCTCAAAAATTGTTGATGCTACGAAAAAATACAGGAGTCCTTATTTGTTTAGAAAGAATCAAGTTATCCGAAATAAATTTTTAAATAATATGAAATAAGAAAGAGGAAACTCCACAAAAATATTCATTTAATGCTTTTTTGATAGCACAAAATGTTCGCTCATTTTAAATTTTGTAACTTTTCTGTTTTCATGGAAAAAAAATAAAAACTGTTTTTGCGTCATCTATAAGGGGCTGTAACTAAACAGGGTTTGTTCATATGATTTTTTTTATATGGAAGACCCACATTATTTTTCGACAAAGAATCACCACTTACATTTTTCGGACTTATTTATTTACACCCTGTATAGTAGTTGTGTTGTGATGTAGGTAAATCGTATTGTGTGTTGAGGATAATTAGTAATTAATAATTTGGGTAATACCATAATTTGGAATAATTAGTAGTAAAACAATCACAACGAAAACAACATAACCGAAAATAAAACCAGCGGCAGTAGTGCATCCGCTATAAAGTGAGCGGCAAGTGAAAACATTCGATGAACGCACAATCCGGTGTTGTTAGTTCTCACAGCTGATCACGATGTATGCACCCAGTGTCTTGACGTTTTAGTATTTACTAGTTTTGGCGAAGAAAATTTCGTAAATAAAAGGTGCGGTGAGTGCGTTTTGTGAAAATGGCCAAATTTTCGTCGATAAATCCTTTAAACTACATAATAAATAGATCGTTAAGCGATAAATTAATGATAAAAAATAAATTATTCAAGGAACGTCTGGCGAGAGCCAAGAATTTGTATAGGAAAGACTTGTTTGCCCATTATGGGTGTGTAAACGCCATCGAATTTTCCACAGAGGGCGAACTTCTTGTATCTGGTAAGTTAAATGCAGGGGATGAAATTGCATAAACCTCTTCTTTGACTCAAATGGGTAGTGGAAATTTGGGACATTTATTTTTACAGTTTCCTAATATGGACTTCCAAGTAAAATTGATATTTCAAAATATTTCATATTAATCACAAATACAGATACAACCTTTATTATTTACATAATAAACCATTTAGATCCTTTTAATAGGGTAATTTTTTTTAACCTACCTACTTAGTACTTTCCACTTCCCCTCATCATAACTAGAAAATATCTCATCAGTCCAAATGAAAATTATTGAACAAATGCCTTCAATTTATTTCACCATCATCTACTTTTTAAACTTGAGGTAAATTAGTTTTTGCAAGATTATTCTAAACAATTACAAATAAATTGTAATTACAAACTGTGGCTGTTGAATACGTATACCAATTAACAGTTAATAAATCGGTTATTCTTTCATTTATCTCAAGATAGTTCGTATGTCAAGTAATAACAAAATTTAAATAATTGTAATAGCTATGTGGCTACAATTTATATTATACAAAATCAGTTCATCATGTGCCAATTAACGTTATTTTCTATAATTGATTCACTTAATAAATGAAAATAGAAGTTCTGTATTAAACCTTGATGTTATTGATCCAAATACCTTTATTTTAGAAATTAGTCCTCATCATCAGATAAAACAACTTAAGAACAAGATTTGCAAGAATATATCTTACACTGATCATATAATAATGTTGATCCCACAAAAACTCCATCCTAAATATTTTTCTGAACATCTTCCATCAGCATTAGTCCATAGCCTCGAACTCCTGCCAACAGCACAAAAATGTATTTCTTATACAGTGTGTCAATTTAGTGTGTAATTGTTCGATTATGGGCTTTCACACTACTTGTACCAAAAAGTGTAAGCAGGACTAAAAGTTGCAGATTTTAAAAATATTTTCATATATTCAAAAAAACGTAGTCAACCAAGATGATTTTTTTAAATGGAACATCTTGTATATTTTTGCACCGTCAAATAACTCGTGAAATTTTGCGTACATTTGACCCGTAATTCATATCTCTAGCTTCAGCTGTTTTCAAATTATTCGCATTATTTCAAAATTTTTAATAGATGTACGGCATCAAAGAAATTAGTGTACCGTAGAAGTTATTGTAGATACAGTGAAATCTCCCTTGGACGGACACCAACGGGACCTACTTAAAGTGTCCGTTTAAGAGGGGTATCCGCCTACAAGAAATACAACACAAATCTGGGGTATTAAGAACGTATATGTATGCAAATGCTCTTAAAATGAACAAAAACTTGACAAGAAGAGGTTTGTTTCGTTTAAATAGATATAAAATATAATATAATATTATATATTTAATATGTATAAGTAATAAGTAGTAATACAAAACAATGAACTGAATATGTAGTTACTTTAAGGACGCAAAAATTCATATATTGTCGTTTGTCTGCTCTTTTTCTTCAAAATGGCGTCTTGAAATCTTATTTCCAATTTAGAAAGAAGCTCCCAAAGACTCTGTATCTCCGTGATTTTCGACAAAACTTTTAAGCTGCTTGGTCAGGATCATAGCATTAATTCAAGATAGGTTCTGTTGGTACTGGAACCTCATCGACATCGGAATCTTCGGAAAGTTCTTGTATTTCAACTGGATTTGCAATTTCTCGTCCTGGATCTGGACCTTCAACATACAAACTTTCATCTACGTTTAAGAAATCATTGAGGTTTCCGTTATCCTCCAGTTTCAATAAATTTTTGTTTTCAGGATATCTGTGAGTACATTAAGTGGTAAGTCATCTTCTGGGTCAAATAAATCAGCCTCAGTTAACTGGTCTTCCCTTAGCATATTTTCATGCTTGAATCCTGCTTTGCGGAAACAATTTTGAACTGTTTCTTTGGTTACCTGGTTCCAAGCGGCTTTTGCCAAATAAACTGCATCCAATGGCGTGATTTTCTTTATTAACTCAAAAACTGTGCCAGCGGTTTCAATGTTTACCAACAAGTGTTTGAGTATTAAACTTCGGTAATATGTATTAAAATTCTTTATAATTCGTTGGTCAAGCTGATGTACAGTTAGGGGGCAAAAATATGATTTTTATATTATTTAAGCGAACGTCCTTTGGATGAGATTCCGCATTGTCTAAAAATAACAAAATGTTTCTCTTTTCTTTAACTATTTTCCAATCTAGGTCTTGCAACCACTCTGTCATAATTTGCCCTGTCATCCAAGCTTTCTTATTGTGTTTCCAAGTCACAGGCAGGTTATTTATGTTAATGTTTTTAAAAGCTCTGGGTTTAGCTGCCTTACCAATGAGTAGGAGTTATTCTTTCTCACCTTGCCATATTTGCACAATGCAAAATTGTAAACTTTATTTGGGATACTTTCCCAACACATTTCTCCTTCTTCAGTGTCAGCGTTTTGTCTGTAGAGCCCTAAAATACAGACCTGTCTCATCGGCATTATAGATGTCTCTCTATTCCCTTAATCAAGGAAGGACACTTTTTCAAAAACGATGAAACATCTTCAGCATTAACTGAAGCACCTTCGCCCGAAATCGCTTTAAAACTTATGTTGTGACGTATTCTGACTTTATTGAGCCAACCAGAAGAAGCACGGAATGTAGAATGTCCCAAAGAATCGGCTATTTCTCTTGCCTTGCATTGTATTAGCGGACCTAAAGAAAATTTGAAGATAAGTTTTTGCGTTTTTGTCATGACAAACCTATTGATTATAATCTGACTGTTTTCAATACGTACATATTTTAGAATTATGTATGTAATATGAAAAGAAAATCAACACAGTACAGTACAAGAAACAAGAAAACCTTGTCTAAAAAGATCATATGCATACCTGTCAACGGAATCCTCTTATGACGAGCTGCTATAAACCATTCATAACATAATTTATCTACTTTTAAACCATCACCTGTCAAAAAGCTTTTTTTTTACTCAAATTTCTGTTAAACATCCATTTGTTTAGAAGAATTTCTTTATGTTTAATTATATCTGCAGCTTGTGTTTTTTCAATATTAAATCGCTTGAATAAGTTCCTTACACTCAACTTCTTCTTATTGTAAACTTCAACAATCTCAATTTTTGTTCAAGCGTAAGAATTTTTCTATTTGAAGCCATTTCTGCAATGAATGTGCCGCCGCCCAATGTGCCTTACCCGCATAGACGTCAGACTATTATTGAACGCAGATTCAATCGAACACGTGTATCCAAACAATAAGAACGGTAAATCACCGACTAACTGCAGGAAGTTCGTAATTCACGCCAGACAGGAATGCGCGACATAGGCTGCAGCTGCGTTTGTACCGAAACAACAAAGTCAGTGAATTCCGGTTCACTCTAAAGTCCTAGCGACGCAACGCGATAGAGAAATACAATAGTTATAGATAAAAAGACAAATAAGACAACGAGTCTGTTTTTATTTGTGTTTTTGTCCGGTTACGGGAACATTTCCTCGTGTCCACGTCTGTTCAAAAGAATGTCCGTCTAAGAGAAAGTTGATACAATGCAAAGTATATGAGAGTCGGTCGGGACCATGAGAAACTGCCCGTTTAAGGGAGGTGTCCGTGTAATAGAGGTGTCCGCGAAGGGGAATTTCACTGTATAAAAATTATTTTCTGAGGTGTTAAAGTCCGACTACGGCCCTAATAATATCACTGTAATGTGCAGATGAGGAGCAAACATGCAAAACCAAATAAGTCCAAATTATTCAATTTTGAACAAACTACAGATTCTTATCAACTTTAGTGACCTCTATCAGATAGAGCTATGAAAAGGGAATTAAAGAAAACAAGTTTTCGAGAAAATAGCGATTGAAGTTAAACAACTCGTTTCGTCACTTCTCGTTAGTTACTTTTTGTTAACTTGTTACTCGGGGGTTTTTTGGGTCGCTGATTACGAATCCGGTGTCAGATTTTCAAAATGTATGAAAAGGGGACTTATATGTCAAAAAATCATTTTCCACGTTTTTGCCGATTTGGATGAGTTTGAGACGCTTTTTCACACGGAGAAAATCGGAACGTCATAATTTGTTTAAAAGTTCACTAAAAGTGAAAAAGAAGAAGAGTACAGATACGAAAATACATTGATTTATAAAACAAAAAAGAAAAACGTATTCTACGCAAAAACAAGCATTCTACGCGATAAAAACACAATATATGTTTTGCAATACTATTTTTTACGTTTTTCTTCGTCGTCGTCTTTTTGAGACCTTTTTACGTTTTGGTTGTGAGGAACATAGACATTCGTCGTCCGCGTCCGGTTCAAGAACATCTATACTAATTTCCGCCTTTCGTTTCCTTGAAGCTAACTCTTATTTCGGTAATGGAGCCATCCGTTTCTTCGACGCTAAATCCTTCTTTGATGATGCAGCACGCATTTCTCCAGTACTAAATCCTTCTTCGATGATTCAGCCGTTTTTTCGATGCCAACTCCTGTTTTGGTAATGGAGCTACAATATCTGCTTTACTTATATCTGAAACTAAGCTGCGAATATTGTTATAAATATACCACTGGCGCTCCAAAGATAAATCAATAGGTTCTATAATTTTTGGCATTTGATCGTCGATAGGTTTTAATAAAAGATGAAACGACTCCACGTCCGCACCGTCTGCGAATTTTTTTACACAGTCGGTAGTGATTATAAAGTGATGAAATTATGACCAGTGTTTTATAGAATGATTTAAGATAGCTGTCCCATTCATACCAAACAACTTCCTCGGTCGACACACCTTTATTATAACCACCAGGTGACGATTCCACGACGCACTGCAGTAAATCTTCAAACGTGTCGATGGTACTAGTGGCGTACTTAGCCTTGAAAATACCGAAGTGGCGATCTGGTGCGAACTTTGTATGACCCGTAAGGAGGAAATTGAATAAAATTAGGTTTTGTTAAGTCCTCGAGCCACTCGCCATTGCAGATACGACAGCACAGCGTTGTTCTTATTCTGCCCAACACAATTGTCGCAGAAAAGAACCAGAGTTTTGATGTTTTTAAAGGTTTGCAGGTGAGGGTGCAAGATACTCACAACGCAATTAGGGACCTTTTCCTACATCATCTTCCTCGTCAATCAAGTAATTATACTGTAAAATTTATAAATTAGATTCCACAAAAGCTAGAGGTTTGAGTTCGGACGAATAATAATGATGATGACGATGATGATGATAATAATATTATAATATTATTTTGTAATCCTAACCTGAACTTTTTCTTTTTCGTCCGTTATTTCAAACACTGCGCACTTTTTCGTTGCTTTGAAGTAAGCCGAACCAGGTTGTTGTGGACTAACGGGGTAATGAACTGTTTGGGCGAAATCGAACGACAGAACCTTTGCCGTATCTACATCATCTTTGGTAGTACGTTCGTTGATTTCGGGCTTTATGCAGATGATCGAGAAATTGATTCAGCGTCTGTTCGCGTTCATTGTTAGGAACGTTTTTGACTTGCGCAATCGATAACGTGCTTGCTATTGAAGAAGAAGATTCAATTTAATATCAACGTTTAATACAACCTTAGAATACGCAAAAAATGATCTACTTACCACGACTGGTATCGCAGAGATCATCCGCCGGTTTCATTACTGTAACGTAGGGTATGTACTTGGCTCATATGCGTCGAAAACTGCTATTACTCATCTTCAGTTCGTAATCATTAAGTACAGCAATGTATTTTCGATAAATTGAGGACTTTGTCTCGTTCGATGGCGATTTCATGACCCGATAGTCCTTGAATTTTGGAAGCCGTCCCGGCAATGGAAGAGCCGCTTGATCGGCTGTATACTCGATAAATTTGACAACTTTTTGGATGTCAGCTGGTTATACGACTTTCGATTTGTAGATGGTTTATTCGCTAGTTCATGTACTCGCACTGTTGCACCATGAGCTTTAAAATGCTTTACTAAGTTTTTGTAACGCTTCATCCCACAAGCATGTATAAAAAGGAAAAACGAACGACAAAAAGGTACGTTGTAGAAGGTAAATTCGATCTTATCCCTTGCATCTTCTGTATTTGTTCTCTGTCCATATTTCTTCCGTTTGGCAAGCCGCGAATAAACCGTTTCAAGTTCTTTATTACATATCGTTCCGGATTCGATATGACTTAGTATAACTAAATCGAGTTCGATTATTTTTCGTGGTATAATTGTTTGGCATTTCTGCTTACAACAATCTTCTGAGAGAAATTTGGTTACGAGCTCCTCTTCCTTTTTATCGACAACAGATGAATCTAGTATAACGAAACTTTGTTCCATTTCATCTTCTGAATGAGACAAATGCAGTTCATCATCATCGCCATTCGAACTAACACCATCGTCGGACCCGTCATTGTCTTCGTCGTTTTCAGGACCATATACACTGTAGATGGCACTAAACTCCTCTTAAACACTCATTTTTCATTAATGCAAAAGACCAATAGAAACGATTATATAAACGTAATTTGCAAAATCACGTCTCCACTGTTACTCGTTTAGAACGAAAGTAGCAACTTACGCGATTAACTATCAATAATATTCCTAGAAATTGACGAAACGATTTGTTTACATTTCACCTTTCTCAAAACTTTGTTTTCGCACGTAATCCACGGTCTCTAAGTGGAAAATTTCAAGCGAACAATGTAAACAAATATTTTGTATTGCAAAGCGTTAATATTGTTTTTTATCTTATAAACCGATGTATTTTCCTTATTCCAGATTTTAAAAAAATAACAGTATTTTTCGTATTAGTACTCTTCTTTCTCTTCACTTTTAGTAAACTTTTAAACAAATTATGATTTTTCGAATTTCACCACGTGAAAGAGCGTCTCAAACTCTATCCGAATCGACAAGAAAGTGAAAAATGATTTTTTGACACGTAAGGTCCTTTTTCATAGACCATACATGCATTCAGATGTAAATCTGCTTCAAAGTGCAAACCCAAATAAGTCCAGTAAGCAAGCAAAACAAGATAAGTCCCAATCGAGTAGAGTTCATGCTTTAACTAAATTATGTACACATTCCTATAATATATAATTTTCGAGATTCTGGAGTTTTATAGTGATTTTTTATTCTCAACGAATTAGGTTGGTACTTTACTGTCAGGTTCATAATGAAATGGTGTAACCGAGGTACCAACCTAAGTAGTTTTAAAAACAAAATGTTCCGTTTAATGCCGCTTTCGAAAAACATTTTATCTGCCGAATTTTATAAGTTTGGTATTCGTTTAAAAAAAAGTACAAAACGTCTGATGACTAAAATGCCTATTCTGTAAATTCGTGAAAGATTCATTGCATACCGATTATCATTCTAGATTTCTTTCAGTTTAGAATCTGGCTTGGTTGATAAGCTGATTGTCTGACTTACAGAAGTCTATCTTGAAGTTTCGTTTGTTTCTTTCAAGTTTTTCGCCCCATTAAGCCCCTTACAATAGGAGGCGAAACGTTAACAACTACGGTTACCTTCTCGACACGGTCCAATCCCGAAAAACGTTTTTGTTTTAACAACTGCCATCTTTTTAATATGTCCTATAATAAAACAAAAATTGAGAATTGAATATTGAAAAAAAATGTTTGTTTTTTCAGGTGGTGATGATAGACGGGTACTATTATGGTCGATACCAGAAGCAATACATGGAAAAGGTGCCCCAATATGCATGGAATCCAATCACATTAGCAACATATTTTGTTTAGCATTTGACTCGATAAATTCGAAAATATTTTCTGGTGGGAACGACGATCAAGTTATTATACACGATTTAAAAACGTAATTTTTATCTGCTTAAATATCGATTGCGTTTTAATGTGATGTTATTATAGCGGAAACTTTGTTGTGAAACTGTTGCATAAGAAACCAGTTTACGGATTAAGTGTTAATCCTCAAAACGATAATATTGTGGCGACGGCAGGTGATGATGGTAGAATTTTAGTGTTTGATATTAGAGAAGCAAATACTGCAGGTTAGTTTAATTATACCTACATCGCCTTTCTACTGATATTTGGTATTTTTCGACTGATGAGTGTGTAATGGTTGAATTTCCACTATTTTATCTTCGGTACTACTAAACACTTTAAATTTAAATAAGTCGATCCTTCGATAATTATAGCCAACATAAGCGTTACCAAAAAAATCTGGAATCGCCTGCTGTAAATTTGCAAGAGGTTGTACAATAGCAAACAAACACTGAGAATCACCCGACAGCTGTTTCGTCCTTTTGGGACTCTTCAAGACTGAGTGAACTCGAGTGTAAGTTCACTATTGTCGACAAAGTTGCTTAAATGCGAACCATTGTGTACGTGATCGCTAACACGAGTCGACATTAGATGTCGCAAAACTTACAGTTTAAATTTAAGGTTTCTATACTCGCTTAAATCACAAATTCTAGTCAACATGTCGGTGGGACGATACGAATTCTTGATGCAAGCTTTAACTACTTCTCGGAAGGTATTCTTATTATAATCCGTAAAGTAAGTGAGTGGTTCCCTATTTTGGATTATACTCTTGCGGAATAAAAATCAAATTATTTGGTATTTGACTTATCAACAATATTTGTTCGTTGCATGGTAAAATTAGGTCTGCACATAATCTTGGCGTCCTATGACAGTAACCGTGCACACCTTGTTGTCTTCCCTGGTTACACCGTTTCACGGCTCATCATCTCTGATAGCGTTCGATTATGGATAAATGTCGGTTGGAAGATCTTTGTAAACTTTGTTCACGTATCGATCGTATACCCTTTGCTTATCTGCCATTGTTTAGCTGTAGATTCGGTTAAGTCTAAGAAGTACACAATACGCAGAAACGAATTTTGATCGGACGAATCTATTATAATCGTTGTAGGGGAGTTTACTTATCTGTTTACAATCTCAGTCAGTAGCGTCGGCTCGTAGTGTGGGTTTCCTTAGTTCATCTCGTCTTTCTGTACTTCCTCATTAAAACTGTTCTTTTCAGAATAAATATTTCAATTCATACACGTGTTAACAGTAATTATGAGTGAAAAATGGGAATTCTCCTGATAATTTGATAATTGTAGATCGCAATCCTTCTATAGGAGACAGGGAAATAAAACTCTTTCAACTTCTAGTTACTTCGCGACGTTTCGGAAACGTTCCATTTATTAACATATATTAATAACATATTGTCATCATTTGTCATCATTTGTCATCATTTTATTTTTCGACCACTTTCACTGGAATGTTATCAACCGCCTGAAGAAGGAAACACCACCGTTTATGTTAATAAATGGAACGTTTCCGAAACGTCGCGAAGTAACTAGAAGTTGAAAGAGTTTTATTTCCTGTCTCCTATAGAAGGATTGCGATCTACAGTAATTATGAGTTATTTTAATTATTGAGGGGTATAATGAATCATTTTCAGTAATGTACACCCAGATCTGATTACTACCCCACTGCTTAACAGCTGGTATATGCGCATAGGTCAGATGTTTATGAATCATTGTGTACTTCTTAGACTTAACCGACTCTACCATTTATTGATTGATGGTAAAAACTCCTTAATTCTGTATTTTGATAGGTTAATGTTTTCCATTGTTTGGTCCTTCTTTGGAGGATATTACATCAGCTCCAAAGAAAGCCCAAATAGTGGGAAAAAGTGTACCATTATATTTGACAAGGTCAACGGGAACTTGTTGGTTCGGTCATCTATTCGCCATGGCTAAATCATCTAGCTGTCGTAGGAATAACTTGCACATTTGATCTAGCTCTTATAGAAGCTCAAGATTAACGCTATTTATATGAATTGGTACTCAACTGTTAAAATGAATAGCTCGTGATTATTGTGGAACAAATCTAAGCATATAAAATACATGGTATAATAATTTTAGAAGGTATAACATTGTGCATGTAGGCGGGATTATCTTGATGACGCGCTTGGAGAGTAAACATCATGCAGGTTAAGCATAAAAATGCCATTTTATAAACATTTTTGTTATTAAAATTTTTCTTTGCTGCATTTGATGTAATTATATAATTCAAATATACTTTGTGTTGTCGTAGTTTATCGTATACATTCATACTGTAACATTGTAGTTTTAAAAAATGTCTTGTGCGATATTTGGGTGAAACAGCGAATTTGCCAACTTCATTTTGACTATGATGCGTTTAAACGGAATTTGTTGCAAGAATTATTAAATCATTTTTAGGTAAAAATGTATCTAGTACGTATTTTTATATCAAATCTAAATGAAATATATTGAAATCAAATATGTTTGTGTTTTAACCCGTTTATTCATAAATATTCGTAATTATTAATGCTAGTATAAAAGTATACGTATTTTTATTGTAACAATGCGTTTATTTACATTAAATTAATCTCCTATGCTGCGATGCGTACGTTAACTTTATTTCACCTTAACTTTAATGCAAATTACAAATAAACGTAAAATAATCATAGGGCTCCAAACTCGTCATCAAAAGCACCTGCGCGAACTGCAACGAAAAGAGTCCTCATACCTTTGAAAATTATTATACCATGCCCAAAGTACTGAGTATTATCTCTATTGGGGTCATTAGTGTAGACGTAGTTCGAAGGAACCCCACAGGAAGTGACATCCAAGATGAATTGCAACACACTAATCGTTAATTAAATAAATAATAAATGGTAGACAGCGGTACGTTGAATACCTAATCTAAATGCCGAGTATGCTTAAGACTAAGCGCTTTATGTAATGCAACACACGTGTCAAATCAAACTCTGGTGTTAAATTCAGAAGCCATTGATTATTGTGGAACAAACTCATGCACCCACATACATAGTGTTTCACCTTATTTGGGATAATAAGTTTAGTGTAAATTTGACACTTAAGGTACTTCTGTCTACAGTCGTTTACCATTTATTTTATTAACAATTTGTGAGAGGCAATTCACGACGAGGTGTAGGTATATAATTACTAGATCAAACGAACTTACCTGAAGTGAAGTTCGATCGTAATTATATGAAGCGTCCAGTCCTCGATATCATTAGAACATAATGCAGCACGAGTGCTGGTATTGCCCTGCTAAAGCCAAAGGAAGTTCCCCTGCGTTTGTATGGACATACTGTATTGGTTTTAAAGAGTATTTGTTTTGTTGCCTAGGGGTGAAGGGTGGGAGAGTCATGAAATCTTCGGACTAGACGCTTCATATAATTACGATCGAATTTCACTTCAGGTAAGTTCGTTTGATCAAGTGATTATATATCAACGTCCAGTCCTCGATATCATTAGAACATAATGCAGATGTTTAAAGAATTTTGCCACAAAACAATTCATTTATTTTTGAATTTTTTAACAAAATAAGTAAATTCTTGTTTAATAAAGTAAAAACAAACGGAACACTAAAAGTGTTTACAATATGGCTACCCAAATCAAAAACGGCTTTCATAATATTATTTTGAATGGCCAAAGGCCTCTTATAAAATTTCGCGAAAGTTCCTGACGACTCGGTCCATCCTGCGGACTTTTTGATGGCTTCCATTGACAAACCTTTTCTAAAGGCTTCCGAGGTTGAGATGTGTCTCATAGAGTGGGCAGAGAAAACTCCAGAATGTTATTAACCCAACGACTTAGCGTTTATTTAGAAGCTAGGCGAAATGGTTTCGATGATGTGAGGAAGAGATTATTTTCGTTGTGCGCTCTGAATGAGGCCGTTAAGTCTAAATATTTGTGTAAAAAGTGTAGCCACACACAACTCTGGACGATCTTTAAAATAGGGAGATTCTAAACAAGGTTGAGCCTTATTCGGAGCGGACATCTTGATTAGATCAGGAGTATATATGCGGATACCTTCAATAATCTCTTGAATACTTTGTATTTTAATTAGAGACAAAGTCTGAATTCTTTGACCTGTAGCCAACACCATAAAGTTAACCAATTTAGCTGAAACCATCTTCAATCTAGAAGAGTCGGGTAAGTTAGCTAAAAACTCTTTTGAGGTTCCCATGTAGTTTCATAATGAGGTTTTGAAGGATTCCTTTTGAATAAGCCTTTCATGTATCTCTTTAGGAGTGGATTTTTTCCTATATCCTCCGAGACGATTAGGGAGATAGCTGCTCTGTGAGAGCTATAAGTGCAATATGTAACGTTAGAGGAATATTGCAGGTGTTGGAAGAATCGCAACACATCCGAGACTTTTACATCAAAGGAGTTCAAATTGTTTGCGTTACAAAAAAGCCACCATTGCTTGATTGACGAATTATATTGTTGAAGAGTTGCTGAGGATAACGAATGCAGCGTTGTCCAGCGCCTTCTTGGATCCCTTTTAAGAGAAAAGCTTCTCGGGATTGCCTGCTGTAAGGAGAAATAAGAAGGTCATTAGATGGACCGATAAAAAATGGGTGAACCTACAATTAGTTTTTCAAAAATCGGGTACCAACGTTGGGCTTGCCAGTGTGGCACCACCAAGATTCCAGTTACCCTATCAAAAATGATTTTTTGAAGCGTTCTACTAATAAGAGTGAAGGGGAAATACATATAATTTTAATGGCTCTCAATTGATAGTGAAGGCATCTATTCCCCATGTATGTTGGTCTTTGAACCAAGAGATGTATTTTGAGCATTTTTTATTGCTCAACGAACAAAAATATCAATAAAGTATGTCCATAAGAACGCAGGGGAACTTCCTTTGTCTTTAAAGATTGTGAGCAGGGCAATACCAGAACGCGTTCTGCATTATGTTCTAATGATATCGAGGACTGGACGCTGATATCTAATTGTGTATTTCTATACGAATGAAAAAGTTGAGTGAATTTTATTACGCACTATTATTATATAAAAATTCTAGATCCTCTGTGTGTTGCAAAGCAAAAGACTGGGTTTCATTCTGTGATGTTTAATCCGTTCAATTCTCGATTATTAGCGACAGCCAATTCTGAAGAAGGTATATCTTTATGGGATTATCGAAAACCTAAAGAGTAAGTTCTGTTATAATAAATTAATTCTTGTAACGATTTCTTTTTCAGGATTTTAATACATTATGATTCGACTGCGGGAGATGTAAGTGGTATCAGCGTATGTTTCAATTCAACTGGATCTCGTTTACTGGCTTTACGACGACGGTTGCCACCGGTTTTATATGCGACCCAAAGTCAAAGTGCAATATGTCAATTTTATCACCCACAGTACTACAATTCTTGCACTATGAAAACTTGTTGTTTTGGAGGCGATAACGACGAATATATTTTAAGCGGTTCCGATGATTTTAATCTGTACATGTGGCGTATTCCGAAAGGAACATGTTAGTTTTTTATTTTGAAAAATTTATTTTAATGTTTCGAATTTTTACAGCCGAATAGGGTATGTCTCATGTCGTTTTAAGAGGACATAGGTCTATCGTCAATCAAGTACGATATAACAAACATAATAATTTAATTGCATCATCTGGTGTTGAAAAAATGGTCAAGGTATGGAGCTTGGTTTTTATTTTTTTTTATTGCGATTCTATTTCAGCTATGGAGCACTCTCTCAATCGGAAATTGGGAAGGATCTTTATTAAAAGATTGCGCGGATTCTCCGAGGACGGTGTATTCGCACGACGATTATATTTATTTAGTAGGTCATACCGGCCAAAGAATTTCTCATGATTACAGTGACCAATCGACTCAGGAAGACTCCAGAATGATGGCTTTTTGATTCATTAATTCAACGAGAAATCGAAGGGTGGGATTCGCAATCGGAAGTTACTCAACTACCGACAGCGAAAGTGAAAATCAATCACAAGTTGGTTTTTGTTAAAAATTACTTATTGATTGGATAATCATAGTATTTTATAAACACATATTTTCCTTGGGAAGTGTTATATCATAATAAACGTTTAACCGATGAGAGCAGTAAGAAAACAAAAAACACAATAGAATTGCACAATTGATAGCACAAAAGAGAAGTCGTTTGGCGAAAATGGCACATCACAAGTCTTCCAGCTCTGTACATAAGTAAGTATGACTAAAATTGTGCATGGTAATCAAAAATTTTGAGACTCAATGGTTTCCGTGAAATTGTTGAAGTTCTTTGACTATAATTAAGCACAGTAACCAATTTAATCGTTTCTAGTTTGTCTTTTAGACTTACATTTATTCATCTACTCATTTCTTACTGTTTTAGATCTGATGTAAAACAAAGTCGGCGTAAGCGTAAACCATCTCATAAGTCAAAAGGCACTAAATACTTTAAAAATAACAGCAGCTCTAAGAAAATGTCCGGCAAGAAAAACGAAAGATCTTCCTCTCCTTTCAATACTTCTTATTACAATAAAGAAAATCGTAAGCATAAAGTACACGTTGATAAGTCAGGTAGAATAACGAGATCGAAAAAGTCTAGAACGCGTCAAAACTTCAAAGATTTTTGCGAAAATAGTGTTTCAAATAGTTCGATCGATGTTCCTAGTACAAGTACCGGTATTACCAGCTCTACTACTGTTTTTAGGGTAGTAGAACAGGATTCTGACGAAGACATACCACTTAACAGATGTATAGAAAACAATGGGAATTCAGAAGAAAATTTTATCAACATATTACCAACTCCATTAAATGGAACGCACGACATGTGTTTAAATAGTTTAGAAAATCAGTAGTAACCGTAATGGTAATAGTCACGTTGTACCTTTAAGGACGAAGAATATATGCGTGTGGATGTTCCATCTACATCTTCCACAAATAATACCAAAACTTCCGCAGTTATTCGTAAAACCTGTCAAACTCAAGAGGGCCCTTGTTTAGAAGAATTAACCAACGAATTTGTGAGTAGTGACTCTTTTTTGAATAATAACAATACCTACATAAATGACAGTAATAGTAGTGAATGCGAATATGATTGTACTCCAATTAAGAAACGCGTTAGTGAGATAAGCACGCCCGATAGCGGTTTTGGTAACTGGTCCTTGCTCAAGTAGTGGCAGTTATACAATGCACAGCACTAAAAGTCGCAAACCATGTTCGAGTAAATCGACAAATAGTAATTACAACGACATTAGTTCCGACGATCCTGATTATCCGTACGAGAAGTTTAGAAAGCGGGCCAAAAAGGCTAGACTTAATGCCAGGAAAAAAATATGTGCTGATTCCGATTCAAATTGACTTTTTATACATAATGTGAGTGGTCGATTTTTTAATTTTCATTTTTTAAAGGCCGCGCGTTTTAATTCTTACCGATATTTATACTTTAAAAAGGAAATTTGAATAGTGATTTTATTTTTGACTTCACCAGGTGGCTCTACAAGAAAGAAAATTGACTTTATTTGCTTTAAGTGGACTGTTCTGAGATTCAATAATAATTAAGATGAAGGAAAGATAATTATTATTATACAGGTGTAATTGACAATATCAAATTTTCCTAACGGGTCATCGACCAATAGTTGTAAAAAAACTTATATGTTATTATGTCCTATACTTTTGAGATTTTTATGTCGTTTCAGGAAACACTAATTGTATTCCCTTCCGAATTAAACAAATAATTATTATATTCACACGTTTATCCAATTTAAGTATCAAGAATAGAAAATGTAATTATATTAAGAATACCGTATCAACCACTAAGTGGGGTTTTTCGAGAAGTAAATCTAAGAAAAATAACTTTAGGTACCCTTATTTAAGTACATAACAAATCCATTCTAAATGTGACTCTGAATTGTTTTAATTTAATTATGTAGATTTTTGGTTCCGGAACATTATATAAATGATTAATATCGCCATTCTTTAAAATCAAAAGTTCTATAGAAATATTAATTACTAAATATAACTTAATTTACTACTGATAACAAGGATTATTACTTAGTTTTGGTCAAACTTTCAAAGAAATTAATTTAGGTTCTCGTCTTTTCAGTTATTAAGAATAATCATGTTGAAATCTATTCTAACGCAGTTAGAAGTTTGTCAAGCAACAGACGAATTTATGTGTAATTACCTAATTAGAATTCACCTTCGGCAGTTGTCTTTCATTTCATGAATGTTTTGTATTCATTACACGATGAAATAAAAAAGGTGTAACCACAGTTTTTGAACATATTTAGGTAATTACGACGATGCAACGATAAAGTTTAACTCATTTCACTCCTTTTAAAACAAACTGATAGGGCACAGGAAACGTTGGTTTACCAAACACTTGTGTTCGTCGAGAACATATGATTCATTATGCAGAAGTTTGTATTAAGTATTTTATTAATAAGATTCCTAAAATGTTCGTTGTCGTTTACCATATATTTAATTTGTTGTGTAAAATATGTGCACAGCTTACAATTCGATACCCGATCATCCAATTGTTTACACAAATCCTAGTCATTCAAAAAATAGTCGAAAGCAAGTTTTTTGGTTACTCGGTGATTCTACATGGATCTCCGCCTTGGAAAGTTTGTTTCGAATAATGTTTAATAACTAAGACGTTAAAAATGAAGGATTCAAATTGAGCACCGAGGAGGCAGCAATAATGCCGTTCTGAAAGATTTCGAACCCGGGAAGGTCCATAAATGCAGACATCTTCGGACCTTGTACTGTAATAAATGTGGATAAAAGTAAGTAAAGAAATGTGTACTTAAAATGCTAGGTAAAATTTTTTTGTAGATTAGGGGTTGTATTCCATCGGTTCGAGCCTCCTAACGGATCAAAAAGATAAAGCGTGGATCGGTGGTGCAATGGACATCGATACTTTAGCGGATCGGAGTTGTGGTATGTCACTGTTGTGCTAATTTATTCATCTAATAAGGACATTTTTGTTGTTAGATTTGTGGTCATCGTTGGGTAAATAATAGAATACAAGATTATTGGATGCTAGGTGCGTGTTATTGGACCCATGCAAATGAAACCAGTTTCGCTAAACTAATTCAACTCTTAACAATGGTTTAATTAAGTTTGTTCCTAAAACCAATTACAATTTTTTAATTTTTAGATTTCACGATAAAGGAATAATTAAGGATTATATCAAACGTGAATGGACATTATTTTGGACAAGGACAAACGGGAAATGTTTAGCACACTTTTCAAATAATAAGGTAACTTTTTATGTATCAATTTTAATTACACTCAGTATACCAGGCGCGGAGTAATAAACCTGTCAGAATAACCAAAATCTCCCCGTATTGCAGCAGCGTAGGTACCTGATACGTTTAGGAAAAACATATTTTTAGCAGGTAAAATATATTATAATAGTAAAATCTACCTTGATATGAATTATTATGTGGTTATATGTTATTTATTTTATTTGTATAGTAGATCACATTACGAATTTTACTTCTACGTATTATATACCATTATTTTTGTATCTTGGTATAATACCCACATCTACGGCTATGATTCTTGTTTCGTCAGTACCTGGGCTGATGGCAACGTAGTTTGTTGCAGATTAAACTATTGTTCTTCTAGACCCTAGATGGGTCGATATGCTGCAAGAGCGGCACAATGATCGTATTTTTGGTTAGAATTTATTGGTTTTTCTTAACCGTAGAAGTAATGCTTTCACAAGAAAATAAAGAATTAGTTCAAGCTTAATTATGATTTATTACTCGCGCCAATGAGTATACAGACTAATAACTAGTTATGAAATAAGTTGGGAGTTAAGCAACGGTTTTCCAAACCGAAAATGTTAACACAAGCGGTTGCCGCAGAACTTCCACATCGCCCTTATAATCGAAATTAATAATTGCGTTTTAAAAAAAATTGTTCAAACACAAGCTATAGGGGATATAATTTACAAAAATTTTCCCCATCAACTTTTTGTAAAATTGATATTGGTCACATGTATTGTTATATCTCGTAAATTTTTATCGGATCAAAACATAGTTTAACACAAAAATTGTATAATTAACTTATAAACTTTTATTTGAAATAAAAATGTGTAAAAAAAACGAATATTTATGTAAATATTTCATAAATTACGAAAATCTGTGTAGGCCCTTTTCATAGTTTATGTTAAAAAACTAATCAGATCTTTGGAATTATAAATAAGGTTTCATTGTACAAAGTTTAATAAAAATCGGACTTTGGGTGGTTTTCTCTATTTCTTGTTTACATTACCGACGGAGGGCCGGCCGGCCGTCTCGGTTACCAAATTTTTTTGCTTCATTATAACGCACTAACTTTAACTCTTCGCAAAAGTAAAAAAAGGGTTGTGTTAAAATTTTCGGTTTCTGAAACCGCGTATAATCTCCCAATCTTGGATTTCATAACAATGTGGGGTAAAAAAATTTTTGTGCGACGCCAGGCCGTATGTAAACAAGATATCAAGAAAACCACCCGTCAGATTTTTATGAAACTTGTACATGGCCCTTGCCTTATAATTCCGCAGATCTGAATAGATTTTGGGCAATTTCTATGTAGCCAAAAGGGCCGCTAATCTACACCCATTTTTGAATTTTTAAAATTTTTTGAAAAATATTTATTTCACACATTTTTGTTTCAAATAAAAGTTGTTTATAATTTAATTATAGACAACTTTTGTTTTAAACTATTTTTGATCCGATAAGTAATTACTGAGATTTAGCTTAATCACGTGACAATAATTCTTGTAACAATATACTTCCACCAATATCAATTTAAAAACAAAGTTGGGGAGAAAAGCAGTTGGAAATTCTACAGCTTTTGTTTGAACCATTTTTTTCTAAAACGTAAAAACTTATTGTTCGATTATCTGGCGATGTGGAGTTCCGGTGTAAACGCTTGAATTAATTTGTTTTTACTTTTTTTCAGATATCTACTATAGATAATTAAGTCGCAAATAAACAGTTACAGGTAAATTATTGACAATAGTTAGAAAGATTGTTTAGAAAGATAAACGGTAAAACAAGGTTGGAATGAAAATTCGATACCTAACAAAAGACTATATCTGATTTATTCGATTTTTCATTGTTTTTTGTAAAAACAATCACAATATTTGACCGAAACCGCTGTAACATAAGCTCATTAATAATTCTCGAGTTTTCCAATCTCTTGGACACAATTTTCCAAAGATAGTGCAGTTCAAAACTATCCAAATTTCTTTTGTCTTAATTCAAATAACTAAGGCTATTTAATATTACAAATACGATGTAACTTTAAACATCTTAAAGAGATAAATAATACAAATAAGGTTTCATTTAGAATAGCTCGGAACTAATATTAATGGTGCACCTGGCGTGTATACTCAGGGATGGTACAACATAATAAATATAACGAGATGCGATTGATGTGAAACCGTTGGTTATGAAACTTCTTGTAGCACCAATGGGTTTAACAAAAGAGAAATCGGATATACAGAACTAGCCGATCTTAACGTTGGAAATGCCATCACAACCACCCAAATAGCGGCAATTAGTTTATTTGCTTATGTCGATTTTTATGAAATTAAGTTGTATAGAAAATCTGGTTTTAGGATAGCCAAAATATCGGGATATTTTTAAAAAGGTTGAAATTCATTATGTAGGTGGTGCTCCGAGATCGCGTAATTTAGTCGGACAAGTATTACCCCTCAGTATAATTAATTTTAAATGTAATTTGAAAATCAATTTTAGATTTTGGTGTACGACTTTGCCGATATCTCCGAACAAGCGCTTAATGTTAGAGACACTCGTCAGGGTTATCAGTACGGAGAATACTTTTGGGCCGCTTTGTCAGCGGGTGATATTAATGAGGACGGTTATGATGATTTAATTGTTGGCGCACCTTTTACACTAGCGGAAAATATAACGAGGGTAGAGTATTTGTGTTCATGGGCAGTGCGAAGGTAATTTTGCATTTTATAAATTGATAAGTTATTAATTAAATTGGGCATTTGAATTGAAGGGAAGTTTGGAAACGCCCCAACAGAAAATGAGTTCCTGGAAGGGAAAGCTGATTTAGGACAATTTGGAAGTAGTCTCATGTTTTTAGGTGATATTCTCCAAGATGGATATGCAGGTAAGGTGTATTAATGATTATTTCCTTGGTCTGTCAAGTTTGAATTTTTCATCAATCACGTACTCGAAGATTGCTTTGATATGACCAATCACAACAAAATAATTGAGTTGGACAGATGTTGCGATAAGGAGCACCTTATGAAAGTGACGACAGCGGTGTAGTTTTACATATACAGGGTGAACATCTTATGGTCTTCATAATGAACCATTTCAACGACACGTTGGTAAAGATTATGTCCCAAATATAAAAGGATTTGAAAAGGTATAAAGTATTTCTAAACCAACTGACATTGACACGAATAACTACCAGGGTAAGCTGTCCATCTACTTTTGTTTTTAAAAACTATTCAATGTATTGCAGATGTAGCTGTCGGAGCGTATTTATCCGGACACGCGGTGATATTTAGAAGCAAAACCCGTAGTGATTCTACAGCAATCCAGCAATTTCATTAACTCCTCGCTTTAGAACATAACGCTAAATCCTTTAATATCAAAGCTTGTTTTTGGTACACTGGTTTATATGTTCCTCAGTACTACGTGTTAATATTAACATATTTTGCTACACTATAGTCAAGAGTTGCAAATAGATTTTAACAAATTAAAGAACTTGCACTGGTTAAAAATTTCATATGCAATACTAACTTACAAGAATCATACAATAACTTAAAACGCAACGTTAATCTCAAGATAAAAAAAGAAAAATTACATCTATCCAGAAAAGAATTATTTTCTCTTCTAATAAACTAAAACAGTTATGGTCCATTGTAAACCAAAATAGGATTCCTACAAATACGCAGAATTGTATTTCGTTTAACTCTACTCATGGCTCTATTAATAACGCCAAAGAAATAGCAAATCTATTTGGTAAACATTTTTCCGAATCAATCGTCAAAAAGTTGAATGTTTTCTACCAAAAGCAAAGCTGAATATAGTGACTGCACAACGTCAACGATAGTTCAAAAACTATGTCTTTTATCCCGCTCTCTAAAAATGAAATTTCTAAAATAGTTACGTCGTTTCAAAATAAAAATCTACCGGCATTGATGAAGTGCCAATTTCTGTCTTAAAACATTGCTCGATAGAAATTGCGGACATATTAGCTAATATTTTAAACCATTCTGTTTCTGCAGGAATTTTTCCGAACATCTTAAAATCTGCAGTTATTGTCCCGATACACAAAAAGGATCTGTAGATGATATTTGTAATTACCGACCAATTGCGTTACTTTCTAGTTTTTCAAAGATTTTTGAAAAAACATTTTGTATTCAATTATTAAATTTTCTAAACAGTAATGAAATTATTAGTAAAACCAGTACGGCTACAAGAAAGGAATATCAACAGAAACTGCCACAACATCTTTTATTCAAAAATTAACGACCTTTTAGAAAAGCATAATTTTGTAGTTTCATTATCCTTTGACCTTACTAGTGCATTTGATACTATTAACATTAAGTTTGTTGCGCAAAAACTCCATCATTTAGGTATTAGAGGTTGTATTAACGACTGGTTAATCTCATTCTTATCTGACAGAAACTTTAAGGTAAAATATAAAATACATTCTCTGATAGATTTAAGGTATATATGGGTACCCCCAGGGCAGTACTTTGGGCCCAATTATTTTCACTTTATGTAAATGATTTGTCCGATCATATTACAGAAGGTAGCGTGTTCATGTACGCCGACGATACTACTGTAGTTATAACAGCAGATAGTGAAACTGAATTAAACTATAAAGTTAACACACTTCTGGCCAAGTTCTACTCGTGGTGTGTAAAAAATTCATTAATTATTAACTTTTCAAAAACTCAATGTATTCATTTCCGTACAAAATTTAGAAACCAAATTTCAACAAAATTCAGTTTGCAAGAAAATAAAATAAATATGACAAATATTGTCAATTTTTGGGTATTGCAATTGACTACAGCTTGCAATGGGATGCACAAGTAACTGCCGTCTGTAAAAAGATTAATAGTCACCATTACCTCATCTGCAACCTAACAAATTCACTACATATAGATTATTTGTTAAATGTGTATTATGGTATCGTTTACCCTACATTAGCGTATAATATCATAGTATGGGGACAAGCAGTCGATTCGCAAAGAGTTTTTATAAATCAAAAAAGAATATTAAGAGAGTACTTCATCAACTACAAAATTTTGACATTCTCATCTATATACATATATAAGTTATTAACATACATTCATACAAATTTAAATACTTTAACGACATCTCATAACATTCATAGTTATAGTACAAGAAAAGAACAAATTATATTAACGAAGCACAAGTATTCATTTTACAAAAAGTCGCCAATTTACGCTGGCTCTAAGTTGTATAACTCCATACCGAGTGATCTAAAAAAACTCAATCATTTGAAATTCAAAAATAATTTAAAAAATATTCTACAGAAACATGCGTTTTATAGTATACATGAATTTATGTCTTTTTGCGAACGTGTCAAGTTACTTTGTTTTTGTACACCTTTTAATTGTTATTATTTGACTAACACATATACATATTTATACATATATGTAAAAATGTGAATAAAAAATTATTATTATTATTATTATTATTATCATATATTAAAGTAAAGCATAAACCATACAACCCAAAAGCAGTCAGCGGATTTGACGGTTAGATGGGTGAGGGTTTTGGTAATGTAAGCAGAGCGCTAGTTTATATAGGGATGAGGGTAGCGGTATATAAGCAGAACGGAAGTTTGGTAAAGGATGCGGTAGGTAGTGGGATTGACCAACTTGACACACGAAAATGCGCTATACCAACCGGTTCAACGGTTTGAGTGGTGTACTTAAGGCGCGAAAATGCGTCACCCCAAATACAACACACGTGCGGGTCTAGGAGACAATAGCCAAAGCGCTATCTTTGACGGTTCAATTAGAAAAGCGGATTTACTTATAAGGCATAACTTAAGTGGAACATACTAACTTAAAAGAGAGGACTGCGCACGCAGAAAAGTTTTAGCGGGGCACTATCGCCATTTCATACGCTATCTTTCGTTTTAGTATAGTTATTATACAATAAATAATGTACAAAATTAATAAACAGTTAAATTCACAACAAAATCAGTTCTTATAAGAAACAAATAATTATTCAAATTAATTTAGTGACCGTGCAATACTTACAAATAAAACCCATCGTTACACTATATTTGTGTGTGTTTCCAAAATATTATCTTTATCGTTTAGCATTTTTACATCACCTCATCTCGGTAAGTCTCATTATACAAAAAATTTGGAAACCCTTATCTCAGAAGTGAACGATTAGAACGTTACAGTTACATCTAGACGATGCATTTTTTCTGCAGACGATACTTTCTTCAAAAAAAAACAATTGCTTTTTTAAAAAAAAGTGGGTTTCCATTCATTTTTAATTTTGAGAACGATTATACATAATATTTATTGTTTCGTGAATGACACAATTCTAACGCCCTTCTACATAAATATTATGACTTTAATATTTATAATTATTTTATTACTAAATTACATTTTATGCTGACAAACGACGATATCGTTGCTTCGACCTTGCGCAAAGGTTGTTGTGCGACCCAATATTGTTGCAAATTGAACAAAGTTAATAAACTTCGAGTTATTTCTTTTATATTAAAATTTATGATGAACTTTAATCACGTAAACCAATGAATACCTTCTATATTAAATAAAATACTCTAAAATTCTTCTTAAAATAAATGCACTGCTTATGGGACAATTCAAGTTACATTAGAATCTATAAAACACCCTGTATTCCCTCAAAATCTAAAGTGTTCACAATTAAAATTAAAAATGTATTTTTAAGCTTACTTTTATTGTAACATAATGTAATGTGAGAAAACGTTAACGTCGATTTACTTTTACATTTAAAATCCAGTACGAAGGTTTATATAAACTTAATCGCACGTACAATTTCCGACACGCGAAAATTTAATAGAAAAGAAAAGAAAGGTAACTACAACGTTTTATATTATTGATTTTAATGTCGTTTTAACAATATAAACTTCTTAGACAAGGTTTAAAAACATTGAATTTCAACTTACTAACAACTACAACTTATTCACGTAAAAATTTCATATCGCAAAGCAGCGTGCAACATTTTTATTTATCGGCGCAGTTTCAGAGTAATTTTATATTGTGACATTGTATTCTATTCAGTAAAAATTTTATTGACGTTCTGTTCAAGTATCTTCTTTTATAAAGTAGAATCACACTCTCAAAAAAATTGAAGTGGAAGAATAATATACAATCCGGCTGAGGCTATATATTAAATTTCTTTAATGCGACAGCTTTATAGACGCTATTTATGACCATTTACAAACACAATCGTCATTATTCAATTGCGCAAAGGCGAATGCATTAATTTTCTTCAAAATATATAGGTAATGTACTTTTGTGAGATTAACTCAAGGATATGCCGCTACAATTTTCAATCTTTCGGAAAAAGCAGAAGTTTTAAATTGTTATGTCTTGTGATTGATTGTTTTTCAACTTGGGTGTTTGAGCGATAAAATTTCTTACTTTTCTTTATTTGTCTGAATGCGTCGATTTTACGAAACTTATTTTTATCAGGAATTTCTGTCAACAAAATTGTCAATAATCAAGACGAAATTTGCAACAAGAAAAAAAAGTAGAACTAAACTGCCCCGAGAAGAAAAATTAACTTAAATGGCTGTGTAACAAGAATGAATAGAAAAGATAAAAATACGAGTAATATAAGTACTGGTATTATTGGAAGACAAAAGGAAGAAATGTGTTCTGGTAAAAAGTCCACGTTAATGTTGTATGTTTCCACAAATTGCTTATCTTTAAAAATAAGTATAAGAAATTTATGTTTGTTTAATTCACAAGAAAAATTTTACAGTATACAGTTGGTATGATACTTAATTACAAAATGTTTTTTAAGTTTTAATTTAATTTATATTAAAATTATAAAAAAAATTGAAAGCGTAAGATATGTATGCTTTTCTTGTACTAAGCGGCCATTTTCTTTAAACCCAGCTACAATTAGGAGCTTTATTTTGTATACCTTGTACAAAGAAAAGAAAAACGTATTACTTCAATTTTAAAAATCATTAAATGGATCGTTAGCGTGCAGACAGATTTATAATGTACGCTGTGAACGGATGTAGCAATTAGATGTACCTACCAATTTTTATGCTACAAACGACCTTATATTATCGAAAAAAATTAGCCGTCGAAAGACCACACACATTTACATTAAGTGAGTAAGTTTTAAGTTTAAGTTTTACATTTTACAAAATTACGTTATGAATTACGTTTGATCACACATACGTTTGTCATCTGCACGCAGTAATTTATTTTTGATTTTATTACTAGTGCCGTTCATGTGCTTAAAATTCGTAACCATTGAAGTAGTTAGAATTAGACGACATCTTGGATTTCGATTGATTTATACATTTTTTCGTGGTGTCATAACTGAGAAAACAATAAGAAATTTAATCTGCTTCTGTGGAAGTAATAGTAAATCTGACAACGTAATGGTAATCTCAAAATTTATAGGTTTGTAGTACTTAAAGAGTTTAACTGTGAATGCATTCGTGTATGGAATTTGTTTTTGAGTGTGTTGGGAGAGTAAGAGTTTGAATTGAGTGTACAACATAGTTTTTCGACCGACGACATTCCAAAAAACGTCTACTTTTGTATGGGTGGTATGTTAGGTGAGAAACATAGTACCAAATATTTTAACCCTTACGTAAATGCTCAACTTGTTTTAGAAGTGATAGACGGTTGTGGGTTTTAAAGATTGCAAAAGTTTATGATTTATTCTTACGACGTACGAAAAAAACAGTATCAAAAAAGTAAAGGTGCTTATAGACCTCTCAGAAGTGTTAAAAAAATGTACGTGCACAAAATAGCTACTTTATTTTCTATTCTTTTTTTATTTTCAGTGTATAAACGTTGAACGGTTCTAAGAGTCTACAACATTGCGTTGGAATGAATGAACATATGAGGATGAGGTTTGAGCACGTGTCGAAGAGCATACTGTTACTCTTCTTCTTCTTTTATTATAGACATCAACCTGTTTTTTTTTCACGTCTTTTTTGCTTCTTTACGTTTCCTCTGATGTGGACACCCAGCTCTTTACCCATCTATTAGGTGGTCTACCAGGGTTTCGTTTTGCCAATGGTTTCAGGTCTCTTGCGATTTTGATCAGTCGATTATTGTTTTCGTTTCGTTCGTTCCACTCTTTTCTTCGATGTCTTACGAACTTAATGACGTCATTTATGCCACATACCTGTCTCACTTTGGTGTTATGTACTCTGTCTAATCTGGTTTTACCTACTATGGCTCTTAGGGTATTCATTTCTGTTGTTCGTAATAATTGTTTTGTTTTACTGGTTTCTGCGCGAGTTTCAGCTCCATATGTCATTTTGGTCATATTATTGCCTTATATATTTTTGTCTTACTCTCCATTGTGTGTCCATTCCATGTGACATCTTTGAGGTAACCAGATATTCTCGATCCTTGCATTGCGTGATGTTTTACTTCTATGTACAGATTGCGTTCACTGGAGATAATAACTTCCAAATACTTTATGGTCATGATCTGTTCGATAATTTTTCTTTCATTTCCAATTTGCATCTAATGGGCTCTTTAGATATTGTTAGAGTTTTTTCTACAGACACTTTCATATTATAGGCCTTTGCTGTTGTGACTAGTTTATGAAGCATGTATTGGAGTTTATCTTCCGTATCTGCGATGAGAACCGCATCGTCCGCATAACAAACTATGTTGATATCTTTTCTTCCCAATGTATACCCTGGTAATTTTTTAACATTTTGAACTATTTTGTCCATAATCAAGCTAAATAATACCGGACTTACGGAGTCGCCTTGTCTAATTCCTGACTGTGTGTCTATACCTTCTGAAAGTCTGCCATCCACATTTATTTTCGATTTTGTTTCTGTATTTATTTCTTCAATTAACTGTATTAGCCGCGGTGGTATATTCTTTTCATCTAAAATTTCTATTATGTCTTGTAGTTGTACCCGATCGAATGCTTTTGTTAGGTCTACGAAACACATAAAAGCAGGCTTGGAGAATTCAATCGCTTTTTCAACTACTTGGCGAACTATGAAGATAGCGTATGTTCAGTTTTGGCGAAATCCTTGTTGTTCTTCGGTTATTTCTATAAAGTGTCTCCCTTTTTAAATAAAAGGATCGTTGTACTGCACGTCCATTCTTCCGGTATTTTTCTCGCTCTATTATAACTTGGTATAGTGTTATTTTTGGAGTTCGTTACTTATTCCGTCCAGACCGGGTGCTTTCCGGTTTTTCAACAACCCAATTCCTTTTTCTATGTCTTCTTCTGTTATTTCGACATTGATGTTACCCTGTTCCACTTCTGAAATTTTCATTTTGTTTTGGTTAACTTTCTGTGTAGCATTCTGTCTATATAGTTGTGCAAAATATTCTTTCCATTGGCTCACGCTTATCTTATTTATTTTTATCATATTGCTTACTTAACACTTCCTATTTCTAAGCATCTTCCATACTTTTCTTTGCGAATTATACATGTCTCTTTCCATACCTTTGGTAAACACTTCCCAATATTCTTCCTTGATTTGCCTTATTTTTTATGTTTGCTAAATTTCTTTCGTATATATACATGTCTCTGTCTTCACTAGATTGTGTTCTTCTATATTTCATGTATGCTTTCTTCTTTCTTGCGGCAATATCCTTTTTGTGATGATGTTCCGCTTACTTTTCTCTTGCCAACCGCTTCTTCTGCAGCGTGAACAATGCCAGTTTTTATTTTGTGCAATGCATCTTCCACTTCATCTTCCTCCACTATTGGGTCATGCTCTATTGCTTGTTTTAATCTGCGCGCATACAGATCTTTAATTGCGTCATCTTCCATTAGTTCTATGTTTAACCTTTCAGTATATTGTACTGTCTTTCTTCTCATTGGTTGGTGTTGTATTTTTATTTTACATTGGAGCAGGTCATGATCACTTCCAATATTGGTTAAATTCAGTGTACGTTCATCTAGGACTTGACTAGGTGTGATATGTCTATTGGTTATGACATAGTCTATGACGGACTGTTGACTCCTCGTGTTTCCCCAATATTTATACTGCCATTTATGGTCAAAGAATGTGTTGTTAATTCTAAACCTATTTTAGCTGCAGAAGTCGATTAGCATTTCTCCATTTTCGTTTTGTATGCTTTCGTTGAAGCGTTGTTGGATGTCCTGTATGGGGTCGTTCCCTATTCTTGCGTTTAAATCGCCCATTACGATTATATTGTCATTCGTTTAGAGTTTTTCAACCTGAAACGGTAGATCTTCATAAAAGTTTCTTCTTTCTTCTCTTAGTTTTCCGATGTAAGGAGCGTATACACTTAGTATGTGAAAGTGCTTATCGTCGACTTTCAGCGTCACTCTTAGGATGTTTTTGTTAACATAGTCAATATCGTCAATATATTCTTCAAATTTGTTATGCAGAAGCACACCCACACCAGCAGTTGGTCGTTCGTTTTTATTCCTTCCACTATATGTCAGGAAGTAATTCTCTATTGCTTGTGTGCCTTTTCCTTTTTTTTAGAGATGCAACATATATCAATTTTCTTCTGTGAGATTTCCATAATTATCTCTTGATCTCTTTGGCTCCAAGACTGACATTCCATGCACCCATTCTCTATACGTTTGTCTTTCTCAGTTACTTATTCCTATTGCGTGTCGTGTTCGCTTGCCGGGTCGTAACATGCTATCCATATCCGAGGCTAATTTGCGTGGTTTTGTGAGCATTATAATATATCCCAATGCCCGTAGGTTGCTAACCTTGCGGGATCGGGTGATTTTCTGTTGGAGTTTTCTTCTCTTAGCCGATGTGTTCCGGTTATTTACGGGCACCGGAAATTCACCCTTCACCCTCTTCCGTTTTCTACATAACATTTAATGTTCTGCATTGCCCAGGGATCACGTGACTGATGTCTTCGTAGACGTGGAAGTAGGATTTGTTGGCAGAGCTGTTATCAGTGAGCGTTACCCAGAGTTTTATTGCTTTGCAGGTATCGGCACACTATAAAACCTCCGAGACTCTTTACCAACCTTTGACCATTGAAGAACAAGAATAAAAAATTTTAGTTACAGTTTAGAAAACCTACCCGTAGCTGAAAAGTGGGTCGCTGCATACTCCTAGTAATTACTCTTAAGCAGCAGTAAACCCAAGAGAAAAAGCAAACAAACGTGTAAAAAAAACAAGACCATATAATTAACGATATGGTTATCTATACACAAATTAAAATAATACGAGAGGAGATCATAGAGCATCAATTGAGCCATTAAGCGTTACGCCACTGATTTATATTTAACCGATTTGTATCGTTCTTATCATACGAAAGAAACAGTGACGTTCCTTGCATAAAAGGCAAATTGTAGCACGATGTCCGAGTATACATAATGTGGTAAGATAAGTCAGTGTGAGATTCGAGGATCTCCGACTTACAAGCACGTAACAAAATTATTAAAACAAAAACCCCTTCCGGGAATGGACCGTGTCGCAAAGGTAACCATAGTTGCCAATCCAATCCCTGAAGACGTTTTTGTTCCAATAATGACTCCGGTCGTAAAAGCCTCAATTCTTACGTAACTAAATTATTTAAGTTAAGTAACTTTTTACATGCAAAATTCAATTCAGAAAAATGATTAATGTGCCGCATATGCACAATGTTTTTTTAACACCCCTATAATGAGTTGGTTGGTTCCAAAACCAGGTTTTGCACACCTTCCATATTTGTTAATTAATTGTAATTTAGTTTCTTCCTAATTTCTATTTTTTTTATAAGTAAGTTAATTGTTAAATTTAATTTTATCCATATGTTAATAGAATACGCCATTTTTTATACAAGGTGTTTTACGTTTTCCTACATGTTTGTTACGTTTAATCCCTAATACGGCCCTGCAATAATGTCATTCGTAGTAAGCTAAAATACATGAATTAACGCTTATCTCACAATATTTAGTGTTTAGGATCAAATAATTGTCATGAAAATAAACCGAAATGTAAATAATCCCATGAATTTTATTTTGACTCCCGAAAATTTTAAAAATAAACAATTTCAATATTAAAGTAGTGAACTATTCTGGCCAAACTCCAAAGGCACATCCTTAGGTTTAGTTTTTTTTTGTTCTTACGAATATGGAAGCAAATATTTTTAATTGGATAATACAGGGTGTTGTTTTGGGGGTGACCAAATTTATAAATATTTTGTGAAGACGGGCTTGAATTTTCTTTTTCATGAATATCTTAATAGATTGATCATACTATGAAAAATATGCAGCCCAAATATTAAAAAAGTGTACAGAGCGAATCATAACTCACCAGCCATTAAAGAAATATACCAAATACATAAAACACTGTATTTCGGTTATAAAGAGCGCTAGACTAATCATATGGGAGTAGTTTAGAATCCCATAGATGTCCGCTACATGCAGTTAAAGTAGGCCCGTTTCCCAATGAAACACCCTGTATACCAATTTGAACAAAAAGTAAGGTTGGTTGCCTGTCGTCAAGAGCAAATAGCATAATAATTTACAATAATCCGACGCTTTATTCAAAGGAGTATAATTAAAGGAGGTGTTGGACAGAAGAAGAATGATACTGAAGGACGGAGAATAAAAGATTATTTATTTTTCAAGAGAACTTTTAAGTTCTTTTGAAGCAAGTATACAGAGATAAAAGAAAAAGATTGGAAAATATGGATTAATAGGGTGTCTAAGGAATTTATATAGAAAGTTCATTTTGCTGAAAGGGATAGAAAAAGAAGAACAAAAGTAGTAATATTTAATAGAGTAAGAAAGAAATGCAAGAATGGAGAATGAATAAAGTATAAGTAAAAAAACTATAGTAAAGACATCGAAGATACGGGAAAAATACGAAATAATAACGGTTTTGAAAAGAAATGGATACGACTAAAGTAGTTACTTAAAAGTAGAAATTAAGGTCACGTTCTAAATTTAATTAAATTGTACCAACCTAAAAAAATTTATATGACTATTTCAAAGTAATAGTTTTATTAAATTAAATAAAAACTAAATAGACTATACGTGCCAATCATATAACAATTATTTACGAGCAGAAAGAGTGTTAGTAATTAAACCATCAGAACTAAATTTAAAGCTAATTATTAATACATGTGTCGGAATAAAGTTATTTAGCCTTTAGCTAACACCACAAAGTTTTTGGATTATATCTGTTCCGATTATTAATTCAATCCCTTAACATAATATACAACAATCTTGGAAACTAGAGAATTTCTCGGGGATAAACCTTAAGGGACAAATCAATTTTCCACTAAATCTACCTTTGGTCGAACAAACGAGCTTCGGTAAACGCATAAACATTTTTTCGTTTCACGTATGCCATCCGTGATTGAAACATAAACAAAGTAAAAAAAACAATTATAGATGATCAAAACCTTCCGTTATTTAATTATGTTTGCAATATTCATAGTCATGCAAAGCCATTAACCAATAATCACATTCGATGCTGCTTAATGGAGTGGAATGATTTTTTTAATCTCAATATTAAAGTGACAGTCTTTGAAAAAGTGTAAGCTTTCGATTTATTGGAGAGGTTTACTATGGAAGATCGTAGAGTTAATAACACCCTGTTCTTTGTCAAAACTTTTAGATTGAAAATTGCAGTGTTTGTCTTAGTTAGAAAGTTTTGAATTTATTGGGAACAAATAAGTATCTGAAGAAAGTTCTTCTATTAAATTTAGTTTGATTTGTGATGTTACAATACACTAAATAGATTTTCTAGTTCTCCGGAATCGATGATACATTCCGGTTAATTCTAATTCCACCACGCGCACGCTAATTGCCTCTCGTATTTTTACATAAGCTTTAATTAGCAATGCAAATAAAAACATGGGCAATTTTTAGAGGTGCAATCTCAGAGGAATCGGTAAGATCATACGTTTTTCACGTAAAAGATAGGATAAAACGAAAATTATTGCAGACGTTTTTTTTTCTCAACGTGTCCTGAAATCGTTAGATAAATTTTCAGATAGTTCGAGACAATAAAAAAGCTCAATTTACTACTGTTTACGTAATATTTATCTTCATCTTTAGAATATACACTTTCTTTTATCCAAATGTAACTTTTTAATTGGATTAGGCAAACGTAAACGTAAAGGTTCTTCAAAGGAACATCAAAATCAAATAAACAAAAATTATAAATTTTAAACATGAGCGAATCGACTTTTTCGCAAACATGATTTTTTATTAACTTAATAGGGGACGAATAATATTATCTCGTGCATATACCTAAAATTTTTTGATAGAATTAAATTTAATTACTCAACAGAAACATATATTTTCATATATTTGAACAAATTTTATATGTTGGTTGAGAAATTAGTTTAAATAAGATCTTCGTGCTGAAATAAAATCTACCTTGTAATTTAGTTTTAAATACCTATTATATATTGCTCTACGCATTAATCTTTCAGTTCTTAAAATTGACTTGATTTTTAAAGTTTAACATTAGTTTCTTAATTATATTAAGAGATTTTCAGCCACGTTGGGTGCCAAATTTATTTGAAATGATTATCAAGACAAAGTGGTTAATGTAATTATTCTAGTACATTGTTTATCTAAAAAAAAATTAATTCTTTTAGGAAAAAAATAATTCAAATAATTTAAACAAGAAGCATTTAAATATTACGTAATCAAGAAAATTGCACCATAGTGCAGTACTCAACAGTTATCATTTCCAAAAACCATGGGCTATAATAATTCATCATATAAATTCAAATAGAAAAAAACAACAGACTATTAATTTGATACGAGGTGTTCTGGCTGTCAACACTGATAGATTTCTACATTTGTCCAATGTACTACTGTGGAGGTTAAAGTAGGAGTCTACTTTTGATTAAAGATACGTAATCAGTGGTAAAACATGTTACGGTTTTATTTTATAAACCGAGTAAAACGTGTGTCGTGAGCAATATGTCACACGGAATATAGGTCTAAAAAACGTATGTCGCAGTTAATGCGTTACGACGAAAATCATAGTTGGCGCGCATTCTGCGAATTTACGATTAAATATCGATTTATAAAAACGAAGCGGACATCTTGTTCCTGCTTGTTGATAACTGGTAGTGTTTAGCACATCGTTAATTAAAATTACACAAATAGTGGAAGTGCGTTAAAAAATTTCCAAAGTTAAGTTATATTCGTCTAAACCTACCGTAAGTACTCATTATTTTCTCTTTTTCCTTGTACAAATTTTAAATGCCACGTGGAATCTTTTTAGACGATACGTTACGTTACGTTACCTACTCGCTGCGTTTTGTTCCGTATTTGGATAACTTCCTGAGATGTTCGAGTGGCCGATTAAGACATTCCTTTTTCGAAAAAGTACCGCACCACCGGTAACGGTATCAGACAGCTGCAGGCAATAGGTAGCTACCCCGTTTACCAGATAAAGGGTGGCTATGCTTTAGGGCTTAAACGAGTGAGCCTAACGCCTTCCAATTCTCTGCGAACACCTTCCCCCAAGAAGAATCCTGTGTGCACAATTGAGGAACTGTCAATATCGTCGCCAACTGAAAATCCTACTCTCGGGACTTTGTTGACATAATACAGCTAAGTTTTAGTGTTTAAGTTATCGTATTTATTGCTAGTAAGTGTGGAGCTCATGTACATACGACATAAAACGGCTTTTATTTTAGTTTTATGTAAAACCCTATTCGTTGGTACACTCAACTACCGAGAGATTTTAATCGGCTCAATACGGGCTTGTGCGCTTCAATTTAAACGGTTGTTGCGAAGTCAAAAGGCCTTTTGGGTTTGCGGGAGGTACTTATCCCGTAAGCTGAGTTACTTTTAAGCATCAGTGTCGTTGCATATTCGACCCTATCAATTACCGTGTGTAAATGGTATATGTACACCAAGTGTTCCTATTAGATAGTACTCAATTGAAACGTTAATACTACGAATTGTGTTACTGAAGCTTATCTGTAAATCCGGTGCGTTATTGGTATAGATTGCTTATTATTAAGCGAGACAACTGCTTAGAGTTACGTGACGACATCCGACAGTGTTTCTACTTTCTCACTCCACTGTTACTATAGAAATTTTAAATTGTCTGTCTTCCTTTTATGGTTAATTATTGTGTCAAATTGTTTGATCTAGTGTATCTCGTTTTACGATTAAGTAAAACCTTTTGATCTCCTGTTGGCCGGTTTTATTTGTCTCTCTTACCCAGCAGGTAGCACCTTCTTAAAACAGCAGTTTAATTTCTTCGACCTCCTTAAGGACTCTCCACACTACGACGACGCCGGGAAGCTGCTGTTTTACCTAAACAACTTATTTCTACCAACCTACGATACACCGATCCGTACTTTCTCTTATTTTGTTTTTTAGCTTCATCTAGAGCCTTCGTTTTTTGTAAACTAAAATCGTTTAAACCATTCACCCTCTTGACAATTATGTGGTAATTAACTCTCTTAACCATCCATCCGTACATTTGAATGAATTTGGTTTAATTATTATTTTTGAAGATATTGTCAATTAATGATACAGAATCTCGGTAATTATCCATGAAAATATTTTTTAAAATAATAAAGAATGGAAAACACTATTATGTAAAAGGATTTTCGCATGGGATGAAAAGTTTTAGAAATGTGAACATTCTTATTATTTTTCAATGAGTCTGCGTTTGATTTCCAAATTGTAAGGTTGTTCCAAGCGCCTGTGTTATCAGTGTCGTTTTAAATAAGTGAAGGCCAGATACAAAGTCGGACTGATAAGCAAGTATTTACATAATATAATTTCAACTTTAAATTCTCATTCCTATTTGTGTCACTTAATCGTATTACAATCATCACCAACTCAATACATATTAACAATGGCCTTCAACAAACATATAATTGTCATATACACAAGTATCTCCAAATTATGATTTTAACTTGCAAACTAACAACCAGTAGCGTACACACAACCAATGCAACAAATAAATATGCCAAATGATTTGTACAGTAGCCAACCCTGGCCAAACCAGCAGATGCAGCAATACCAGCAACAATCTGAACCACAAATATTGTCTCGTAACTTCCCTCCATTGTTGATACAAAAAAAACAACGAATGGCAAAATGTAATTCATGGTAATAAAAAACGCCTTCATAGTCCCGAAACCTAAATAAATTCTGAAAACACATACTACTGACTAAGTGACCCTGTTCCAACAACTAACAGATATGAAGAATTACCCGAATATGAGGGTATAGATGACCTGCATCAACAACCAATAATCAACAAAAACTTCCACCGATCTCTGTCTCACGTGTAACTAAAATCAAACCGCTTATAGAGCTCCTCGAAAACCTGGCAAAAGGTAACTACCATCTCAAAACAATAAGTCAAGATCAGATAAAAATCCAACCGCAAACTCGTGAAAATCAGTGCAATCATCAAGGCCTTGCAAGAACGTAAAATGGTGTTTTATACGTATAAACCCAAACAAGACAGGTATTTTAGGGTTGTGTATCATTTCTTGTTCATCCTTCATCCGACATCTTCTGAAAGAAGAATTAAAACGCCTGGGACACCACGTCATCAATACATGGAATATCAAGCACCAAATTACGAAAGCTCTCTTATCTATTTTCTTAGTGGATCTGGAAACAAGAGACAATAATAAGGAAATATATGATATAAAACTCCTACAAAGCTCTGTAATACAATTTGAAGCACCACATACAAAAAGAGAAATATCGCAATGTGCAAAATGCCAACGATACGGTCACACAAAGTTAAGAGTTATTACCACCAGCCGTACCAGTGCATCAAATGCATAGGGAATCACGCTACAAGCATATGTCCAAGGAAAGAAAACGATAACGCAGTAAGATGCGTAAACTGTAACCCCACTAACTATCGAGGGTGTTGGGTACATAAGCAATTACAGCAGAAGTTTTATCGGGCATTGAGGCGCAAGGTCACCCATACTCTAACTAGATTTGTTCAACCTGGATTGACTTATGCTCAACAAACGACTAGTAATCTTTTCAACAAATCACTAATACTATCACCGGCAACACACCACAACAACCAAATGCATTATCTGAACTCCAAACGATGATGCAGAAACTTCTGGTGTCCCACAGGAATTGCACCTAGGGCCCACCTTGTTTAACTTCATCAAGAACATATACTCTCCACGATCAAGAATTATGTAAAGTGACAACTGTGAAAGACTTAGGTATAATTTTCAATTAACGTTTGGACTGGACTGACCATGTTAAGGAAGTGGTATTGCGGGCTTATACACAACTTGACTTTATCAAGCCAAACACGCGTCACTTTTACTTCACACTCTACTGCCTGACGATCCATACTTGAATACTGTTCACTGTGTGGTCACACTATGAGTCTACATTATGCATTGCGCTGGAGAGATTTCCGAAGAGGTATTTTAGATACATTGGTTGTTGGATGAGTTGAAGTATTCTACATAGCTTTGCAAAACCTACTTGGTTTACTGTTCTGGATGGGCGACGAGAGACAATCGATCTGTCTTTTATTTTTAAAATTATCCGCACTGAAAGTCCCTGCTCGATCTATTGGAATTGGTGAGATTCGCGGTACTTCAGCACACGTTGAGCAACACCAATACATTTCAGATAGAACGTTGCAGAACAAGTCACAGGATATCTGCGGCATTAGTACTCGCCTGCTCTTCTGCTAATTTGAAGGCGGATTACTAATTTCTAAGCTTAATTTTACATTTGTTTTTTGATATAATTAAGACTTTTATTAATAGATATTAGAGCATATTTGTAATAATGAGTCTGAGCTCTTATTTGAAGTAAATAAATAAATCAGGTATAGAGGAAAAGAAATGGACAGGAATGGACCTGCTAGAAAGAAAATTAGAACGACAAATACATAAAAATGTAAAAAATGAAGAAACAAATAAGAAACTGGAAAGTATATAAAGGAGAAGTAAAAGAAGCAATAAGAAAAGTTAAAAAGAAAAAACCAAAAGCATAAATGGAACTCAAGGAGAACAGTAGAAATATACAGGATACAAAGTAAGAGAAACATTTTGAAATATATTTAATAAAATATGGAAACGTGAAGGTTTACCAGAACAGTAGAGCGAGACGATAATATGACGAATATAAAAAGGAGGAAAAAAAAGTAATTAAAAATTGTAGAGGTGAAAAATTTTAAGAAAACGTCTGAAGAAGAAGATAAAGAAAAATCAGGTAGTATCTGATTGGTAAACTGGGTTTAGAAGTGAAAAGAAAGCTGTTGATAATATTTACATACTAAAACAAATGGCCAACAAAGAAATTGAAAGAAAAGAAGAGAAGATGTACGCTACGTTTATCGACATAAAAGCAGCATTTTACAATGCGGATAGACAAATGTTATGGTAAATAATGAAACTAAAAATTAATGAAAAAAACCAAACTAGAACTAAAGTAAATAGAAATTTAAGTGAAATATTTTGGACAATAAAAGGGCTTAGGTAAGGATGTCCGTTGATCATAAGCTTATTTTTAGTTTACGTTGGAAAATTGAAAAATGAAATGGAGAAATATCAAAGTGGGTAGTGATGATTTGAAAAGTATGAAAATAAAATGATAGGTGTAATTAAAGTGATGATTTTTCAAAAAGGAGAGGAAGAAGAAAAAATTAAGTTGGTGATGGGGATAAAAAAAGGTATGATAATAAACATAGGCATATAAAGAATTTAATTCAGATGGGATGTATGAGTGTAGGGAAAGTATAGGAGTTAGGGGAAAGAATGTTTAAGAATGAAAAAAAAAGTGGATCTTAGAAAAGCTGGTGATAAGTGTCATGATGTACGGAATGGAGTTATGAAGACGAACGAATGGGTTAAATTAGAGAAGGTTTAGGTGAGGTACTGGAAATGGACACTGGGACTGGAAAAATAAACGCCAAGCTATAGTAGAAGAATTTAAATTAGAAAAGGTAAGAATATAGATAGGGAAGAGATCAATAAGGTACGAAGAAGAAATAGAAAGAAGAAAAGAAAATGCAATTTTATATGAGTGCTGGAAAGAGGCAACGAAGAAAGAATAAAACTGGTGAAAGAAGACAGGAAGAAAAATTATGAAGGAGGAGGGTATGGAAGTGAAGAGATAGACAGGTTAAGAGAGGAAGAAAGAAATATGTAATACGAAATAGTTAGAAGGGACAAAAAAAAGAATAATCTAAGGCAACAGGCAAAATATTAGATAATTCATGAAATACCAAAATATTTAATGTGTATAGAAAAAATTTAAAGGATAAAAGAATAATAGCAAAGTTCATAAGTGAAAACAAGTAAGTACTGGTGGAAAGATAAAAACAAATGCAGAATATGTGAAAATGGGTAGAAAAATTTGAAACACATGAGGGAAAATTGAAGAAGGGTGAATGAGAGTGTAACTAGAAGAAAGAGAAAACTAATAGACTGGATAAAGCAAGTGTGAAAAAAAGGGGGGGGAAAGCTTGAGGTAATTTCATCTTGTAAAATAATGGTATTGTTAGTTTCGAACTTAGAAAATGTATTGTTTTAATTTTGTATTATACAGGGTGGTTCGCAAGGAACCCCCGCGATTGTTTATGGAAAATCTGTACGTAGAAAAATTCTGAAAATTCCAAAGTCGATTCAACCAAAATATTTTAAAGATGGCAGAACTTTTGGTTTTACCGGAAGTATGTATTAACTTGCTTATTTTAAATGGAACACCCTATATATTACTACATTTTTAGATTCTACATCTAATTCTAGGCATATTTTATGCACAATGTTACATATCATAATGTTTTATGTCAAAATTGGCGTTTGCAGACCAAAGCTAATTTGAATTATCAACTATTCAAAAACATTTTTTACTTGGTTTGTGTATTTTTTTATGTTAAGAGGGCATTTACTTAACGCATCATTGAGAATTGCAAGTTATACAACACACATAACGTAAGAGGGGTTAGACGTAAGCGGTACACTTGTTATACCAAACGTGTTAAAACTTTTAACAATTCGGATTCATTCGTATGTAGGTTGCAAGCAAGCGATGCGCAAATTACAATTGGCGTGTATATGCGCTTTCTAGATGCAGGTGGTTATCTTTTTAGTTAGCGATTTTCTTATCTCTTGCATAACATGGGCATGAGTAATGGTAATATAATACAATTGTACATGAAGATGTCGAAGCTGAAATAAGATAAGCTCGTTAAAAATAAAATCGAGATCAGGAATTAGTGTCATTCAATTACATAAATATATAGATTACCTGAAAAGGAAATTTTAATAAAAAATGTTGAGGATGTACTACATTTATTTAGGCATTTGATTTATATACATAAATATGAGAGAAATACGGAAACACAAAGTTTCACAAACAAACCACTACCTATTTTACAAAACCATATGTTGTTATGGAAAGCGTGTAATCTTAAATTTTATAAAATTTACTACGCATTCAATGGTGTACAAGATGAACTGCAGTAATTAGTATCTATACAGGGTGATCTGCGTAGAGCGTGCATTAAAAGTGTTCTAACTTACAGAATAATCAGAAACTTGAAATTCGGTACGCGGCCATAATCGATCAATTTCGTTCTACCTAAAATATTTTCAGACCTTCAGCTATACGGAGGCTTTCAAATTTCTTATTTTAAATACAAACCTATAATTCTTTTTACATGTGTCAATTGGCCATATAATTTGAGTTTACATAACAAAAAAATTTGTATCTCGCAAATCAGTTGAGATTATAAAATTAAATTAAAAAATCAATTTTTTCAAATGGCACCTTCTACTTTTTTTACATCATTCGAGAGAAAATTGAAAATTTCCTGTACCCAATTCCTCTCGAAAAGTAGAAGGTGCCATTTGAAAAATTGACTTTTGATAATTTTTGGTTGTGATAGTTGAAAATTGCCTGTGCCCATATGCTACAAGATGGAATCACCAGTAGGACATCAGGAGTAAGCCTGGATTGGAAGCCAATGCTCCATAACTTTAATTTTATCATCTCAACTGATTTGCGAGATACAATTTTTTTCGTTAAGTATTATAAAGACCATTTTTTTGGAAAAAAGTGACATATGTCAAAAACGGTCAAGGATAAGATAATTTATGTTATATAAACTCAAAATTATATGACAAATTGTCCCATGTAAAAAGAATTGTAAGTTTGTATTTAAAATAAGAAAGTTGATAGCAATTTGTGGCACACCCTGTACAACTAAATGTCTGAAAATATTTTATATAGAACGAGAATGATCAATTATGACCGCGTACCAAATTTCAAGTTTTTGATTTATCTGAAAGCTAAAAACTTTTAATGCACGCTCTACGCAAATCACCCTGTATAGATACGAAATTGTATAATTACATTTAAAAAAATTCAAAAATGTCTTTCCTGTAAAACTAAATAAGCTTTAATCTTTGAATAAGGATTTTCTTTTGTGTAACTCATCTTATATATCACTCTTTGAAGTAAGTAGTGTTTATTACATTTTTTTGTGTTGATTTTATGATCATATTTTATTCGTTCAATAATTTTAAAGTGCAAAATTTAAGTAAAAGTTGTAGAAATTGTTCGGAAATTATAATATACAACCTTTCTTTGATATTATAATTTATATACAGTGAGGTTTTTTACAACTGAAGATTATAACTATTTTGCCATTGCTTGACATGAACTTTTTAAATTTGAACATAGGGATATGGTCATAAATTTTAGTAAGCAGGCTTGCCATATTGGTCAATAACTAAATACATTAAAGTTTTTACAAAATCATGTTTTATTGCAAACAAGTAGTGCACTATTTACCACAAAAAAAGATAAAATTGAAATTATTTATTCGTGTACGTGGTGATTTAATTATCATATTAGAATACGTACAGCAAAAAGATAATTGTAAATTGTGGAACAAGTTCAATAACAAAAAACTCATACATTGCATATAAAAATCAAAAAATTTACTTTCACTTTTGCATTTATTTTAGGGGTCGAATATTGTCTTTATGCAAAATACTAATTTTTTTTTAATATTTACTTTATTTTCTATTACTATCCTCGACCCAGGGTTCTGCAATGGCAAGATAATAAAATAAATATTTCTGGGATGGTGAGCATGATTTTTTTCAATTACAATTTTATTAGTTTTGGTTACTGGTAGGCATGCATAGTAGGGTTCTATACCAAAAGATTATTTATATGGGTATCAGAAATGTATTTTGTATTATACAGGGCGTTCCAACGAAAACTTGACCCCTCCTGTAAGTAAGAAACGGACGTGTGATCGAAAATTTCAAAAAACACGTCAATTTTTATTTCTAGGGGACTAATTCTGATATGAAAATCATACCCGAAACTTCACCCCTTGCAGTCAGCAACTACTCCCCATATTTTTTCAATAGCGTGGGGGTCGAGTAATACATCATTTGAAAGGTCCTTTGTCCCTCTATTACCTCTGTAATTTTTTTCAAAATTGGTTCATTTGTTATTGAAAAATTAAATGTTGAACGTTTTATTTAAGAAAAAACAGAAAATTCGCTGTCATTTATTTTATTGAGGAAATCAACAAAAAAATAGTGTCAATGGAAACAAAAACAACGGATAAATTGTTCAAAATAAACTTCACTTACTTCCATACAATAATACAGTCTACTTTCGAAAGCGTTCCTTACATTATTCAAGATGTCCGGAGTTAGTTTTTCTGCACTGGTAGTTTTGTTGAAGCTAGTTATCGCAGAACAAAAAGTAGATAGTTGGCCATTGTCACACTGACACGAATTAATTATTCATACATTGTTGTTTACTGTGTTCCAACAGAAAGAATAGAAATTGTCGCAACCTATTATCAAAATGATGAATGTGCTAAAGCTGCTGTAAGGATTTTAATACGAATCATCCAGACCACAACGTAAGCCATCAATACGTTAAACAGTTAATGGATAAATTTCGAACTTCAGGTTCTGTTCACAACAGAAAACATGAAGTATTCCGTCCTGTCAGAAATGAGGGAGTTGAAGTTGCAGTTTTAGGACATGTACAAATGGATAATCGACAATCTATCAGACAACTAGCTAGAGCGTCTGGTGTATCAGCTCCTAGTGTTTTCCGGATTTTAAAAACCTACAAATTCCACCCTTTCAAAATAAGGCTAGTTCAGGAATTGAACGAAGATGATCTTGATCGTCGACTTTAGTTTTGTGAGAAGTTCAGCGAGAAATTGATCAATAACCCAAACCTATTATACAATACATGTTTTTCAGACGAAAGTACTTTCATGTTGAATGGTGAAGTAAATAGACATAATTGTCGTTACTAGAGCGGTGTGAATCCTCATTTGGCGATGGAAACACATTCACAAACTCCAAAAAAATTGAATGTTGGGGCCGGCATTCTTGGTAATCATATTGTTGGATCATTCTTCATTGACGGTAATATCAATGGAGACACATACTTAAATCTATTAGAAGAATGTGTAGATCTTATGATTACACAAATTTTAGAAAATGATGACAATTTGTTAGAAAATGAAATAACATTCAAGCAGGATGGTGCATCCCCACATTTCGATGTTCGGGTAAGACAGTTTTTGGACAAACGCTTTCCAATGCGTTGGATCGGCAGAAGGGGTCCAGTGGAGTTGCCAGCACCAATGGACTTCTTTTTGTGAGGACACCTGAAGTCGAAAGTTTACTCTTCTAAGCCTACAAATCTAGAAAAGCTGCGACAGAGAATTGTACGGGAATGCCGATTGCTGACTCCGGACATCTTGAATAACGCTTTCGAAAGTAGACTGTATTATTGTATGGAAGTAAGTGAAGGTCATTTTAAAAACTTGGACAGGTTTGGCCAAATCTATGAAAGCAGTCATAAATGTGGAAGGTTTTCAAAAAAGTATGCAAATGTAATAACAAACAAAACAAAAATTAATATGATTTTAATTTGTTTTCTCAAGGAGACGGAGACAATAGTTTAGTAGCTGAAAACCATTCGTTCTTATGGTGTTAATGAGCCTATTGAAAAAGTTGAATGCACCAATCATGTATGCAGGAACTTTAACAATAAGTTAAAAGAACTTATCACTGAAAAAGAGCATTCTTTAGTAAATAGAAATTTACTTAAAAAAATCTAGAAAGGTTTCGTATTGCGGTTTATTGTGCTATCAAAAAAAGAGGACCACAGAGTACATTACCCCTTCTAGAAAGAACAAAAGCTCTTGTTGAAGACTTTTTAAATACACCACACCACATATTTGGAGATCACAGAAATTGCATCAATACATCTACTCGTTCTCAAGAACGGGAAAATGAAGAAAATAATTGTTTAGTATTGAAAAATGGTGGTTTGTGGGATGAAATCTTGAAATTAATTTGTTATATTTTAATTAAAAATGCAGACACTCTAATATATAATGTAACAAATAACCATGCAGATTAGAGATACCAAATGATTTAGATCCAAATGAAATGACTTCGAAAACTAAACAATTTTTGGAAGAATTAGATAATTCCGACGTTGAATTAAGCACAACTCAACAAAGGCACAACGTACTGTGGCATACTGAACGTTTGAAAAGATTAACAGCATCAAATTTTGGAACTATTTGCAAAATGAGATATCAATAACCAATCGAAAAACAGTGCAGAATATTTTGTACTTCAAATTTACTGGCAGTAAAGCAACAAGGTGAGGCCAAATGCACGAAAATGATGCGCTAAAAGAAGTTGCCGATAAATTATCTTTTAAATATAGAGAGTGTGGATTATTCGTTTATGAACATTTTAAATATTTCGGGCCCGCCCGATGCAGTAATAACAGATAGGGATGGAATCGTAGAAATTAAGTGTCCTTAACAGTGCAAGACATCTTACTCCATAAGAAGCAATAAGAAAAAAAAAGTTATTAAATTTTGCACTATTTTAGATAACGATGAAATCATATTCAAATTTATACCTATAATTATTATTATCAGGTCCAAGGGCAATTAGAAATAACAAAACTTTTTGTATTTTTGTTATTTGAACACCACATGGATTGGCATTTGAAAGAATAGAGCGCGATTCTGATTACCTAATTTATGTAAATAATTAATATATACATTACTCGTAAAATTTTGGACGGCAGTTTTATTATTTCATAATCGCAATGATAATGTAGGTTTTTCTAAATAATATCCGGCAGACAAGTAGCATTGATTATAAAACTTCGCAATTAGGTACCCACAGTGATGTAATCTAATACGCTCAGATGATAAAATTTTAATGACACCGATAGTTCTTAAATTTTGCATATTCCTAAATATCGTAAATATAGAATATACAAAACTTTAGTATGAACTTTTGCTGACATATTATTTACCTTGTCCTATTAATTTGAGCGTGTTTACTACGTTCCCTAGAAGATTCTTTATAATACGTCAATTTGCGTTTCCTCATATCGATCGTCAATAAATTCAGTACTGTCTTCAAGAAGATGCAGGAACAGAAATAAAATAGATACTTTTTAAAATAAACCGTGTAAATCTCCATTAACCGACACGTAACGACGAAGTTCTGTCGTTGCTAGACCACGTTGCGAACGAATAAAGTGGGGATAGACGATCGCCCAGACGTTATAAAATACTTACAAAATTGTGCGAAAATGCTTTTGGGGTTTTAGATATTTTGGATTTAATTATTACTCCATCTTAATGCTATTTTGTAATCTGTTTTGTAAAACATGCAGCTACAGCACCACGTTCGTATTTTCTTTCTATTTGCTGTGTTAGTTATGTAAATGCTGTTCAAAGTTAAGCATTTATTGTGAGTTTTTGAGATCTAATAACTATTTAAAAAATAATAAATTAAGAAAAAGTCGAGCGCCACCTTCTAGATTCAAGTTTCTTATACACTATTACAAAATTTCAAGTTCAAAAGTTGTAAAATGGCTTTTCAAGGCTTAAAACGGCAAAGGTCTAAAAGTGGACTTTTTTGTATAGGTAAACGCCACTATTAATCTTAATTATTAGTTGGCTGTGCTGGTGGTCAAATTCGTTTATTATTTATGGGGAATACAACAAAGTTTTGTCAAGAACATCTAAGGCGTTTACTGCCCGATATCCAGAAAAACAAAAACCACCACGAAGCGCAGTAAGAAAGATTATAGAAAACTTTCATTGTTATACAAACTTACCATTATTTTGGACCACGAATGAGATAAAAATATAAAAATCAGTATGTTCCGTTTGAAAAAAATTGACCTTTGACGATTTTCAAAACTACTATTTTGATACCGATTTTCAAACACTATTTATAATTTTTTTGACAATTTTGCACAAACAGTGATCAAACAGATCCAGCTTAACATAAAAAAATACACAAACCAAGTAAAAAATGTTTTTGAATAGTTTATAATTCAAATTCGTTTTTGGTCTTCAAACGCCAATTTTGACATAAAACTTTAAGTAAGCCAGAAACCATTGAGGTGAGGTATGTGACATTGTACATGAAATATGCCTAGAATTAGACGTATAATCAAAAAATGTAGTAATATATAGGGGTTCCATTTAAAATAAGCAAGTTGATACATCTTTTTAAAATATTTTGGTTCAATGATTCGCATCAACTTTGGTATGTTCGCAAATTTTCAGGAATTTTCCTACGTACAGTTTTCCATAAACAATCGCGGAGGTTCCCGGTAGACCACCTTGTATAGAAAACCAAATCCTTTTGTTAAATGTGTATAAAACAAAATAATAATATTTTACAAAAAACAATGTATTGAAAATTAAGTACAAATAAATGGTTATAAAAGATTACGTTAAGGTTGTTAATGAAAAAAATTGGGAACTAAGTAGCTAAGTAGATAAAGCTTTACAGATACTAAAGTTCAAATAATATTGTGTGGCAGCTAACACCTCTCTCTTTTATTTATATTACAATTCATTAATTGACTAAAGATATATTATTTTTTTTACTTAAAGGGAAAGTATTAAAGAATATTCTAAACATGTTCACTAGTAGAGCAACAAAAGAATAGAAAAACAAATTACTTGTATAATTGTTTAAAAAAAACGTTAATTCTGTAAATTAAAAAATGTTTGCACAGTAGAAATTTTTCTTTAATAAAAATACAAACAAAAATGTATGGAAACTAATAAATATTTTTTTGTATAAAATTGAAACTGTATTTTTTTACGTTTTAATTAATTGACTGATGTTATATTACTATATGAAAGTTAATATAAAAAAGGCAATAACATGTCGATGATTGAATTTAATAACGCATACCATGTATATAATATTACTTTGTTAAAAACTGTTTCATCAAACTTAATAATTTTCTCTTTTTGAGAATTAAATTCATATATATTACTTTTATTGTACTTAACTGCAAAAGCAAAAATAAGTTAGTAACACATGTTACTTTTGTAAGTCAATATTTTGCATTGCATCGTTTTTTAACATTTGACATTTATGTTATTAAGGCCATTAAAATGTTTTACAAACACATGTTCTTAATTTGTACATTTCTTTCACATTTTATTATTTCAAACATATACATTATAAAATCTTGTGCTGCGAGCAAAAGGTGAACAAAGAAATTTTACTTTTGTGTTGTACGTGTTTGTATACTTTTTACCAACGTACATCTTTTCCATGTTAGAAAGAGTTACGTAGTAGAAGTAATAAAAACTTTTCTTTATCAGTTTTCTTTACTTTAACAATTCTTTCTGTCGCGTAAATAAAAAGTTAGTCAAGAAATTAAAATTAAGCTAGTAACGTGAATATGAAAAAAAGGGGTTGTTGCACTATACCAATAAAGCTGTCGTGATTCACTTGGCTCAAATGTAAGTTGCAACAAAAATAGTTTGGTGCGTAATCACGAGTGCAACAAATTTTATGACTCAATAATTAGAATACAATTACTTAAGAATGTATCATAAAAACTTATTAAATTGTTTGGCATGGTATATATATATATATATATATATATATATATATATATATATATATATATATATATATGATAAGTTTTTCGACATCTAGTGTCGACTCGTGAAAGCGTTCACGTACGAAAATATTGTTATTCATTATTACATAAATTTATTGAACACTTCAGCGCCAATCACATTTCAGATTTTTTATATATATAAACTATAAAGCCATGCCGCGTTCGCGCGAGAGTGTTTTAAAATGCTATTTGATCATGGTACACTCATGAAATTTAAAACTTGGACACCACAATTTCTGTAAACAAAAGTTTGCACATTGTGAAGCGGGCTTAAGGGTATCATTTACAATTCTAACAGCAGGTAGTCTCAGCAGGGGTTATCTTATAGAAGGACTGTAGAATGAATCATTACACTAAGCACGTTTTAGAAAATAGGTAATTTACGTTGCTTACTTAATTTTTTTCTTTAAAGAATATATTTGAAGGTATCGCTAATTAAACACCATAGCTCGATTAATTATCGAATCAAAATTTTGTTTAGGAAATGTTTACAAAATAAAATTAGAAATAATTTTGATTTAAAAAACGTCTACAAGCAATAACTTTTAAATTAAATCAAAAAACTAAACATGGTTATTTGGGTTGATTGATTATTACTTATTTTTAAATAAATCTAACCTACTAATTATTGTAAGTTATTAAAAAAATCATTAAACTCTCTATTCATAATATTTAGTCCTTACAAAATGTATATTTTATGACGTTTCATTTTTCTGTAGTTAATATAAAAAGTGAAAATAAAAACTAAGGCAATTCTTATTGTCAACGTATATATTTAGTTTTCTGACAAGAATTTATTACATAATTATAATTAAGATACCAAGTTATAATTTAAAATTAAATGAAAACTTTTTTTAAATAAAGGTATTACTATATAAATAAATATAAGAAATCAATAATGGGTGTGACCTCCATTATTATTGATACATTCTTGGAGGCGTCTGCTCATTGACGCTATCAAGGTATCAATATAATTAATATTAATCGTTTCCCGATGGCTGCAATTAGTGCATTACGGTTTACTGGTATAAAATTTGGCCCTTGTTTTCTTCGGATAACAGCAAGTATTCGAGCTCAAACATTTTCGATAATGTTTTGCTGGCCAGGGTAACAGCTCAAGTTATTTTCTCGTATCCAATTGCGCACAACCCGCGAAGTATGAATAGGGGCGTTGTCCTTTAACAACAAAAATACATTATGAAAATGTTAATTCAACAGATCCCGAACTATTTTTTGGAGAAAGTATAGTGAAATAAGAATACTTACTTGTTGGAAAATATAATCTTCGTCTGGATAAAACACTTCGACTGAAGGTTTCATAATAGTTTCCAAAATATCTAAATACGCAGCAGAATCAAGACGTCCATCGATAGCCCAACAAACTCCTGGACCCCGCGCGCTAACCCAACCCCACACATTCACAGAAAAATAACCACTTCGTTTTTAGGACATATGTGTTTATTTTCGTAACGAGTTCCTTCCATTCTAAAAACTTTTAGTGGTCCATCGTTGCGGCTATTGAACGTTTTTTCGTCGCTAAAAATCACTCGTTTCCAAAATTTCAAACTTCATCCGGGAAAATGTGTATCTGCTACAGCCCTGGGTATGTAGCAAATGGTTGTTCTGTTACGTAATGAAACAACTCGAGATCTTGAGCACGTGTAGATACTTTAGGTCTACCACTTCCGATGGCTCTTTCAAAGTGTGTTCAAGATTCCATTTTACTCGGTAATGCCCTACGGTGCTTTTTTGTATATCTAACATACGTGAAATTTCACGCACGCTACGGCCCGCCGCTAATTCCGAAACAATCCGCGCTTTCAAATCAGCACCGAGATGAGGTGGCATTTTCACAACACTTGAAATTTTAAACTAAAATGGAATTTACATTTCTTACTTTATTTATTGGTTCACACTACCCCTTCTCAAACAGTAGGTAATTGTTTATTTATTACATACTTCTAATGACCAATGTAACAACCCTTAGAGCAATATGACTCAAAGGAAGTAAATTAAACAAGCAAGGATATTCTATTGTTATTGAAACTTATTCATAAAGTAAAGCCATTTCCTTATAATGCTAATGGACAGGATTTTCTTTTAAGTATTAAAATTACAATAGAGGACTTATAAACTTTCGAAAATATCTAATTATAAATATTTACACTGCAATTGCGCTTTTCCTTAATAATTTCTTAGCAATAACATACACGTTCTTGGTTTTAATTTGATATGATATAAATTTGTGTTTCTAATATTACATCACAAACTAATCTTTATTCGCCAAAAATTGTTGCTTAAGTTGTAAAGCTTCGTACACACCTGAACAACAAACCGAGCAACAAACATAACAACGAACCGAAAGTCAAACAGAACGACAAACGATCTTTTATGATTTCCACAATCCGAACAACAAACGGAACGTTTGTGCTGTTCTATAATTATTTTCAGTAGTTTTCAGTTCATATATATTTATTATTGAGAAGAGAAAATTGCGGAAAACAAGAAGATAGTGCCAACCAAATTTTACGCACAAAGAAGAGTAAAAATTATAATTTACTTCGCTTTTTTTTATTTTGGAAATTTCCCGCTCAAATGATGCTAATAGGGACATCAATTTTTTCTTGCATTCTTAAACACTGCCTTAGTTTTTATTATCACTTTTTATATTAACTACAGAAAAAATGAAACGTCATAAAATATACATTTTGTAAGGACTAAATATTATGAATAGAGAGTTTAATCATTTTTTTTTAATAACTTACAATAATTAGTAGGTTAGATTTATTTAAAAATAAGTAATAATCAGTCAACCCAAATAACCATGTTTAGTTTTTTGATTTAATTTAAAAGTTATTGCTTGTAGACGTTTTTAAATCAAAATTATTTCTAATTTTATTTTGTAAACATTTCCTAAACAAAATTTTGATTCGATAATTAATCGAGCTATGGTGATTAATTAGCGATACCTTCAAATATATTCTTTAAAGAAAAAAATTAAGTAAGCAACGTAAATTACCTATTTTCTAAAACGTGCTTAGTGTAATTATTCATTCTACAGTCCTTCTATAAGATTACCCCTGCTGAGACTACCTGCTGTTAGAATTGTAAATGATACCCTTAAGCCCGCTTCACAATGTGCAAACTTTTGTTTACAGAAATTGTGGTGTCAAGTTTTAAATTTCAAGAGTGTACATACATTCGTAATAATCTACAGAAATATGGTTTTAAAACAAAACCTTTAGTTAAATATTTGTGGTTGTTGTAAGTACTAATAATAAATTGTGTAAGTTGAGGACCAACAATAGTGATTATAGCAATCATTGATTGAGTCAACAAGTTAAAACAATTTATAACTAGGTTGACTATCGACTCAGTGTTATCAACTAGAAATTTAATTAACGTCCGGTAGTCATGCATATATTGTTATGTGATTGGTTAATAGTGTAATTAACCATGACAGTTACCTATAAAACGTTTAGTATATTTACGTAAAATAGCTAACAAAAATGTAAAGCAAACTTAATGGAAAAACTCTGAAAAAGAAGTTGATTTATATAACAATTACTAGAATAAGCACATAAAAGAAACCCGCCACCAACACAACGTATTCATAGGTATTAGTAGCACGAAATCGAGATTATACGACCGTAATTAAACTTTAATACTAAAAACAAATAAGAAACGGAAAGAAATTACAAATACGTTTTTTTAACAGAAAAAAAAAGTTTCGAATTGCATCCCACCGAATTTTTTCGTTAATGCTCATTTATAATCCCTAAAAAATGGTTCCTTACGCTCGGGGTATTTGAATTTCGTTATATTTTCATTTTATTTTCGATCCTGACACGTTTCCTGATATTGCAATAATTTTCAATAACCTTATGTTTCGACAGACGTAGGGAGATCAATAAATTATTATTTTTTGTATGATGTCCGGTGTATCGTAACTTTATAGTTAGTTTATGTTGTTTCGTAACTTTCGCATAAATTTTGATTCACGTTTAACATAAAATAATACATCTATTTGTTTATCTTAACTTGTATGCACACACTGAAACACTAATATTTTGGTAAAATGTAGTTCTTTTACGCCACCGCATTTTAGGAACTTAAATAAATTTACAGTTAACGGCAATAAAAAAATTGCGGGCAAGCTCTGATTTCGGAAAGGTGTAATAAATGTTGTAATGAAAGTACTTTGTATACCGTGTGTCCCACGGAAAAGTTCAAATAGGCATTTACTATGTTAAATTAAAAATTAACGTATATATCTTTTTTCTGGCACAATTCGAACTCAATATAACAATTTATATTATGTTGAATAGATAAAACAAAACAAAATGAGGTGATAATAATAAATATTTAAAGGGTATTTTACAAAAATCAGTAAAATAAATTATATTCTGTGTAATTTTATTTATTAATCAAATTAATTTTTATTTATTAAGCGGTCTTCGTGGACGAATTGGTTAATTTGTTGCCTAGTAATCTTTTAGCGTTTTCTAACTAGGGTTCGATTCCTACTGCAGTATTTTTTTTATTAACTTTATTATGATTATGATAAGATTTTGTAAAGTGAATTTAACATTTTGAAAAAATGATTAAACTCACTTTATAAACATTGTATTAATAATAACATCGATTATAATTTTATTAAACACTTACATTACAACGTTTTTGTTTATTTATTTTTCTAATAAAATATATATATGTATAGTATGCTCTAATTGTGCAATAAAAAAGATATACATTAATTTTGAATTTAACATACAACTATATCAACTTTTCTGTGGAGCACATTGTATACTACTACTTTAAAAAAGATGTATTTATTGTAAATATTTTGACAACGTACGTATTTCAGTTAATGAAAATTTTCGTTTTTTTAATAGAACACCTTGTATATTATCATATTTCTCAAATTGGAATTTTTTATGATAATTTTGAATAGTTTTCTATACCAATCAACACCGGTTTTCGAGATAATAATATATTTTATTTTATTTTTTTGAGAAAAGTGGTACTACTAAAGTTTTAAGTTACATAATGTTAATGGAAACTTGAACAAATCAAACCACAAAAATACAAACAACGCTTCTTTTCCTTTATTTTAAAAACGTTACGCTACTTGCTTTCACCCTGTACCTTTCTTATATTACTGCTTGCGCATCTCGTTTTTTATATCCCTTCTGCCAACCTTACCACTAACTAACTAATATTAACAGCGTTGCCAGATTAAATAAAATGTACTTAATTCTAAAAAACTCTTACAACTCGGCCAACATGACTAATGATCGTCCCGATCAGCATTAGGAATTACCGAAGATGTGGAGGGGTTATTGGTAGACCATAATTTCAAATTATTGGCGTCAAATACACCATCAAAAAGGAATCTGGGTGATCTGAAAACCCTCCACGTCTTTTACAACATAACGGTTGTTTCCTAATACTTTGCTGACTACATAAGGACCCTTGTACTTAGGTAGCAGCTTCTTATTCCTCCCGGGGCAGTTACGTTATTGGTGACAACTACATAATCTCCTACATTATAAGTCTTGGCCTCTGTGAGATTTATTGTAATACCTCGTACTATAAGCTTGAGTTTTCTCAATTTGTACCACAGCATCCGATCTAGCTGAATCTAAATCACGCAAAGACTCATCTACGAGAAACTCACTAAGATCGTCACCTATTTCCCCTCTTTGGTTTTGACTGGCACTGAATAGGCTGGAGGAACAGCATCTTGCCTTTGAATCACCATCGTAGAGCTATCTGCTTCCCTCTGCCCAGTACCTCTTCTTTTCGGACAGTCTCGCTTCCGATGACCCATTTCATTACAGACAAAACACTTTTTTTGTACACCTAAAAGCATAGTGACCTTCCTCACCACATGAGAAACACTTTGCAGATGCTCTTGATGCTCAAGGAATTGCAAATGTCCTCGAGCCACTTGGCTCGGCATGACTGTTTGTTTTCGTACCGCCAATTTCAACTTCCGATAAACTATTCATGACATGCAACAACTCTTCTAATCTACTGAATCGACTTATTCGTGCCTGGGACTGCAAAGTTTCATTGTCGAACCCATCAATGACATAACTGATCATGTCCTCTTCTGAAATTTCGAGCTTATTTCCCAACATTACTTTTTCGTGATAGTATATCGAGAAACTTTCCATTTTCCATTTTCTTCCATCAAACTTGCGCATTAAATTAATACGGTTTCTCTCTTGCTAAACATAGCAAGCATACGAATCTTCAATTCTTCATACTGCAATGCAGCATGTTCTGGTTTAGAATGAAACCAATTTAATGCTAACCCAGTCATCTTCGTTGCCAACAATGCTACCACTTCAGGCCCATTTAACTTATGCGGTTCCTTAACAGTAGCTACCCTCGAGAACCATGTAGCAGCATCTTCTTCCGGAGCACCGCTGAACTCCGGTATTAAAGCCGCAATTTCCCTGGTCGACACCTTCTTTGTGGTTTCCGTTTCCCTCACCGTAGCGATAATCATTGTTATCAAATCTTGAACCGATACATTTAACCCCAATTGCTGATCCCGAATAACGCCTTCAGCCCCTGGTTAACCCATCAGCTCCACTTCCGCTACCGCCACGTGCATCCATTGTAGAACAAAGGTATCTTTGCACCGCAAATAACACGTGTTCAACCCCACACCTGACGTTGTTAATGGAAACTTGAACAAATCAAACCACAAAAATACAAACAACGCTTCTTTTCCTTTATTTTAAAACGTTACGCTACTTGCTTTCACCGTGTACCTTTCTTATATTACTGCTTGCGCATCTCGTTTTTATATCCCTTCTGCCAACCTTACCACTAACTAACTAATATTAACAGCGTTGCCAGATTAAATAAAATGTACTTAATTCTAAAAAACTCTTACAATAAATAATTTTATTTTATGTTGTACAGGCCAGTTTAAAATTAATGATTCTAACTTGACACTCAAAATGACCAAAACATAATTTTTCAAATAAGACACTCTGTATATTATTCAAAATTCTAAAGACAATTAAAGTTTCTTCAAGTTGATATACCATAATGGTAGGTCTAAGTCTTCAAGTTGCTGAAATAATCAATAATGAAAACATGAGTGAAATTTCAATGAAGTATTGTGATTTGCAACCAATGAACGAAAGAAAGTTTATGCAAATAGTTTATTCTATGCATTTTAAAATCTGGCGATGTATACTTAATGTATTTTATTAGGATTTAGCTACTCGATGCAATTGGTCACACGTTTACTTAGTTCTTCTTTAGCATTCACCCGTGTCTGGTATACCTTCTGTTTTAAATTACACCACAGGTAGAAATCAAGAGGTGTAAGGAGAGAGGACCTTGCAGGCCAATTTCATAGGCTCAAATGTCTAAACCAGTGGATATCAAATATTTGAAACAGTTCATGAGCAACTTCTGTGTGCAATATTCGGGTGCTCCATCCAACTAAGACGGAAATCTTCTAATGTTAAATTTTTCAAAAAAACTTGCTACTATAGTTGTTAGAATGTAGAAGTACAGATTGTTGTTTAATGACTCATCTTCTACGAAACAAAAAACATTAATACTGATTTTTTTAAGAACCCTTTTGCTTGACCATGTGTAGCTTTTAATCGGCGAACAAATGTAGATTCCTTCTACTGATAATGCCTGCTCTTGAAAACTTGACTTAAGCTGTCCCTTATTGTTTTCAAAAATTTTGGATCCTCTTGAATGCGTACTAGAAGTGTCTCACAATGTTTAATGCGACGTTGGGATATATCTAGTTTCAAGTGTTAAAATGCTGAAATTAAAACGATGCGTGTTTGTGATTGGCCATAATCTTTTGCACCGCATAGTAAATTACACTGTATCATGTGCTGTACTTTGGATAGAAGAAAGAACTTTCTTTAGTTCATTAGTTGCTAATCAAGATACATTTCATTGAATTTTTTGCATGTTCTGGCTACAATTCTATTACATTGGGTAACAGGACTTTTTAGTATTCCTACGCCTTTCTCGTTCATAGACAAATTCTGGTACATCCTATATATAAGCGAATTATATTCGGAGGGTCACGTGTTAACGAGGCGAGCGCTGGCGCTGTCGGCTTTGCTTCCTTTGTTTGAGGCGTACGTGCTAGGAAGACGTTTTATGTACGTGCATTTTAAGAGTTATAAATGATCTACGGTTGGTAATACGAAGCTGTGCAGGTTTCATATTATATATGTTGCGATGTTTCAGATTATCGTTAGGCCATTTTCTTTTAGAGTCTGTTTTCATTTTAACTCTATTTTCTTGTTTCTCAATTTTACGTTTAATTTCACATATGGAGGATAAATTTTTATGCGGAAAAATAGGTTTGGGATTGCTAATTAATCGGTTGTGCTGGAAAATTTAATCAATTTCCACCACGTCGATAGAAGGAGGTCATAAGTGAGGTCACTCGTGCCCAACTTCCACAACTGCGATCTGACAGCTAAGTAAAATTTAATGATGTAACGTAAATTATAATCAATTAAATGATAAACGCGCGGACGAGGTTCTTATACCGTATAATACGGCAATTAAGTTATCAATCTTCAATACATGTCAAACAAGACGGTTACCAAAGTAAACATATTAAGACAATTATCAGTTGTTTCGCATGTTATCACTTGCGTATTTTGTTAATATTAGTAAATTATTCTCACCTCCTATTTAAAAAAAGTAAATTTTAACCTTTTTTGTATCAAGTATACCCTGTATAACATAAAACGAATTTATTTAACCACTAAATTCAAGGCTTTCTCAAAATGTCAAAATTTCAACCTTCTGTGGGTTCAAACAGCAGGTAAATAAAAAAAAATTATCTCAAAAACCGGAGTTGATAGGTACAGGAAACTATTAAAAAAAAAATGATAATAAAGAAATTGATTTTCTACAAATAAAATAATACACAAAATGTCCCATTAAAAATAAAAAAGTTCATACTTCTTTTGAGTAGAAGCGGCAACACCGTATTTTAAAAAGAAAGATCGTGTTTGCTTAAGGCAGTATGAATCCTAGTCTAGTTTTCCATAAACGTCTAACCTACCATCGACCATAACGACCCTGTATTTTATGTCGTCAAATTAACTTTTGGCTTCAAACTTTCGCGAATTAATCCCTCCGACTACCCAAAAAATAGGTTATTTTGTCATTATTTCTCTACATCGTTGACATTTTTACGGAATACGTAGACTTTAACAAAATCTAAACTGAAAAAAACCGTTCTTTACGATCATGCAAAAAGTGACAACTTTTTGCAGCAATTACTCTGCCAAAAGTTTCACTTTTTTGCAGTAATGCAAAACGCGAATATATTAGTGCAAAAAGTAAATTATTTTTTGCACTAGTTTAAAAAGTAGTTCTTTTAATTTTTTAATTTTCTTTCGATCGTAGAAAAAATGTTGAGTGCAATATGTGCAAAAAATCCCATTTTCGATGTATTTATAAGGTATCTCGCTTACTACTAAAGCTAAAGAGATGAGGTTTTCGTGACCCTATTCTACTTATTCGAAGTAAACTTGATGGGTAAAACAGATTTTGATTAACTTTATTAGTTTTGGGTTATTTTTCTAAAATTCTAAAATCTATGTGAGTTAAAAGGTTTTTTTGGGTCGATAGATTATGCCCAAAATCTAATTGATATTATACATAAGACCCAGACCAACGGTTTTCTTAATATCTTGTTTATATACGGACAGACGACCGGGAGGTCGGCCATCGAACAAAATTGTTTTTAAGTACGTCTTACCTATAATTACCACATTAGTTCCTAAATAATTGTGTGTGAACTGGTACTTTTAAATAAATCGTGCGTAAAAAATAAAATCGTGTGTAAAAGTATAAAATCGGACTTTTATTGTTTAACGATTTCTGTCCAAAATGTCTGGCAACTAGCACTCAAAATAAGAAAAAGTAAAACCGTAAGTGTTTGTCTGTTGTAGTATTTTTTCTATTTGCAAAAATTAGTTCTGACGTAGATAAAATATTGTATGAGACATTGTGTCTGTGTGGGCGAGTGTGTGTGAGTGTGTGTGTTTGGAAGATTTTTATGCATTCCATGCAGTTAAAACTCGCCTGCGGTTTGTGTTTTAAGTTCCGTAAGTACTGCATTAAAGGCCTTACTTCACACACTTGTATCATAAATAACTATTTTATTTTATATAATAATATAATTAATGAATTTCCAATTTTCTTTAAATAACTTCTTCTTTCTGAACAGTCCCAAAGAACAGAAACAGCTTTTCGACTGATTTTCAATGTTTGGTTTTGATATTGTTTAATCTCTTGCGAATTTACAGCAGACATTCGAGATTGTTATTTAGTTGGTTATAATAGTCGAAGAATCGACTTATGCAACAGCTTACGCATCTATAGACAAAGTTGTATTTGTTTGTGTTTCCATCGGCTTTGTTTATGGGCTTATTTAAATGTTTTTGAAGATGCTGCCAACCTCCGTGGCTTACAGTTAAGATTTTTTGATACTAAACGATATTTTAGAAGACCGTTGACTTTCAGAATATGTATTCACAAACTACCAGCTCTAATTTTTTTATATTCTTTCTTCCCGTTTCTTTTATTTAATTTAGCTTCTTGCTCGTTTTCTCCAACATCTTTGGTATTTGGTTTATGTTTCTTTGGTTCATTTTGGGTGTTAACCGTTTGTTCTTCGGTTTGTACAACAACCGAAACATTATAAAAATAAGAGATTATCATGTTTTTGAAGACCACAAAAAATTTTGAACTCTACGATGTTATTACAAAAATTCCATCAATTCGCTCCGTTCTTCTTGTTTTTGAAACTTTGAAACAGTTATTTTTCTTACATAACATTGTAGTCAAAACCGTGAATAACAATAACACCTTTTAAATATTTGTTTAATAAAATTTTCAACTGAATAACAGGTTTAGTAAAATAAACGTTCTTCGTAGTGTTAAACGACATGTTATTCCTCGCCTTTTTTTCATATAGGTACACGAAAAAAAACTAAATTTTTCCAGGAATCCAAATATCCGAAAATATACCAGGTGCAAATGGATTAAAAAAAAAGTAACC
>JALBCR010004199.1:0-52652 GCA_030710515.1 Abscondita cerata
TTGATAAATTTTGTTTTATTCTCTATCAAAGTAACAGGGGCTCTAAACGACTTTTAGATGTTCTTGAGGTTTTTGAAACTCTTCGCTGATAGTTGAATTACATATAAAATATAAATAATTTAATAACAAATATTTTATTACTATAATTACAGTTAATATAGCATAATAGCTCCATTTGACTTTTCTTCCAGCACTGGAAAACGGAGGATGTTTCTTTATTTTCGCTGTTTGCTATATATAGTATTATGATATCAACAATGTTGCAACGGCTGCGCCTACCACAAACCTGAAACGAAAAAACCGTATACATGGTAAAAAAAACCTGCAGAAATTTCACCAATTACCAAAATGAATATCCCAATTCGGCCATATTCTTCAGACGTCCACATGTTATCTATATCTTCTCTAGATAACACATTATACTGAATTGACAAGAAAAATTGGACTAACCAAAGGCTTATTGCAACTAGATCTGCAAATACTATTAAAGTGGGTGTAAATTTCTATAGAATTTAACAACGTTAAGCTTATAGAGAGATTTTGGGTCACCTAAAATAGCAGTTTCCGCGATTATTGTTATTTGTGCGCATGCGCAGTAACAAAGAAAATAAGATCAAACGCCAAACTTTATTAACGGCAAATGTTAATTTCGTTTAGTGTGATTATAATGCGACCAATCGGCCATCCGTTGTTAAATTAATTGTAAACTATTGGTTAGGGTTAAAAAATTACATCGAAAAAGTGTAATAACTGACAGTTCTTTTAATGCAGTCCAAAACCTATATTGAAATTGTTGGACGTTATCGTTATTTAGAACGTTAATTTGACCCAAAATCTCTGTAATGAATTGAGCATACAGAGTTATTCACGATATACGACGCTGAATATTGTTTGGTTTCATACGTTATACATTATGTCTAAAAAGGTACAACACACTTTGATGATAATGATGAAGTACAAAGAAGGCTATATTGTGGATATTAAAAGAGACCTTTATTTAAAACGTATAGAATTCAAAAATGAAATGATGTACGTACAGAATGTTTAATTTTAGGGAAAAAAACATAATTTTGATATATATTACTTATTTAGATCAACCTGTATAATATGTCAAAATAAATTCAAATGTACACCCAATCATTAGCCACAATAATCCTGTGTCATTAGCTCCCACCTGTTTTGTTTTCGGTGGTTCACCCTGTATGGTCTAACTTCTCAATTTTTTTAGTAATGATTTGAATGTGGTAAGAAAAATATGTGTGGATGAGAGAATGTGTTTGAAATAACAATTTAGAGTAATTAAGTGTTTTTTAAAAAGCAACAATTGAATAAAGCTTATTATGTATGAAGTTACCCATAAACCGAACCATGAAAATACTGCTACGGTTTATACTAACTATAACTAATTTATGCACAGATCCATTATAATCACTATTATGTCAAATTCACCTGAACATAACCGCCTTTTTATGGCCTGCGACCGTCTTTATGGCCCGCGGGCCATAATGAAACGTCAATTAATTGTCAAAGTTGGTTTTAATTAATTTAAAGGGACATTTACTTCAAGTCGTTGCATTTGTATTTGAGGAGGTACATTTACATTACTATCGTGAAAATAATAGACAGGGGTACTAATTTTCATGAAACTCCGAATGAAAGTCATGTTTATGTGATGGAATCGAGTCGAAAGTCAAAATTCGTGACTTGTGGAATCATATGTGGAAGTTGGTATCTCTGCTCTACGCGTTGACTTTGTTGACAGGTGACGTTACTATAGTGAAAGAAGTAAATAAGGGTATCCATTTTGTTTTTAGTTCAGTTTGTGCCAGAATTTTTCAAAATGAGTTCGAACGATTTTTCTTCGGATGAAGAAAACTGCGAAGCTGAAATTAGCGGTATGGCTGAGACGGCAAGAAACTGTGGCTTGATGCCCGAGAAATCGAAAGATATTTACCTACGAAAAAACATGAATACATCAAGTGGTGTGGTAAAATGAAAGTGCAAAATGCTACCTCGAAAAAGTCTTCTGGCGCACTTTTATCATCTTTCTAAAATACGAAAACCAAGTTCGCTCTGGAGTTATTATTCAATGTTGAAAGCTACACTGAAAATAAATCATAACGTCGACATATCTAGGTATTCTGCGTTTGGCTTTTTAAAAAGGAAGTCTGATGGCTTCAAACCAAAAAAGCCAAAGTTTTCACTCAACAGAATTTCGAAACTTTTTTGTATAAGGCATCCGATAAAATTCATTTGATAAATAAGGTAAACGCTACACTTACGTACAACTAAAAATATCTTTCATGACATTTTTTTCTCTAGGTTGCTTTAATTTTTGGGTTATTAGGGGCATGTCGACGCCAAGAGCTTGCAAATCTCGAAAGAGACGATATTCAGGAGTTACAATCGCCGTTGCTAATTACATTAAGAGACACCAAAACAAAATCAAATAGAATGTTCAGTGTTATAGATAACGGCAAAACACCAAGCCTTTTAGAAATATACAAAAAATATGCTAATCTTCGCCCATCGGATACAGAATCTCGCCGATTTTTTCTATCTTACAGAAACAGAAAGTGCACCAAGCAAGTGATGGGCAAAAATACTTTAAGCGAAATACCCAAAAAATTGCCATTTTTCTAAAACTTCCCAACCCTGAATTGTACACAGGACATTCATTTCGCCGAACATCAGCTACTTTGCTAGCAAATGCAGGTGAAGGTATATTAGGAGTTAAACAGATTGGAGGGTGGAAGTCCATATCTGTCGCTGAGCAATATGTAGACGACTAAGTTGCAAATAAGCAAAGACTTGCGACAGAAATTTTTCGCGGAGAACACTCGTCAGAAGTTTGTAAAGTGCATTTGCCACCTGAGATAGTACCTGAATGTAATGTAAGGATAAATAATACTGACGGATTAACTGCCACTACGAGCAATATACTATCTGTTCCAAATGTAAATATGACCAATTGTTCTAATTGTGTTATTAATATAAATATACCGAAATACTAAATTTAGGTTTCGCTTTTTTCATTATTGATAAACTTAACTTCATTTTCTACACAATCATATTTTTGAAATGAAAGCTGGATCTGTGCATCAAATAGTGTATGTATCGCGGGCGTAACTTGCTTTTATGGTCCTACAACCTTTTCCTAACCCTCGGCTACGCCTCGGGCCGAAATAAGGCTTCGCGCCATAAAAGCCTTTTTACGCCCTTAGTACATAAATAACTATAAAGTATAGGCAAATTCGTACATAAAATTTTTATTATTGTATTCGGTCCAATATTTAATTAACAACTATAAAGTGTAGAAAAACAACATATGAAAAAACGAACAGTTCACTCTTTAAAAAGAGGGGCAGTTTTCAACCACATCTTCGACAAAGTTCACATAAATTTTTTGTGTAATTTCACGTAAACAAATTAAGAAAAACAGTTTTAATAACGTATTTGAGGGAAAAAAACTTTATGTCTCCGCTCGCAGCCTCTCTGCATAGAATAAAACGCAATTTCTAATCTCGATTTTGAGAGTGTGCGTAAATATATTTTAATAGTATTTCGCCAATACAGGGTTGTCAGCTAAGCGCGCGTCGGTCTATAGCTCCTAAACCAATGAGGTTAGGAATTTCGTTCATATGTCAATCTATACTATTTGTAAGAGTCTATTTTTGGAAAATATTTTTGAGTTCACAGGGTGTCCCAAATAAGTGTGACGATATAAAAGTAATTTTTTTTAATTCACCCATGCACTCTATCAATTGCCGAAAATCTACTAGTTCTGGCATTTTAGGAGAAATAAATTAAAAATGGAAAAATATAAAATTTGCGGACTGGAAATAAAAAATTTTAAAAATTTCAAGATAATTTTTTTGGCTCACGGATTGATATGGATTGAGTTGCGAAAGGTCTAAAGTTACTGTCAACCTATTAACATTTTGTTAATTTTGTAAAGGGTTTCCAAAATTATGGCCGAAACATGACAAACTTCAAACAAACTAATTTTTCTCGCGTTTTCAATTGAAACCCCTGTATATTTTTTTCACCACTAGATGTAGAATTGAAAAATGAGTGTTTTTTGAATTCACAACTGTACTCAAATTCTCGGCGGTTTTCTAGATATTTACGAAAAACCATTTATTTTACTTTCCACAGTAAATTTTCATCAACAGATTACCTAGGCGGCTATGGAAAAAAGCTACTCGTTGGTATGACAATGTTATTAATTATTCGCCTAATCTTTTGACGTTCAGTGGCATCAAGTACTTATTTTATTTTCTTTTTAATAAAAATGAAGTATACGATAGAAGAATCAATTGACATGATTTATATCATCGGAGAATGCTTAAAGAATTGCCTTCTAGCATCCAGAGTGTACAAAGAGAGGTTTCCTGATAGAAGGCACCCAGATACAAGATCATTAAAAAAATTGAATGATAGATTTGACACGACTGGGACAGTTAAAGCCCGTACTTAACGAAGAAAACAAATTTAACATTATTGCGAGTGTTGTTGAAGACCCACATAGAAGTTCAGCAGACATTAGTTATTTGCTGCACATAGGTCAAACGTCCGTAAAAAACATTTTGAAGAACCATAAGTTCCATCCGTATCATGTACAACTGAATCAAGCACTTCAATGACAAGATTTTGAAAATAGGGTAAATTTCTGTAATTGGGGTCTAGCTCGAATTGGAGAAGATGAACGGTTTTTTAAATACTGTATTGTTTACCGATGAGGCAACCTTCCACAATAATGGTCATGTGAATAGACATAATTTACATTACTAGGCCAATGTGAATCCAAATTTTTCGAGGGCAGTTGACAAACAACACAGGTGGAGTGTAAACGTCTGGGGAGACATAATTGGAAACCGCGTAATAGGACCCCATTTTTTTTATGGTCATCTAAATAGGGATATTTTTCAAAGATTTTTAGACGAAGACCTTGATAATCTTCTAGAAAATATACCATTAGGGCTAATAGGAAGAACGTGGTTCCAGTTAGGCTCTCCGTCGCCTGCTCATTTTAGTTTTGGAGTTCGAGATACTTTAAATGAAAAGTTTCCAGGCAGCTGGATTGGCAGACAAGGACCTGTTCCGTGGCCCGCAAGGTCACCAGATCTGACCAAACTTGATTATTTCCTATGGGGATACGTTAAAGATCTGGTCTACCGCATACCTCCAACCACACCAGAAAACATGCGGGAAAGAATAAGAGAAGCCTTTAATACAGTTACTCCTTTAATGTTAGAAAATGTAAATAGGTCTTTAACCAACAGGTTAAATCTGTGTTTACAACAAAATGGTCGAGTGTTTGAATACTTATTCTAATCATGTTTAAAAAAATCTCTAATGTTATTCATAGCCGCCTAGGTATTCTGTTAATTAAAATTTACTGTGGGAAGTAAAATAAATGGTTTTTCGTAAATATCTAGAAAACCGTCGAGAATTTGAGTACAGTTGTAAATACAAAAAGACTCATTTTTAAATTCTAAATCTAGTGGTAAAAAATATACAGGGGTTTTATTTGAAGAAACGCGAGAAAAATTGGTTTGAAGTTTGTCATGTTTCGGCCATAATTTTGGAAACCCTGTACAAAATTTACAAAATGTTAATAGGTTGACAGTAACTTTAGACCTTTCGCAACTCAATCAATATCAAACCGTGAGCCAAAAAAATTATCTTGAAATTTTTTAAATTTTTTATTTCCAGTCCGCAAATTTTATATTTTTTCATTTTTAATTTATTTCTCCTAAAATGCCAGAACTAGTAGATTTTCGGCAATTGATAGAGTGCATGGGTGAACCGAAATTTGCATTAAAAAAAATTACGTTCATATCGTCACACTTATTTGGGACACTCAAAAATATTTTCCAAAAATAGACTCTTACAAATAGTATAGATTGACAAATGAATGAAATTCCTAACCTCATTGGTTTAGGAGCTATAGACCGACGCGCGCTTAGCTAACAACCCTGTATACAAGGTGTTCAAAAAATACCTTCTGATATTTTGCCCACTTATAGATCTCATCAGTACAAACAAAAAGTCAAAATAAACATAAGTCCAAAAATCAACCGTTTCCGAGATACAGGCAGTTTTTGAAATTAAAATTACTAAGTCCAGTTGGAATGATTCGTAGTATTTATCACGTCAGCAATGGAAATAACAAAACAAAATTTGTTCGTTCTGTCAGTCTAGTTGCCGCATTTGTTGTAATCATTGTGTGGCTGTAATTGTTAGTGTTATTGTTGCTATTGAAGTCGTTGTTGCTGTTGCTCATTGTTGAAATTTTTAAATATGCCGGAATGTACCAACGCAGAAATGGCAGACATGCATTTCATGTATGGCAAGACCGATGGAAATGCTTATGAGGCACGTCACCTTTATGCTGAAGCATTCCCAAGCTAGGTACTTCAGTGTGCCAAACTTTTTACAAATTTACATCAACGTTTATCCGAAGTTGGATCGTTTAAATCAGTTTGTACTACCGAGGCAGAACTTAACATTTTAAGAAGAATTGAAGAAAATCCCGGTACTGGTACTAGAAGACTCTCTCCTGAAACAAATATTAATTCTTCCCTAATTTGGAGAATGTTACCCGAGCAGCCATTGCACCCATACCATATTCAAAGAGTACAAGCTCTTACTGTGCCTGATTATGCCGCACGACTGGTGTTTTGTCGAAGGATGCTGACAAAAGTTGCGGAGAACCCAAATTTTGTTATGGAAATTTTATTTACTGACGAAGCTAGTTTCACGATAAATGGCATTTTTAATTTCCATAATAGCCATGTTTGGGCCGACGAAAACCCGCACGCCATTGTTGAATCGAATCATCAACACCGATTTTTAATCAACGTTTGGCTTGGTGTGTTGGGAAACCATCTGATAGGACCTTATTTCCTGCCTAACCGTTTGACTAGTCAATTGTGAAGATCTACCCCTTAACCACAGAATTATTATGTGGTTGATGCACGATGGAGCTCCTGCGTATTACGCAGTCAGAAATTACCTAAACGAAAATTACAATGGCAGGTGGATAGGGCGAGAAGATCCAATTGCATGGCCACCTAGATCTCCCGACCTCACTCCGCTTGACTTTTGCATTTGGGAGTATTTAAAGACATTAGTTCATTCAAAGTCCTGTGAATAATTTAGATGAGTTGCGAGAACGAATTGATCCTGCCTGCCAGACTGTTCGTACAAATCCGGGACTCATTCAGAGTGCGGCGTTCACTTTTACGGAGATGCGAAATGTATATACAAATGGAAGGAGGACATGTTGAACATCTTCATTAAGAATCATTTGTAATTAAAATGTTGTATTTATATTGATATTTCTCTATTGAAAAACCTCGTTTAAATAAATATGACCTTTGGTTTACCCAATTCCTTAGCTGACTTGATAAATACGACGAATCACTTCTACTGAGCGTAAATTATTTTAATTTCAAAAACAGGTTGTATCTCGGAAACGATTGATTTTTGGACTTATGTTTATTTTGACTTTTTTGTTTGTACTGATGAGATCTATAAGTGGGCCAAGTACCGGAACGTATTTTTTAAACACCATGTATAAAATGATAAAAAAAACTAATTGAAATTTTATTAGAATTTATTCATTTACCAAAATTGTGTGCGTATAATAACGTGTAGAGCTTTCTTAATAAATTAATAACTTAAAAAAAAGTGTCTGTTTATTCTTTTTACTACGGTATTTTTATTAAAACTGAAAATATTGTTTATTTATATGTTTCCGTGACACGTGGAGCTACATTCATAAGATAGTAACTTTATTTAGTAACAAAGTCTTTTTATTTTTTAAGATGTTGTTTGCAATTGTTTTTTTTTCTACATATTGGTGAACATTCACGTAAACTTTGCCAAAATCAAGATTACAATTAGCGTTTGATTGTGGACGGTGATAATAACATATTTTTAAAAAAAATTGTAGGTTTCTATTCTTTAGGTTTAGGGTGTTGCTTATTCGCTAATTCTACATATTGGTGAAATTTCGTTAACATTAAATCACGCAAATTTTGTTAAAATCAGGATGAAAATTAAGTGTTTGTTACATGTGAAAATTATGTTAATTAAACATTGTTTGAAATACAATAATAATCATTTTATGCATAATAATCGTCTGTCAGCCGATCTTTTATTTTTGTTATTGTAGGAAATATTAGTGCAAATAATGTAGGTATGTCGATCGTTTCCATAAAATATATGCTTCAAAACTGGTTTCAACTTAAATATTTTAGCAAAATCTGTTAATCGACTTTTACAAACATTAAATGAAAGCTTTAAAAAAACCAGTTCACGTCAACAAATCATCGGTAAAATAAAATCTAAACAACTTACGTGCTAAGAAATTCCAAACGTAAAGTCCGCGAATTCCTGCAATACAAGAAGAAGGCGTTGTGGCTGCGTTAACTGCAGCGAAAACTCCACAAGTTGCTGAAAACAGGAGGCCCAAACAAACGCTGACGATCGTACCGATCCATAAACCGTAAATTAAAAATTCCGGTTCGTATTTGATCAAATGAATCACTAAAAATACGAAAAATGTTTTAAACAAATTTTGTGTGTCAAAGAACTGTGACTTTGTAGGCGCCCAAAGGTTTATTGGTATTCTGACTGTACGCAGAAGAATCTTGATGACCTCAATTTTATATAACAGGACGTTCCTACAGATTTTGTGTCACCCATTGACAAATAGGAATTGAAACGCATTTGCGTGCTCTCTTTTAACAAACAATCTTACTTTTAGATCTTGATACGCATTCGCATTCTTATGTGGAAAGAAATCACATGAAATTTTCCGTCTTAAAAATCGCTTAATTTTCAAATTTGTATACGAGAAAGTTTAGTAGTTTTTAAAGATTCACATCCGCAATCAAAATTACCGATTACACACATTTCTTTTTCTGCAGAGGAACTAAGAAAAGCGTGTTTTTATTAGTCAATTTGTCAAAGGGACAAAATGAATATTTTGTAATGCTTGATAGTTTCTAGATATAATTTTTGATTTAAATTGAGTTAATGTTGAAGATAATTTAATAACGATTATAAAAGTAAGTGTGTGTAATTGAATAATTTACTAGAGATGTATGATGATTAAATTAACGTTGTTATTACTATATTAGAAAGTACTGCTAATGTTGGGAACGTTTTACTTTCTAAAACAATTTCGGTCTGTCAGTAAGTTTTAATACATAATATATTTACTACTATATATGATCGTAATCACACAGTTATACAATATACCATATTTCTGAAGAATTGAAAGTAAGCAAATTGAAACATTCTTCTATAGAAACAATAGCTGGCGCAGTCACATTCTTAATTATTAAAAATCGTAAATATTTTTGTATTAGATTTGTAATTCAGGTGATGCAAAAAAAAATCATTGACCTAGTAATGACCTCACGGTTGAAAAATTAAGGCAACGAAGTTGATGACTTTTAGTCCGCGAAAAGGTGATTGACGAGAATAAGTTTGATTGCAATTACAATCTTTCAGTATGAAACCATCAGATCGATTGATAAGTGTAAACAGTAGCTGTTTTTTTTACAATAATTAATGAATTTCTCCAAATTACTAGCTGCAAGTACTCATTACCTTCATAATTACGTTACAAATTATACTTTATTTATTTCCTTGCTCATTTTATTATAGTTCGGTCATTGACTTTTTTTATTTTCGATTTACATTAAAATACCAAGGATTCTTTAATTTCAACCTTACCATCGATTTCGTACGATCTCCACCCGTACGCCACATTCAGCTCCTTCTTTCCTTCAAAAAGTCCAAATTGAATTTTCCCATCCGACTCTAAAGGATTGGTTGTTCTTTTTGCTCTAGCGTTTATCCACTGTTTTGTACCTAAACTTGCAACTAACAAAACTATAGCGAAACAAGACCCAAAAAAGGTCACAAAAATCATTCCTTTTTAAACACATTCATTTTAAAAAGGCACTTCACATATTGTCAATGTAATTATACACTTTGATGCTTTCTACTTTAAACACATTAACCACTAATCTATACTAATTAAAAGAATTAGTGAAAGGTTAATACAATTTTTGTTGTAGTTGTGAATAAATCGAAAACAAAATAAATTTGCTTATGCATCGTAGCGAAGTTCCTGTTCTGATGTAGCATTGAAATTAAACTTACTACGAGTATTTTCGCCATTATTTTTCTTCTTTCGTCTTCTTTGCAATAAAACTGAATCTTATTGCCTTGACATTTTATGCAATATACTTTCTGAATTGCATTTTTCAAACGCCAAGGAATTTTGAAGAGATCTTTTAAAAACACGTTATTACGCGTCAAGCGTTCACTACACCATCACTATTTTTCGATTATATTATTATTATTATTATTGTTTTTAATAAAAGTCGATACTAGTGCGATTAGTTCACTGTTGACTAGTTCCTTGATTGTACTTCTAACCTGACAAGAACAGGTGAAAATTCTTTTACGGAGTGGGGTCTATTTTTGTAGAGTATGTGTAACTGTTGTACCACCTGGAGGCGCAATGCGGATTACAGTACAGAACTCGTTTTTACCTGGAGTTGAATCGGATTTTGTTGTGCATCGTGAGAAGAACGAGTAATTTTATAACTGATGGATTACTTTAAAAATGTTGTTCAAACGTGTGAAAAAATCAAACAAAAGTCTAACACGACAAATTATTATAGTAATTTTACTCATATACGAACATAAATCTAGTATTATATGTTTCTAAAATGCTAAAAGTTTCTGGAAAATTTTTCAAGTGATTGTCAAAAACGTGTAGGTACATACCTAATTAGTTCTCGCATTTTCGGATTTAATCAACACACGACTGGTATTCGAAAGAAAATTGCATGACATCATTGCCATTTCAATTATGCATTAATTTTGTTTACCATTTATATAACGATAAACAAAATAGAAATAGTTTTTATAGCTCTGCTGGTGTTCTTGCAGTTACTTAGGCAACACATTTTGCTTATTTGTTTATGGTACAAAAGGTAATGTTACGGGGTACACCACCTCTGGTTCGTCACAGTCTCTTGCCGTCATAGATCAAAGGTTTAGATTGCTGTAGTGGGTATTTGTCTTTAATTCAAGCCCCATTTTTATTTTTAATATTTACCCTTCAAATATTTTTAAGGCCTTAATCGCCGTTTTGTGATCGATGTTATGTTCTAAGTTTGGAATATAGTGTTTTTAGTAATCAAAATGCCTTTTTTTTTGGCGCAACTAATTTTTTTAAAAAAAGCCGCTGAATATGGAATACACTACTACTACTACTACTACCATCATTTTTACATGAAGTGCGTTCGATTCCTTATTTATCCACTTCATACATTTGCTGTCAAAAAATGTCTACTTATTAATTCGGAAATTTTTTATGTTGCAATGATAATCATATAAAATTCTAAATTTTGATTGGTTCTTTCACAATATGTCATGCAATTTACATAAGTAATACCATTGTCTAAATACGTATTTAGACAATGGTAATACCTACAACGAGTTAGTATCAAATTGGTGAAAATTTCGTACCCATTCGTGGTATTACTTATGAAAATTCATTCATTAGTTTTGTCATCTCGGTTGAATTTATCGGAAATTTTTACCAATTTTCCACCAAAATATTCCAAATGTTCGTGCCTTGTTCATGCTGAATACAACTCGATGATATGAAATTGCAGGAAAGTTTCTCCTCAAAACAGTCGTATTTCTGATCCAAAATTTCTAGCAATTTCACACCAACTCGTTGTATTACTTATGAGTAAGCTTTTATGAAAGATAATTTAAGGCCATGCAAAATTATAGCTGTGATTCGTTCCTTATTGGTTCAATGACTAAGAATCCTTCAGTCTGATTGGTTGAAATTTTCTGAGTGGAATTCTCATAAAAAGATCGTTACAGTCACATTTTTCAAGTATATTTGTATTTTGAATGTAATACGTACTTGGTACAAATTCGATGACTTAATTTTTTTTCATTTCTTCAATTTTCTGGTACGGTATGAATATCCCCGGTACGTAAGTTTGTAGAATTTTTGGTAATCCGTTTGAGAAAAATCACGCAGGTGCACAATCGCAAATATCTAGATAGTTAAAACAAGGGTTTCACACAGAACTCCACCTCAAACAGATACTAATAAACATGTAACAGCGAATAGAAAGCCCGTCGTGACTTAATTGGTAAAATTGAATTCAGTAACGGTCAATACAAATTCTGCTTTTTAACAAAACGCCAAAGACAATGCTTCTATTGCATGTTGGATACTGGCTCTTCAGTATTTTAGACACATTTTTTTAAATAGTGGAAAAAGTGTGTTCCAAAAAAAATAAATATTTAATAGTGAGAACACCGCTGAGAAATCTACCCGTAACTCTGTGCAGTAGAGTGGGTCGTAGAAAGAAAACGAAGAACGAAGTTAAAGACTTCTAAAGAGGCGGCGGGTGGCACCACAAGATGCTAATAATTATCCTTAAGCAATAGGACTTAAGAAAAATAACTTGTAGAAGGACTAGAGAATTCATTCTGACGAGATTCGTCAAAGTAAGGCAATATACCAACAATTTTAACATAATTAGAGGCACAACAGTATATAGATTATCACAATTAATACATCAATCACAGTCTAATAATATAAAATTTAAATTGAGAACAAACGTAACTTTTGATTTTTTAATATGTTTATAATGGTTTGATTAATATATATTTTGGTCAAAAACCATAAAAATTTATTCTAGGTTATCAAAATAGGGATACGATATACGCACCGTGGTGTATGTAAAGCTTCGTTTATAAATTACTAACCATGTCAGTTTTTTTTCCTTAATATGCTGTGATTGAACTTGAGTGATTAATATATTAAACATAGCCCAAAATGCACTAATAAGTATATTATGCACATATAATAGTTATTTGTATACAAAGACCGCGAAATACAACTTTAGTGGTCCAAGAAGAAAGTTATAGCCGAGACCGCTTGCGGCGCGGCCGAGGCGATATAACCTCGAGGACGCTAAAGTATTTCGTGGTCGATGTGTACACAAAATTTTTCTACGATCTTGCAAAACGTGACTTTAAACTGAAGTCCCGCTAGTTTGACTTGCCAAACTGATGAAGTTTTAAATTACTTCCCTAATTCTCCAAAATAAGACAAAAGGACAGGGAAAACTATTGTATATTGTTTTTTTGACGTCATGAACTTTTGGTAGATAGTCTCATACCGAAATTTTGACTTTTCGGGTAAAAGATTTTCGAACGTAGTTTGAGCCTGCTTTGTAATTTCAGCAGGCGTTCCCAAAATATCTTCTTTAGAATCACTTTCGAATAGAGCTTTCATTACTGATGTTAGACCCAATAACCCGCCACAATAAATAATTCTAACGTCAAATCAATTGTTTCATCAAATTTCTCCGATTATTAAAAAATTAAAGGCCCGCTGGCTCAGTTGCTAAGGTGGGTGACTTTGAATCGGTGTATAAAAGATTCAAAATCTCAGTGCCGGCAGTCTTTTTTTTCATTTTTTCGTGTTGTTCTTAGTAAATTTATTGAATGGAGGGCAAAAACATTCTTATAAATCTATTTTATAATTTATACAAATGAGATTAATCATATGTAAGTCAAATTGTGATGTCGTAGAAAAAGTATAGTACATACATATGTCTCGAGTAGTAAACCAATGTGTTCTTTACTACTCGTTATGTAATATACTGTTTTGCACTAGTGTAAAAAGTAGTTTTTTATTTTTGTTTTGTTTTTTTTATTGTAGAAAAATATGTGCAAAAAGCATATTTGTTGCACTAAGTTACACAAACAACTATTGTGCAACCTTTACAACAAACCTCAGAGCATCGTTTATTAGGCACAGGATTCATCGTAAATAAGAGACTGAAGCAGCAAATAATAGGGTTCTGGCCTATCAGTTCACGAATGTGCAGAATTAAAATAAAAACTAAATTCTTTAACATAAGTATGTTGAAAGTAGTGCATAAGGAGGTTGATTAAATAGAAATTTCAGGCACTCCTTCCTTAATGTACTTACCAGCTAAAATTCGTTACATAATAAGAGTTAAATTATACAATAAGAGCCTCAAAAGAAGTATGGTGCAGGCTTCTAATAATTTTTACGAGTAGTTGAGTGATGGTAAAATGGAAGACAATGAAAATGGTAAAGGAAGTTTAACGTCAAAAGTTTTTGTGCCAGAGTGGTGACCTCTGTTGAATTTAATAAAATGGTCGTAATGTAGAAAACTGTATTAGAGATAAAGTTAAAATTGTTCATTTAAGGTGTGTTCAAAATGCTTTTAACAAAATTGAAATATGAAAAATCAAGATGTACGTTAATTAGTTTGTCATTATCAAGAATGAATTGGTTTACAATATAAATTTCTCTAGATTTAAAATGATTTCTTTAACATAAGATTAATAAACGCGCATGCCCAACTGAGGAGGCAGAAGAAGGCGACAAAGATGCATTCTACGGCATGTTAGATAAGAAACAAAGGGAACAGGGGACATGAACGCAAAAGTAAGCAAAGAGGTTATTTTATACGAGCTTAACAATGATGACCGAATAAGAATAATTAATTGTGCGACATGGTGGTAGATGGAACTAAATTCGATCCTCGAGACATAGATATAGCAACATGAACCTATTCCAGATAGGGAAACACGTAATCAAATTGACTACATTTTAATCGGTACACGACATATTCCAGATTTTATAGACTCTGGCTACTTCATTGGTGAAGCCAAGGTCAGAACCTCCAACATCAAGAAGACATACTGTTTAAGACAGGGCAAACTTAATACTTCACTACTACAATCATAAGACACGGCAAATGAGCTAGCTACAAGTTACAAAATAAGATACCAGCATCTCAGGATGACGTTAATAAAACATAGGAAAACATCAAGATAAGTGTACAGAAAGCAGTAGGGAAAACACTAGGGAGAACAAACAATGAACCGGAAAGGTTGTGGTTTGATGACAATGTACTGAGGCGACGAACCAAAAAAATGTAGCGTGCAGAAAATTCAGCAAAAGTAGCGAACGAGTGCGTCAGTAGAAGAGAACAAAGCAAAAGAAGAGAAGAGAAAAGAATACGTAAAAAGAAAAAGAAAGAGTATAAGATCAAACAAATAGAGGAGTTGGAAGCAACCAGAACGCACTGGCGTGCCTACTCTTTCACATAGCGCTAGAGAAGGTAGTGCGCGACTTCCACATCGAGACAACGGGAACAATATACACAAAATCCGTACTAACACTGGCCTATGCGGATGATGTATACACAATAATGAGAGGAGTCACAGCCAAGAAGGAGGTGTTTATCACTTTGGAACAAGCCGCAAACCGCAAATTATGACAATACCAAGACCGGAAGCATAGAAGCTGTGCGGCAATTTGTGTACTTGGGATCCCTAATAACCCACGAATCCAACCAGCCTAGAGATCAATAGAAGAATTATACAAGCAAATAACAATTCAGCTCAAATGTAGTCAGCCACAAAACCAAGGTAATACTTTATAAAATGTTAATCAGACCCGTACTAATCTATGGGTCCGAAGTATGACCAATAACTAAACGTGACGAATCACGTCTGCGAATATTTGAGAGAAAGATTACAAAACAACACATGTAGAAGACGATAATCATAAGCTATACTAAGTATACGATAAACCAGATATAGTAAAGGTAATGAAATGGTTAGAAGATTAAGGTGGACAGGGTATGTGATGAGGATGGATGACACCCAGCCAACGAAATGATGCTAAACGACTAAGCCAACGGAGGATTGGAAGACCCAAGTTACGATGGTTAGATGAGTGGAAACAGATCTCAGAAATATCGGTGCCAGAAACTGGGGAGCTAGGACGCAGGACAAGGACACGTAAAAATCCTTTCTTGAAAAAGCCAGGACACATCCAGAGCTGTAGATCCAATGATGATGATTTAGGAGTAAAAACTGTCAATTTATAAACAAAAGCAAAGACCACTAGATAATTGTCGGTATGACAATTCCTTTCTGAAGTTCATATTTGTTTGAGTAAAATCATACAGTTAACCACCAAATCTTGTATGCAACTCGTCCTAACCTCGTTTTATGATCTCGTGGTTCGTCCATAAAACGTAGATTACATAAATAGCTATTACCTTGAACAAATCGTTGTAGTATTTTTATGGCTGGATTTTATGGGTACCTTTTCTACAAGGAAAATTAACGAAGTAATCTATTTATATTATTGTGTTTTCTGACTATACATATCTTTATTTCATTGAACTACTAATTTTGGCTTCTATAATTTACACCACCCTAACTTTAGCTCTTCGAACCCGAAAACCGAGGGTAATCCCAAAGCTTTTGATAATTAACTTTCTTTATTTTTAATTGGAAATACACTATATTACTTTATTCTAAATCTAAACCATATTCACATTCTAATAATTGAAATTTATTCGTGTAGGTAAATAATAAACATTTAAGGTTTATTTTGCTGTTTCATAAATATACCACTTCATCACTGGCACCGAAAAGATACAAATCAACACCTCGAGACATGAAAACATTTTACTAAATTCTCGAATGATTACGAATTGTTGAAAGATAAGTGTGTAGATAACGTTATCTGTTGTAAACAGTCGACATATAGCTGTAGTGTACCTAAAAAATGGTAAAAACCAAAAAGGGATACGTCTTAGCGTCCACTTTAATATCTGGTATCGCTGTCGGATTAACGTTAGTGTCTGTAACTACTAAACAATGGGTGGTGGCTCAAGGAGAATTCGGAAGTGCGGCAAACGAACAATTAAGCCAAATAAAGTATGGTCTGTTTTCGGGTGTGTATGTTGAACAACTAGGTGGAATACAATACTACACCATATATGGTAGCGCAATGAAATATAAAAAAAATTAAAGTAAACGGATTGTTTTAAGCTACTTGTTTGATATCAAAAAATGTGTGCGCATATTTATGCTCACCAACGTCTGAAATGAGACTACAAGAACTTAAGATGTTGTATAGAAATGAGAAACCTCGACTTTCTTGTGTTGCGATACCTCACAAAAGCAAAGTAGTTTACGATATTCCATCCGGTGGAGGACAAGGTACTAATACCTTCAATAATTAAACTCTTACTAATTAAAAAAAAAACTTTTTAGTAGACAATACCGAATTCATAAAAGCGAGTTACTATATATCGACAATCGTGTTTTTGGTGGTATCGATTCTTTTTGGTTTCCTTTCTACTGTACTGTCGATGTGGAACACCGCCGGAAATCCAACAGAAGTCATTTTTGGTGTTTACGCAATTTATATTTACAATACGATCGCGTGCATCTCATCCACGATGTCGTTAATAGTTTGGGGGGCGTTATTTGGATCGCATATCGTAAAAAATGCTGGAATTTCTCACACAATTACGGGATATATGAGCACGAGCGGATTAACTAATCTTGGATTCTCTTATTGGTACGTACTTTAAGTACCTATAGTTGAAATTATGAGATAATTTCGATATAGGATTAGCAAGCGCAACGATTCAATGCATATTTGCGTTTTCTTCTAACGCATGTACTTAAATTGAACTTACGGTGTAGATTAACCCGCTGTTCCGCCGTTGTGCTTGAATACAAGTGCTAATCTGATATCGAAATTCTCTCATACTTTACGTATACCTACTGTTTCTATTGTTTAATTTCAGGTTACTTTTACCGACTACATTTTTATACGCTTCTAGCATTTTCATTTTATACTTAAGACAGTACTTTATCAGCGAAAAATCTCAAATCAAACGTCGCGCAACTTCAGATGACGCAGATGCTAGAGATATGATGATATTCTAGCTAAAGAATTCATATTTATTTTGGCCTGCATATTGCAGCATCAAATACGGAACTGAAGAAACTAATTCTAGTAATATGAATTTTTGTACCTGCTACAAATGTTAAGAATAAAATATACTCTAACAGAAGTATGTGTGTTATTTTCAGAAAAATTTCTGTTCAACAGATTTCAAAATAAATTACAAATCCGGTGCATTACGAGGTTTCATTATTTCGACAAATCTTTTTTTAACGAATTAAAGGTCGGTAATTTTTTTCTGTGCGATATTTAGAGGAATAGCAAAGTCATTTATTCGCACGTGAATTCTCTAGAAGCTTCGCCTAGCTCAGCTCAGAAAAATTCCATTTCTGCTTTGATGTATAATATGTACTATTGTCTATTTCTAACTTATAAGAAGCACTAAGAAGTGTGTGAAGGACTACTTTAAATTAATCCTGTCTTGTAAATCGTGGAAAGGTATACAATGAGTTTTCACTATTAAACAATTTTTGTTGTTTCTTTCAAAAAATTACTATGTTTTTATGTGATCGGGGATAAACGGTGTTGGTTATATATAACAAGAAAAGGTACCGGACTCCCTTTGCTTAAATCCAACCCGTTCTTGTACAATGTACAATTGTACAATATTGTGTCTCTTCCACATCTCACGAATCTTGTTTGTTCCTTTGTTTAGTTATATTTAGTTAGAATAATAAAACACCACAATAATTAAAAAATTAACAAACGCACAAAACCGTTCTTTAAAAAAATGCAATTCGCACGTGTGTCACGATGATGTCACCATCAATTTGTGACATCCATAGATTAAACAATTATTGACAATGACAATAGCAATATTCTTATAAATAACAGTTTCCAAAACGACGAATACAAATCATTTAATATACATAATAATAAGTCACTTTTATATATTCAATCAACCATGCATTATACAGGGTGTTAATTAAGCAATTGAACAAATTTAAAGGATGAATCTTTGATTAATTTTAATATAAAAAGTTCATATAAACATTGGTTTCTGAGATACAGGGCGTCCAAAAATCTATTTTATTTCGTTTTTTGTTTATATTTTTGTTAAGTAACATGGCAAGTGGATAAAATTCGGGATATTGATGACGAGAAACTCAAATATTAAATTATTTTTTCGTTTAATGTTGTGTGTTTAATGTATAGTGTTGTTCCTGAATATAATTTACTATAACTTTTTTGTGTCGTATTGTATGTCATTTTTGACTAGGCAGACCTATTCTCCATTCAATTTTACATATAAAAGATACTCTTAGTATTTGTTGCTAAAAGCAGCCGTTTTGGATAAAAACAAACTTAGATCATTTACCAGACTAAGACTACAGTAGTTAATAACATTTACAATAATTGCTGAAAATGACCAAATAAAAATAATTTTTTTTTGACTCTCAGAAACCAAGCCATTGCAAACCCATGTTCGTATAAACTTTTTATCTTAAATTAGTCAAAGATTCAGCTTTTAAAATTTGTACAAGTACTTAATTAACATCCTGTATAGGTATACAACTAAAATAATACAAATACGTAAATACAACATAAACAAAGAATAATTATAAATGCAAAATAAGTAGTCTAGATATACGTAATTAACGCAAGATTTAAAAATTAATGACGTTTAGTCACATGCCTAACATATGTGAAATATGTGTGAGTTGGGAGTCTGTCAAACACAGCGACATCTACAAATAAGAAGGAACTAAAACGTATATCCACACTGTCTATTTGAGAAAACATCTACAATAATTGTTTAATCTAGGGACCCATCGGAAAATCTCTATGCGTGGTTTCTAGTTGGCAGCCCTGTTGTTACACAGGTGTTATTTAAAAATATTCATTTACACGGCGCTTTAACGCCGATTTATTAAAGCTTGTATTACATTATACTTTTCGTCTAGAAAACTTTGACAAGTTTGTAAACTAGACGGGATACTAAACTTTGTTCGTGCGATTTTATAATTTTATTGCGCAAACTCTATAGAAGTGTTAACAAGTAATTACCAATTTAAGAAAAATAAACAATATTTTGACTGTAATTGTAACGTGCGTTGTAAGACCTCCTAAATAAAAATTTAAAAAACTCCGTGTTTTAACGCTATAACCGTAGAAGCACATAGTAGAAATAAACAAACATCAAAAACACATAAGTAACTAGTTTATGAGTAAGTGTTGGTAGCTCTTGAATTCGATCCAGCGCGCAAGTCTAGTAAGTAAACTTTGATGAAAACTTGGTCCGCTTCTAGTTTCAAAACTTGGACGGAGTTTCCGTATTACATTATCAAAGTTTTTGTCAAGTTCATCAAGTTTACAAACTTGTCAAAGTTTCTAGACGAAAAAAGTATAATGTAATACAAGCTTTACGTCAGACCGTTTTCCAAAAGATGTAGTGTTAGTACCTACACCGGTTTTGTAACACCCGTACGTGAGTACATTTACACGGCGCTTTAACGCCGGTGTTACAACTATGGTTGTTACTAAAATCGGCGTAAATTTGGTGTAAACAGCATTTCACACCGGTTTTACTAATACCGGTGTACATACTAACGCTACACCTCTTGACGAAGAGGCGTGACGTTAGTAAACCGGTCATAACACGTTGTTTAAACGCACATTTCTAAGTAACACCTGTGTAAGGCAGATAAAGAGTTCAGCGTGATCTTTATTTGCATGGAATAGAAAACTTTTATGATCAACAAAAATCAAGGTGACAAATCAGTAGGCTACAGGGCGGCAAAATTTGAAATGGTGATGAAACGGTGTTACATAACAACGGTTTACGTTTTTTACGCTTCATTGTATAAACACTAATTCTACACCGCTCTTAATAACACCGGTTTTAATAACACCGGCGTTAAATGTACTCACTGTTTCAATCCAAATTTAAGCAGGTTTTAGTAACGACGGTTGTTACAACTCCGGTGTTAAAGCGCCGTGTAAGAGATTATTTAATTTTCTTGCGATGTTGACATCTTGCCCGACATCGTTGTTAACAAAACCGTTAATTATTTATTGAAAGCCTCATTTAAATTACATTTTATTTTTACACACGTTTTAATTCATTTACGAACGACTTACAATATTTAATTAATTATTATTTACAATTAATACTCTCATTAGATCAATAAAACTAAAATTGACCGTTGTCTTAGTAACCCCAAACGCCTAATTAATCAACTGCCATCATATGACTGCCATTCAGCTTAACGGCGAAAGATTATTGATAAAACTAAACTGCAAACGCAAAACATGGCTAACATCGAAGAGTTAGATTTTACAATAAAAAACGTTATTTATGAACTTCTCCGCGAATGTAAACACAAATCCATCGAAATTATGGACGACTTCATTGTATACTATGTATATAAGTTCTACGCAATAATTGAAATAACACTAATTGCGTTCATTTTCAGGTGGAATTATTAACGTTAAACCCATTATGGGGCATACTTCCAGGAAAATTGCCCGCTCGTAACGACGTGCAGAATTTTATCATATGCACCATACAAAAACTTGAAAACATAAGATGTCCTTGCATGATTACTTTAAAGATGCAGTTTTATTTTCAACAAAATTTCAATAAACTCACCAGATTGATACAAAAAAATAGAAACGAAATCAAATGTTACTTAGAACCGTTGTTGAAAGAAATTGCCGACATACCTGCAGAAAAAGGCTTAGCAGACTTGGAAACCGTTTTTAAAAAAATCGTTTTTTTAATAACTTTATATTCCGGACTCGAAACCCAGCTTTCAATCCCGTAATTACATCTTTTCGGTTAATACTTTTATTCCCATTAAACTATTTAAAGGTGTACAAAGAAGCAGAAGCTGCCTTACGAAGCATATTATCGGATGAAGATCTAATTAGTTTTCTAAACGAGTCTTCTGCCGCTAGACGAGCACAAGTAGAAGAATTTACAGAATTGGTTACGGGCATTCGGTTATTTAACAGAGATTGTGAAAAAGGAGGTGTTGGAATTGAAGACTGTAATTTACATTTAGATTTGAAGAACTGTATTAAATTAACACTTTTAGTGCCAAAACTTCTGAACGAAGCTATAGAAGTCGTTGTTAATGAAATACAAAAAACTTTAACTAATATTATGGATCAAGTTTATACTTTAACGACAGCTGTAGAACGCTCTTATCAAATTGAAGAATACGGCGACACTTTCGCGTTAAATATCCCGGAAGATGTAGAGAAAGAAGAAGTAGAAAATACTAAAAATGTTTTAATTGTATTCCGACAATACGAGTTGTTGATCAGGTAATATCTTATATTCTAATGTAACGAAACCATTACAATTTGTTTTTTCAAGAAAAATTTTAGCCGAAATATATAACATGGAGTTAATATCAAAACAAACTCTTGAATCGTTGAAAGGAACGTTAAAAGAAATACATAAAGTGCTTCGATTTAGAATTGCAGTCTGCACATCGTTGATCTTCGTCAGTAAAGTAATAATTAAATTGACTTTTATGATCGTTGCTTTGTAGCCGTTATTTTCAAAATTGGCCAACATATGGCGACAATTCCAAGATCAAATTATAGTTCTGTCACAAATAAACCAATTGCTCGATAAATTACAATCAAAAGCTAAATATGCCTCGGTCGACTCGAAAATTTTAAAAACACTAATTGGACCAGATGGGGCTATAACAGATGCAGATCGGTTAGAGAAAACTACTGGGTTATTTATACCACTGAACGAAAATATATGCGTTTTAAATCCGGCAGAAATACAAGATTTTGACAAACTAACACTGGAGGTATCTAGAACGAATACTTAGTAATATGCGCTCTATCCATAGGTGGGGGTCAATGTGTAACTGAAACCTCGTAACAAACGCCTACATTCCAGTAAAATACAAATCGGGTAGATCACCGCTTGAGGTAGAGCGCATACTACCCAAACATTTTCTACAATTATTTGTACATACCGACTACTATTTACAGTACATGGGTTTTTGTGCTTGGACATTAATTGAAGCAAACGGTTTTCTAATACCTGGAAATCCTAACATGGGTGTAGTGTTTTTTGAAAACAAATATTATGTATTTTCGTCTGTAGAAGCCGCTCAAGCGTTCAGTCTCAAGCCTAAAAAGTATATGAACAAATTAATAAGGCATAAATATCTTATAACACTGATTTAGGTATGCTCTCCTTGGATTGGAACTAGCAAGACAAAAACCAGAACTGATTAATTTTTACAACTTGAAAAACAATTAAAAGAAGTGTGCAAAATTGATGTGTTAGTACTCTGATATACCCGTACTTTTTCAATTTAGTTTTTCTAGATTGTTACCAGAAGAAACCGAAGAAGTGCCAATGTATGATAACGAAACGCAAACGGAAATACACCCAATACCCACAAACATAGACCCAAATTACAAATGGAATATTTGGGACTGGAAGAGAGAAGCTCTATTTTTGGTAACTATCAAAAGTATCGGAGTGGAAATAGTATTATTATACAACAAGTTTTAAAAAGACAAGATTTTACACAAGCTGAAGACGACTAATTTCAAGCTCAAGTAATTAAGCGTGAAATCTACTTCTTGAAACGTGTTGTACATACTTGAAATGTGACTTTAAAAACAAACGTTAGAGAAAGTACTTATTTTATGCATTTATTTTTCTCTAACCTTCTTTTCATAGAAGTCATCAGAAAATTAAGATTTAATGTATCGTTTTCAGACCCAACTGTTAAGAAGTAAAACAACTTCGTCGCAAACCATCAACTCCCAAGCTATAGAATCATCTTGCACTCAAACATATGAAAATAAAAACGCAGAACAACAAACTAAAAAAGACAATTACTCTAACGTCCCCAAATTATCAAACTACGTTTACGGATTAAGAGGCAGGCTAGATAACATTCAACATATTATTACGTTAACGAGACCTATCGATGAGAGTTTCCTGCGTCCAAAATGTGCCGTTAAAATTGACCGCAAACTGAAGAAAAAGAAATAATAAAATGTCGCAGGTCCTTGTATCTGTTAATTGGTTGTAAAGTGAATCGTCAAATAAAACATATGTAAAGTTACGTTGAATGTACGAACTTGAATATTAGTAGTCTCCTTATAATGAGACGAATTAAATGAATCCACGTAGTGGGCCTTCTTAAGGAGTAAAGAAACGGATGCTCAAGAGAAACTAGCTAATTCCTTCCACCAACGTTTCGACCATCCAGGTGGTCTTTATCAAGGTATCAGAATCATTTGTTACTGAAGAGCAAATTAATTGATCTGTATGGAGGATGCTGAGGCTGTTAATACTATATAGCGAAAAGTTGTATACAGGTGATTAATTAGGTATTAATTATATTATTAAAAAATATTGTCATTGTTTGAAAAAAAATATTGGTGAAGTAATTATTATAAAAATCTTATAGTACAAATGTACATTTGATCGTTGACGAAATTAGTATTTTGCCAAATAATTAAAATTAATTTGTACTATAAAACTTTATAATTTTTTAAACAGCCCCAGCATCCTCCATACAGATTAATTAATTTGCTCTTCAGTAACAAATGATTCTGATACCTTGATAAAGACCACCTGGATGGTCGAAACGTTGGTGGAAGGAATTAGCTAGTTTCTCTTGAGCATCCGTTCCTTTATTCTTCAAGAAGGACCACTACATTGGATTCATTTATTTATGTAAAGTTACCTTTTGGCTCAAAATGTTTATAAACAGAAAATTGTCTTGCATATGTGATATACTTCCAAAAAAAAACAACAGTTTTTTAGGGTTTTAGAATTCATTCTAGAGATTTGAATAGCGACTTGAACATAAAATTTTTGAATTAAATAAAAATCTTGACCAATAACATAACTGTACTGATCGTTTAAGTCCAGATTAAACGAGTTATGATTATGGACATCAGCAAATCATCGCAGTGTTGAGAATCCTCTACAAAATATAAAATATTAGTTGTTTATTTTATAATAATTTAATAATAGTATATTATTAAATTAGTTGTATAAGTAGCTATTGTTCTCGTTGAACAATAGGCCCTCTTATATAACGAATTTAATACAATACTTTTTCCAATTGCTTTGTTATTCTAGTAAATGTAAAAATTTCTTTGCTGAATATAGTAACTTATATAGAGTGCGCTGCTAAAATATTATTCAACGCTTTTGCGTGTAATAATAGTATATTATACATCAAGGTTGTGAAGTCTGTCATTATTGCCTTAGCACCAGTTTATAAGGTGCGTAGGCAATAATGGACTTCACAACCATGGTTTATATACTATTTTTTCCACTACTAGCCAAATTTAAGCCAAAAATAAAAAATAAACATTTTTCTTGTAAAAATCAAGTAGCACAGGAATGCAAATAAATCAAAAGCATTAAAAGCTACATACGTTGATAAACCAACTGCAACTGATTCACTAAACACTTGTCTGGTATATTTCACCTTTATTTTCTGAAAATTATTCGGAGTAATATGTAAATTAGTTGATTTAGGAGCCAATCGCAGCGGTTTAGATTTGTCTGACATGTAGAAATTTTTAATGTCTTTCCAAGATGCTTTTTGTTATTAAAGATTATATCGTATTTAATCAAATTATTTTGCACCGACTTCAATAAATAGGGGACATCGAAGAAATAATAGATTTTCTTATCGTTTACGAGAAGGTATGGTTTTTCCGGTGATACATCTATTCTTTTAATTAGGTTTCGAAAATTTTACTACTGCCCTAACATTGGCACCGCATTGTAGTTGTAGCTTTTCTATGCAGTCTAATACTATCGACTTTAATTTGTCACCTTTACATATCGTATTTGTAAAGATGTAGCACAAGGGTTGTTTAAATTTTTATATATAACTCTAACCATGATCACGTAGCAGTTTGAGCTGGCAAAAATTTAAAACCTACTTTAAAATTAACATTTTGGGGCTCATAAAATATAATTTTAGTGAAAATTGTTTGTATTCCTCTGTATATCTCCTGCTTCTTAGTGGTTTATTTTTTAAGTCCACTTGGGCTGTCACAATTTGTGCTCTGCTTTCAGGAAGTAATCGTTGGGAGATGTTAACTTCAATTGAAGTGCTTTCTTTTCACGTTGCAATTTAAGAATGTTCCTCCGTAATTTTCTTTACCTAAGAGTATTTGAGCTGCAAGCTTGAGTAGTTTTGGTATAGCTAGAGATGTTAACAGGCATTTATTGCTTCGCCAATATACCTTGCATCATTTGAATATTAGGTTTCAGAAATTGACACTTGTAATTCATTTAGGAATGGCAAGTGTTCGCCATACTCGTTCAGTTTTTAGAGTCGACATTTTTATGCAACAGATCGGACCTTCCAGATTCTGTTAACCATTCAAAACACCTACAACAAAATGTTTGTAATTTACTTAAAATTCTTCATGTAACTTAACTCGCCTGGTTAAATCTCCTTTGGGAAACCTGAAAAAACTGATTCTACCATCATATTTAATAAATAAATAAATTCAGGTTATGTATTTGCGGTTATGGGATGGGGGCGCGAATTTTAAACTAATGGCATTTTTTATTCAAATAATTTTATCGTGTTAGGTAATTTTAAGCAGCAAATACGTTAAAGATAATCTCCTGGATATACAAAATTATGTTTCAGTCGTTTTTGTTAAACAACTATTCTTAGATACTCAAAAAATTTGAATTTGTCCATTATTAACCTCGGTCAACAATAGAAAAAATTATTAACCACTAATAGAGAAATTCAACTTCTCAGATGGCTAGGAGACGCAATAATTGTCCACTTCACAGCTGGTAGTGGAAAATTTTTTTTTTCTATTTTAGGTCGCTTACAGAGCTATAAAAGCACCCAAATGAGTTCTTTTATAGAAATTTGAGTTCTTTTATAGAAATAGAACAATTTTAAACTAGCATATAAACCAAAGTTTAATGAAAATATTGCCACCTTAGCAATTACACTTCAAAGTTTAAAATTTAAAAACTCGCGAAATTTTATTTTAAAATCAATCTGAAAAGCCCAAAATAGAAAAAATAGTATAGAGAATTCGTTTCAGAAGGCATTTTAGCGACTCGTACTCGTCTTATCAAATGCGTCTTTTGAAACTAGTTCTTTAATATACTATTTTATTACACTCAATTGAAAAAAATATATTATTGTTTTTATCAATTTTTCATTAAATTACTTATAGAGTTTTGGACAGGACAGTTTTGTCAGAACTTCTCTCGTCGTCTGATTCCTTAGATGATGACGTTATTTCAGAAATAGTTAATCATATATCATCAAAAAATTATTTTAAAAAGGTAACCGTAGTTGTCAACAGAAGAAAGTTTAAGCTAGACAACTAAAAGTCAGATAATCAACTTGTGACCAAGCCAGATTCTAGATTGGAAGAAGTCTGAAGAAGAAGATCTTAAATTGTTGTTTTTTTGTAAATACGGATTAACCAATAAAGATTGAGTTTAAATTTTTTTTCCTCAAAATTATTCGTTAACGCGTCATTTGCTCCGATCATTATACTAATTTTCTCGTTTCTGTCGAAATTCCACATGATGTTTTTTTGTGGCACTAGATAATAGACGGGGTAATTGCGAGACGTTTTGTACGCTAAAGCAAAACTGTATGTACAATTTGGCGGCTTTATTCTGGAAACTACAAAAACCATTAGATCTCTGACAAACGGCGCAAAATACTATCTCCAAAAAAATACATTGATGACATAAACCCGCGACTTGATGTTTATAAATCTCAAGACGAAGTGCCACTTTGTATGAAAAATACGTGCTCATTTGTTCATCACACATAAACATATACGCACGTTCGTGAAGTTGAACATTTCAGGAAGAAATTCTATATTATTTGAAAACAAATATGAATGAAATTACTTTAAATGTTGATTTGAATAATTATTAAAACAATAAAAGTTATGATGGTGTAAATTTCAATAAAAAAAAAACGTGAAGCGTTGTGATAAAACATTATGAATGGGAATTGTTGATTATATACTGGGTAAAATATAGCAGGAGGAGGCTTTCATTTTAAATAAATATAATATTTACTAATGTACAATCGGCGCGCATGCACATTTTTCTTATAATTGAATGCAGAGGGTGTTAAATTTGTTATTTCTTATTTGGTTTTCAAAGACTGATAAGAATAAGAAAACATTGGTTTGTCAAAACAAGTGTTCTCTTCAGTTACAGTATATTAGGAACCTTATTGAAATTGTTGCCTCATCAGGCTATTTTCAAAACATTAGAAATTTGGCAGTTTTTCAAAAAACAAAGTCCGAGGCACTTTCTGACGAATACTTTTCAAAAAACGATTTTGATGACTTTGTTTTAAAATACGAAAACGATAAAGTAAACGTACAACACCAATATATTCAATCGGTTGGTCTTCCACTTCAAATAAATTTATATCTATTCATTGGTACAACTTCAAATTTTGTAAAGTCTTATTCCTGTCCCACCTACAATTTGTTTTGATGGGACTGGTTCATTAGTTAGAGATCTAAATTGCAATAACCAAGGCAAGTATATATTTTATTATGGCATTGTATTACAGATTAATTGTACCCGTTTACCCGTACTAGAATTAATCACAAGTACCATAGCAGTAACAGCATCACGTCATTTTTATGCAAATTTTAAATTTTGTTGAAAAAAACTTGTTGTGATTGATTGGAGTTGGGTAGCCATTAATAACATATTCAAAGCGTTCTGTATAAATGTTTAATTGAACCGATGAAGTACTTTTATGCTATTTATGATGTCGTTACAATTCATATTTGTTGCGCACATTTTATGCATATTATTGCAAGGAGAGTAAAAAGTATGAAAGTTGATAAAAAAATTAGTGGTGTAGTTTTGGACGGTGCCGGTTGTTTTAAAACATTAATAATGGTGTTGTTGTCTCCTTATGAAACACCATCAGCAGCCGTTACAGAAGCAGTCCATCATACAATGGTATTCAAGGTTTGGACACGAACCTGATGAGAGATTATTTTACGAACTGGTAGTGAGAATACCACTATACTACTTTATTTTTTAAACATTTTGAAAAAAATTATAAAACGGTACAGAACTTAATCGCTAAGTCAGACTAGAACATCAACAATATATTTTATTGTCCACAGCTACTTTCGGAAAAGTAGACGCCTTACGTACCTTTATGGTTAGGTCGATTATTAGATCCAGATACATATTTTGTATCAAATGCAGTAGTTGAAAACTGGTTAAAACAAGTTGATGTAGTTGAAGATAAAGTTAAAGATAAGGTCGGTCGAGTTATCACTAAAGTTCAACAACGTTGTACTGCTGTTAGCATGGAGGCTAAATATATTCCAGTGAAACCAAAAACTTAAAAAAAAAAATAGGAATCAAAATCAGATTTCTAATGTTTCAAAAACCCTCGAGCAAAATTCTAATAACCTTTTGGTTGTATAAAGGTGGAAAAAAACGCCCTAAACCTGAAACCAAAACTTATTTTAAATCGCCATATTTTAAATAGCTTCAATTACAGTCGGCGTATGAATACTAACAGTAATGCGTTGGTTTTCAATCCCGAGTATTATAGAAATAGCGAGAATGAGCAGGAACAATATGTTGTTGGGATATATGAATCTGCTGTAGTGTTATCAGATATTACAGTGTATAATAAAGATTACAATTCATTGTGTGAAACCTCTTGGCTTTTGGCTCTGTTATAGATGCATGCGCAATTTCTTTTATGAAAAAATGCAATGATACTTCAATTGTATGTATACCTATAAGATTTTCATTTTATATGATGAGACACAATGAATGCCTGATGAATATGCTGTCAACAAAATTAATTTTATGGATATCCTTAAAGTATTAGTCCCTTATAACGTTAACGGAAATCATTGGATCTTGATATTGTAGATTCTACCAATTCAAAATTTATTGTCTACCATTGTAACAGGACTACCGAAAGGTATTTGCTATTGTCGTATAGAACAATACTTCCATTTTAAAGATAGAAAAAAGTTTGGTGATGATAATTTTAATTTCATTGGTAATTATGATGTTGAAGTAGTGTCATATCCGGTTCAAAAATGATACAAACAATTGTGGTGTTTTTCTTCTAAATTTCTTAAAATCCGTTTTAAAGACAACAACTACAAATAGTTTTCACCCCGATGATTTACGTAAAGAGTTACAACTGCTTTTGCTTGAATGTTCCGAATGTATGTACAATAAATGCTTGGTGTGTGGTAGAGAAGAGAAAAAACAAAAGAAAACGTTGTGGGTACAATGTTTAAATTGTCTTAGATGGTTACATTATCAGTGTTTACATTGTAAAAATAAAAATGACACTAAAAAAATCCAAAACGATTCTTTTATATTTTTTTGTTTATTACGTGAAAAAAATGATTACTTAAGTGTTAATAGCTGATTGTATTGACAATGTATGAATTGAAGTAAATGACTGATTAAGAAGCCAACATCATTTCGGTAGTCGTTGTTTAAGATTTTGGTCTCTTAATATTTATAGTGCGGATGAAATATAGTTTGTAGATTAAATAAAGCTCTGTACGGTTTGAAACAAGCAGCTCGATGCTAGTTTGAAGTATTTGACAAAGAATTAAAAGAAAAAGGATTTATAAATTCCTCTGTTTATTCATTCATATGAATTAATTATCAGATTATCACTTATGTATTATTTTTAAAGAGTATTTTTACAAATACAGAGTACAAAGTATTGCAAATTAATACAAATCGAATAATTTAACTGAAATGACTCTTCAAATACTTCATCATACCAAATGTACGGAATCGTCGCAGATTCCAAACTGATTATTTTCGGGATCATATCCAAATCTTTGTAACCACCTCGTGACGAGTCATAGTACTAGAGCTAATAATTCTGGAGATAACGTCACAGCTGTAGTATAACCACTTTTGAGACGCTTCCCACCTCCACCCTATTAAACAAAAAATAACTTGTGAAATTAAAAACAAAATAACGTACTCCTTCCTTTTAAGTGCCCTTTTTAGTTTAGACCCAATCTTCGCCAGAATCAGATTCAGACTCAGGAGATTTTGTCTTAAGAGAAGCTTTACTAGTTGCGAAGATATTTGATTTGTCAAACGGCCCAGGTAATACTGAATCTGAACCTTTTTTTGGTTTCTTTGGTATAGGTTTTTTGATGGCAGGTGTAGTGCTTAACCACTGTTTTGCGTTCATTTTAAAACCAGTTATGCATATAATACAATTTAATTTCTATATTTTAAAAATGTTAACTAGTAATTTTGAAAACTAATACAATTCTTGTAAGTACTTGCAATAAACCCAAGAGAAAATAAAATTTATGCAACGTAGGTGGTAATGAAGTTCAAGTTGTGATATAACCGTCACTATAGAAAGCCTAGACAAACAAAACCGTACAAAGTAGTGTAGGTGATGTAACATTGCAATTTCTTGGATAACGTCATGGATAAGCTATATCCCCTCTATATATTGTTTTGCAGTAATGCACCGAAATTCAACATGACTTTAATAATCGACAACCGTGTTTACATCGTTGTTTGCAGATTGCAGAATTACGTATACAAAAAATAAAGAATAAGAACCGTATCAGGCCGATTGAATCGTGCATTGAAGATCCGACATATAACTTATCAAAACTCATTTCAAATATCATGTCAAATATTTCACTTGCTTTTGACTATCAGAAAAAATATTGCTATGAATTAATTGATCAAAATTTTGTACTTATTTCGTTTGATATCACTTTTCTTTTTACGGATATAATAAAACACCTAACGATTACAATAATTAAAAAATGTTGTTTTTTCCAATATAATTATAACGACAATATTATTATCTACAAACTTTCGGTACAGGAATCGGTTTCCAGTCTCTCCAATAATTGCTAATTTAATTATGCATGATATCTTGACGCAGTCCATGAAATTGTTAAATTACAACCCAATATTATTATATGTGTGTATGTATATGACATTATAGCATCTATACTGCAAGACAGTATTAATGAAACTTTAAGAATTTTGAACAACTATATGACCAACACACAAAATTCACAGTGGAGTTAGAGGTTGACAAAAAAAATGTCATTTCTAGATTTAGAACTAACTAGATGAAATGAAATCGAAATGATGCTCAGCCACGGCAGACTTGGAACAGTGTTTTACCCTAACACAACAGTGATGTTCCGAAATACGTGTATTAATAGAGGGACCAGTTTCACCTATGTACACTAAACCACATGAACAAGGAATACGATATACACCTTGAGAAGAGAGATTAACCTGTACATTCTAAACACCCTCTAAAGAGATGTTTAATATTTGACCATGGAATACATTCATTTAATATCCAACTATTTAGACGTAAGCGTAAATTTTTTTATGATTTATTAGATTATTGATTTTTTTAATACTCTAGATTTCAAGAAAAGTCGACATAACTCAGAACACTCTGTGTTTAGACATAAGGAACTTTTATAAAAGTATACGTTATTTTTTTACGGGCAATCAAAAAACACAATAAGATACAGGGTGTTCCAAAGGAACTTTGATGTGCCACACAATACTGTGTATATTTCAAAATAATTTTAAAATGTCAAATATAAAAATAAGCGTGTGTTAAATTAAACGATTGAAATCTAAGCAACTTTGTCGACAGGAATGTAAAAGCAGTTACATAAGTCGATTCTTTGATGTTACATAAGTCGATTCTTCGATAATCATAATTATCAAAGAATCGACTTATGTAACCTGTTACCTGGTTCAATTGGAAATCTAAACCATCCGGATCCATTTAATTTCATCACACAAAACTTCATCAAAATGTATTCAGCAGTTTAGAAGAAGTTCAATGCCATACACAAAAGTGCGTACAGAATAATTCTGAATATATTTATATAAAACTAGTGAACCAAGCACATTCAGATCAGAGAATGGGCCTAGAATAAGTCGGAGTGAGATAAAGGCGTTGGAATGTGTCCCTAATCTAATCTCTACCTGAAAGACTTTGCAACCTTTTCAGGTAGGTAGTCAGAATAGAATAATGAAGAGAAGTGCAGAGAGAAATGGAATGAATGAAAATGACATATCACTTGCCTATATTTCCTTCAATTTTCAAAGATTTGACCTCACCAGCTCAGAGGTCAGGTCAACGTGTAAATAGCCTAAGTTCACCGCCTTGACCTTCTGAAAAAAATGAGCCATCAATCATCAAAATCGGTTGAGTAGTTTTGGAGGAAAAGGTGGACAAAAAACAAACAAACAAACAGAAAAACAAAACTCGATTTTATGTGTATGATTGTTTTCGTCTAAAAAAAATCAAATAGGCGTTTATAGTTGAGCAAAAACGTTTTTTTTTTCAGGTAAAGTTACTTTTCCGCTTATAGGATGTTGAAGTATTACTAAGAGGAATTGTTGAGAAAGAAAAGATATACTGGGTGAGATTCAGTTTGGTGTCTGCGACTTTTTATTTTTATTTATTGCAAGGGAAAAAATATTGCGAAATATATAAAAATTTGTTAATGGCCTGTTAAACCACGTTGGATGAGCGACATAATAAGCTACATTGACGTATGCCAAAGTTACGATAGTCAACTTTTTATTAAAATTACACCCTGTATATTTTTTGATGGATTATTGTAAAGCATTTTTCTCTTTATTCAACAAAGTAAAAAAATTATACAGTTGTTTTAGGTATCAATTTTTTGAGAAAATAGCATAGAGTAATTAGATCTTATTTTACTATAACGAATAGCCATAAAAACAATTAAAATATCTGAATCTTTATTGCCATGTTCAATCAAACTTACAGTTTGGTTACTATAGGATCGCTGTTCTATGCGTCGTCGTGGTTGTCCGTTGCAGGGTTCCCGTTGTGATGGATTAAATTCACTCAGCTAGTACCCTCAGACTAAATAAGTACCTATAGCCTGTACCGTAACTCAAATTCAACACGGCCAGTATAGGGCAATGTATGTATGTATGGAAAGTTTTACACAACTTTGTAACTTTTCCTTTACCTGAGTAGTAAACAACGAGTTTAATACCTTCATTTAAACCCAAGCTAACTGGATTATATATCACAGCAGTCCTAGACTAGGTGCAAGAAAATCGTCGTATGATTTGCCCCATGTCAAGGGTCTGGAGAAAGTTAGCCAGTAAAATTTTTTGCACAAAAATGCAAGTATGGCGATCGTCAGGTGTCATCTTCCAATTTGGGTAAAGTCTTGAACGTGTCAAAAAATTTATGTTTTGGGGAATAGTGATACTTATACAGGGTGAATCACCACCATCGGGACAAAGATTTATAGCGAAACTGCAAAAGTTTTACAAGTTTTGCTTTTTAGTAGGTTGCAGGTTGATAAATTTTACATTTTAAAATTATTTTGAAATATACAGTATGTTTCAAAAAGTATGGGGCATCAAAATTATATTTTTCTTATGGGACACCCTATATTTGCTTGCGTTTTTTAATCGCCCGTAAAAAATAAGAGATACTTTTATGAAGTCCTATGCCTAGTGTTACAGTTTTTGCGCAATTTACAATTTCCTTAAAATTAATGGTAGCGCAAAAACTGTAACCCATAGGCATAGGACGCCCTTATACTATTCGAAAGAAAACTTTTTTCTTAACATTATGAATTAATAAAATACAAGGTGTACCATTTAAAATAAAGAACATATATTACATATTCGATGATCCAAAAATTAACCTGTCAATTCTGAACACTCTGTAAAGAGATGTTTAATATTTAATCATGTAGTACATTGATCAAATATCTAATTATTTAGATGTAAGAGTAAATTTGTTATGATGTGTTGGATTAGAAAATATTGAATTTTTTTAATACTCCATATGTTGACGTGAAAATTAACGTAACTCAGAAATAATTTTAAAATGTAAAATTTATCAACCTGCAAGCTACTAAAAAAAGAAAACTTTTAAATTCTTTACGGTTTCACTATAATCACCGTCCCGTTGGTCGTGATTCATCCTTCATTATATGAATAAGATACTTCAAATTTAACACGGACAGCATAGGGCAATGTATAGAAAATTTTGCATAGTGTTGTAACTTTTTCTTTACCTGAGTAGTAAATACCTTCGTTATAAGCCCAGGCTAAGAGAATTATATATCATTAAAGTAAAAGTTTTGTGTTTAAATAGAATCTTGTTGAGGTGTAGGTTTGGCAATACAGCAGGCCGTAAGTGCAATTATGAATTTGAAGTATGGTACAGACTATAGACGAGTAACGCTATACCTATTCTCTTTATACCGAATGATAAAGCATGCCAGCAAAAAAAACACTGAAGGACGACACTAAAATATCACGTACGGGTGGAAGTGGAAGATATACAAGATCTATCATGTATTTTATAGGTTAACAGTGATAGTTGCCATGTTTTTTTGGTTAGCAGTGACAGGCGCGAGGTTAAATTTAACCATTCCATTTGATCAATTTAAGTAGTTTTGGGACCCGGACACAACGTCGAATGGACACAACACCGAAACTTGGACACAACGTCGAAACGAATAGTTGGACACATCGCCGAAACTGGACATAACGCCGAAATCAGTAATTGAACATATCGTCGAATGTGGACACAACGCCGAAATCGGTAATTGGACATGTCACCGAATGTGGATCGGAAATCGGGTGTCGAAGCCAAAGTTAAAACGACGGCAGCCTATTTTGCAGAAATATTAACGTTTAACAAAAGCTAAAATTTCTAATTGGACACATCGCCGAAACGTGGACACAACGCCGAAACAAATAGCTCGACACATCGTCGAAACTGGACATAACGCCGAAATCGGCTGTTGGACACAATGCCGAAAATGGACACAACGCCGAAATCAGTAATTGGACATATCGTCGAATGTGGACACAACGTCGAAAAGCAAAAACTAACGTCAACATAGATCGGAAATAGAACGTCGAAGTTGAAATCTGAACATTCTATTTAAATTGAATATGTGTATATTTCAAATTCTATTGAAGAGTATTTTAGAATACAAGAAATATGTTTACTAGTTCTTGTAAATTGAAATTAATTACAAAAATTGTTATTGTCAAATTCCATCAACCATAAATTCCAAAATATTGATTAAACATAATTTTAGTGGAATAGTTTTCTTTTTAATATCGAACAATAATGTTTTGAGGAATGTTTAATGGTAGGTACTATAGTGACCAAAGAAACTTATACTACGTTTTCCAGTAGTATGGTAATTGGCGCAAAAAATCATGTAAGTGAAGCAGTTTACGTTTTCAGATTTTTTCCTTTGATTCTTCTTCCTGTGGATATTTTTACCTTGGATTTTTTTCGTGAGTTTTTTTCTTGGTTTTTTTTTCTTATGGTATTTTTCCGCTGACCGGTAGGAATGTTTATTTTTATTTCAGGGTGTACTGTTACGTTCTCATTTCTCTTTAATTTTATTTTATTTATACCAGAGTTTTATAGTCATCGTTTAACTTTAACTGTAGGTTTGTTGCTATAGATTCCATTTTTGCAATAATTGAATCTAGAGCAACAAACCACGGTTAAAGTAAACGATGACTATAAAACTCTGGGCCTAAGCAAATTATAATTAACAGCAATCTTACTGAATATAGAATCCACACGGTATATGTAACAAAAACTTAGGAAATCCTTCATTGAAGGTAATCATAATCATTTCATTTTATTATTTAATTCATTTTGTTTTAGGATTTCTTTATTAGTTCTCTATTTTGTTCTTCAACATTATAAAAAGGTTGTCACCATTATTATCATAAAAATAATTAGAAGATTGACAATTAAGGAAGTAAAGTATACGTCAAACAAACAGTTTGACTCCAACAAGTTTATTACATTTTGTTTATTAACTATTATTATCTCGTTTCGACAGTGTATAAACATTTCTTTATAAAATTACTAAATTAATTGTGCTCTAAGTGATCAAAAACAGTACGCATTCGGATTGGAGAAACGACGTTTTAAACTATTTGAAAGATGTGATTATACACTTTATTTGAATTTGGCAGTTTTCTTTCTTCCGAAAAGGTAGACGTTCTTTAAGTAAGACAATACTCGATTTTCTTTTTATTTACCGATATAGAACTCAGGTATTAGAAAAGGAGGCAGAAAATATTATATTTGCTGTTGATTTAACACTACCCCTGGCAGTACCCCAATTACATGATTTGTCACTTTTCTTAGAAATTGTGAATACTTCTGATGTAAGTCACTATTTAATATATTATGTTTTTTTTGGAAGCAAATACAAAAATGTATACTTTACTAAAAACGATGTACTAAGTAAGATTTACTTATACCCCAGTTTTGGTGTTCCTAACTTGAGTCTATTATTAATAAAAAAGGCCTACGAATTTTCAAAATCGTAGCATTCATTCAAGTTTGATTATCGATATATCTTTCTTACGAACACTGACTGAATTTTGTACCCGTAGTAACAAAAAAATTATTTTTATACAAAAAACTGTCAAGATGCAAGAAAGTTAGTCCCAGTTATTATTTTTACTTTTTTTTACCAAATTATGTAGTTCTACGATAACAAAAACTTAAATTTCGTAGAACCTCGTTCAGGTCTCCGTAGCGCTTTACGTTATTTTTTTAAAGTTTAAGTTATTGAAAAGTTTGTAATTGATGAGTTATTTTTTCGAAATTTAATACTGTTTTCTCTTAAAATATTGCTTTTCAAAAAAATTTTTCGAAGCAAGTTTTTTGACCACTCATTCCTACGAAACTAAAAACGAATTGTTCAAAAGCAAAAAAGTTGAATTGAGATCTATACGACAACCAGTTTTTGTAGCTCTACAAAAATTTTGAATTTGAATTTCGTAGCATCAACATTAGGTCTACGGTACAACATTGGTCCTATTTTCGTCTATTTAAATTGCCAAAGTTCATTTTTAACAATTATTGTTTCGTAGTAATTGTTTAATAATAATAATAATAATAATGTTTACTACCCAACAGGCAAGAAGCCCAATTACAGAGTAATACTTACAAATAATTCAACTATAATTTAAGTAAAATATAATTTAAATAAAAGTGTATTGTGTATATATAGTATTCGTTAATGTTCTTAATATTATTTACGTGTGTCAAATTAAAATATTTTCTAAATTTCTTTTAAATTCTAACAAATTTACATCAAATAAATCAATACTATCCGGTAGTCTATTGTACAATGTTGACATCTTGAAAACGGGAGCGTTTAAAAGACAATTGGTATTAGGAGTAGGTACTGACAAATAACATTTTAATTTACTATGTAACCTAGGAGCTCTAATGCCAATCTTTTGTAGAATATAATGATTATCAGCTTTACCTGATAACAGTTTATGCAAATAACACAATATTATTATTGTCTTGCACTGATTGACTATCACTATAATACCTATTCAAATATTCATGCTGATGAAGAAGATAGGCATTGTTTTCGCGGTAATACTTAATCTTTAAGAACCTATACCTAATATTTTCCAGCATATTTCTATATTTGTTGTACAACGGGTACCATACTATTATAGCATATTCTAACTTAGACCTTACATAACAATTAAATAGTGTTGTGAATGCTGATGACAATTCAGATGTAGATCTGGTAACAAAACCTAGAGTTTTGTTTGCACTTTTTACAACATTTGTTACATGAGTGGAGAAACTGAGTTTACTGTCAAACCACACACCCAAGTCACAAACACACTTTTATATGATAACAGATACTTATTTAAATTGTAGGAAGCCTTCACTGGATACACTTTTCTATTAAACGATACCACAAAGCATTTGTTGACATTCAATTTCATGTTGTTTACATCACACCAGTTCACTACACAGTTTAAGTCTCGTTGAAGCTTGTTTGCACCTTCATTGTCGTAAATAACGTTAAATATTTTTAAGTCGTCTGCATAAAGTAGAGCTTGAAAAACTGTATACAGTCTACTATATCATTAACGTATAACAAGAATAGTAATGGCCCCAGATTGCTTCCTTGTGGTACTCCGGATAAAGTAAGAAATTTTTGTGACTGGTAATTATTAAATGACACATAGTTATATCTGTTCCTTAAATAGTCTGCTAGTAAAAGACATAAACCAGATGACACCATACATATCACGCATTTTTTAATTAGTAGTATATGACTGATTCTATCAAAAGCTTTAGACATGTCAGTGTATATAACATCTACTTGCAGGGATAAATCAATCTTTTCACAAACGTATTGGCTAAAACAAGTCAGGTTGGATACTGTCGATCTATTTGGCATAAACCCATGTTGCCTTAATGAGATCTTATTTTTTTATTTGGACAAATATGTGTTCGTACAATAATTTTTCAAAAATTTTTGCGAGCGTATTGATAATTGATATGGGCCTGTAGTTTTCAATTTTTGAGCGACTTCCACTCTTATGTATCGGAATAATTCTCGATTCTTTCAATAGATTAGAAAGATACATTTATTTATGCATTGGTTGTAAATATGCGTTAATGGTTCAGACAACAATTTTATATAGCCTTTATAAATATAGGCTGGAATACGATCCGGGCGTGCACAAGTACTTTTAATTTTTTAGAAGCATCAATTACTTGCGTTTTAGTTACAGGAACTAGGTTACTAATATAATTGTGCGAGAACATATCGTTTTGTGAATAATACATTTCAAATGCAGCTGTATTAAGGCGATCTTCAACATATACAGAACGAAAGTAATCTTGGAATGCATCAGCAATTGTTGTACCACTGGATATAAGTTCTTCATTTACTAACATTGATGCCGGAACAGAAGTACATGTCTTCTTTGAATTAATAAAAGACCAAAATAGTTTCGGATTTGATGTGATGTTAATGTCGCAGTTATGTATGTATTTATTGTAGGCGGTTTTGATTTCAATTTTTAATGATTTGCGAAGAATTTTGTAGTTACTGGCGGCATGTTCAAATTTAGTTTGATGGTATGATTTTCTAAAGTCGCTACTTGCCATACATGTCTTCCAATCAATGTTTTCCAATCTCTTATATATTGAGATGTAATCAGCTTTTCTAAAATTAAATTTTTTATAGTTTGTATTTAATCCAATTAGTTTTAGGTCCTTTGAAATTGTTAGTTTTATACTCAAGAATGGATGGTGTAAGTCTTCTTTCACTAAGGATTTTCATCTTTATAACCAAAACAGCGTTATCTGCATTAGACAGAACTAAATCGAGAATAGCATTTGAAGAATTTGAAATATGGTTAAACTGTCTTAGATCCAGTAAATTCACTAAATTGTTAAATTCAGTACCGAACTCACAGTTATCGTTTACATATAACTGAGGGAGATTAAAATCACCAATAATTAAGATTTTATAGGAAAACAGAAATTCATTATTTATTAAATCATTGAAAAATTGTATATAATTTGTTAGAGAGTTTAGGTGGTACATAAACAGCAATTATGTAAATGAATCCTTCCAGTAAGCTTAATCGGACACAAACAATATCAATATTTGGTATAGTTATAGGTATTTCAATATTTGTTGTTTCAAGAGTATTGTTTAGGGGAGTTTAGCCTATAATGACATACTAGGATAAAATGACATAGTGCATATTTCTGCTCAACGGTAAGAGCAAGAGAGGCTTACTTTATATGCTCATGCGCATATTGCTATACGTGGTCTTTGTTGAGAACGCCGTCGCTGTAAGTTGTATAGTTTATGTATTATGGTGGAAAGTTTACAAATGCAAGTACGTAAATATTCAATACTATTCTTTATTTTTGTGTTTAAAATCATCAACATATAATGGACCAACTTCCTATGAATTGCATGTTACACTTTGGGTACTAATTAATACACAAACCTCGTTTCAATGCATCACAATAATTTTAGGTTATGTTTTTCAACAATTTTAGGAGCGAATATGCATATGTTTAAAATGACATATCCCCTGTTAGCCTAAAATGACATACTATGCCATTTTACCAGTACCTGCTGTTTTTTCTTACACAATTCTAAAATTAGGTACTTAATTTCTTCCAGAATGGTTGGCGGTTATCAACGCAAATCAAAACGCCAGTCTTGGGATTCGCTACAAATGCATCAGGCAATAGAAGCTGTTCAGAGTCAACAGATGAGGTGGTTGAAAGCTGCTAGGACGTTCAATGTGCCGCAAGCTTACTTTGCGGCGAAGATGTTCAGGACAAAATAAACAAGTGAAAGGTGTTGAAAAAGGACTTGGACGGTTTGTTACAACATTTTCTCCTGAGCTAGAAAGAGACCTCGTCAATCATATCAAATTGTTAGAGTCCCGTATGTTTGGTCTCACATGTACAGACATCCGATTTTTGGCGTATCAGTTAGCAGACAAAAATGGTATCGATCATCGTTTTAGTAATAAAACAAAACTAGCTGGCTGGAACTGGTTGTATTGTTTTCGTAAGAGACATCCTGATATTTCACTTAGGAAACCAGAAGCCACGTCTGCTGCCAGAGCACAGTCATTCAATAAACCCCAGATAGCTAAGTTCTTCAAAACCTTGCAAGACACAATCGAAAAACACAACATTCAGCCAACTCGTTTGTGGAATGTAGATGAGTCAGGACTTTCTACAGTTCAGAGACCTGGCAAAGTTTTTGCAACGAAAGGAAGGAAACAAGTTGGACTCATAACCAGTGCAGAGAGAGGACAACATGTTACCTCGGTAGCTTGTATGAGTTCTGCAGGTACTTACGTCCCACCAGCGCTTATTTTTCCGCGGAAAAACTGGAAAAAGAGCTCACAGATGGTGCACCTACAGGAACGCTTGGTATTGCTCAGGAAACGGGATGGATGACTGGAGAAGTCTTTTTCACCTGGATTAAGCACTTTAAGGAATATGCTAATCCAACTCCCGAAAACAAGGTCTTGCTTTTAATTGATGGCCATGCAAGCCATAAGCACATTGATGTTTTAACTTACGCCAAAGAACACGGAATTGTCATGCTATGTTTCCCCACATTGCACACATCGTTTACAGCCGCTTGATGTGTGTTTCTTTGGACCATTAAAACCTATTATGACCAGGAAGTTACAAAATGGTTAAAATGTCACCAAGGGAGAACGGTTACGCAATATCAGATTGGAAGCTTGTTTGCAGCAGCTTATGGAAAAGCGGCGACGAATCTAAATGCCTTGAGTGGCTTCCAAAAAACTGGAATTTGGCCGCTAAACCCAGATATTTTTCCAGACTATTTATTTGACCCTTCATTGGTAACCAATATTGAACAGAATGCAGATACCGATTTGGAACGTGAGATTTTATTGCCGGATAATACTGTTACCAGCCCCTCCACAGTTACTAAAGATGCCCCTGGAATACAAGAAGAAAATGTTAATAACAACAAGGTATTTGAAACAGTTCGACCTCAAGATATTTCTCCACTACCAAACACATCTGGTACTCAACGGACCAAGAGAAACAGAAAGGCTGACGGCACACAAGTTCTTACAAGTAGTCCATACATTGAAGAGATAAAAGCGAAGATTATGGAAAAGAAAGCCAACGAAGAGCGCAAAGCAGCTAAGCGAGCAAAAAAGAATTTTTCTCGAATGTTTGATACACAAGAGGACCCACCCGAAGTTGATGACAATGATGATGATGAAGAAAATCCCCATGTTTGTACTGCAACGATTTATATTCTTTCTCCAGATCTGGCGAACTGTGGATTCGATGTTTGCAATGCAAGAAATGGGCCCATTGTGAGTGTGCGGATGTCCCCAAATCAAAAAACAGTATCTGTGTGAAATATGCCAGCCATAATATTTAGTATGTCGTTCTAGACTAAGCCTGTGGTTAAAATGACACACACGTATTTTTATGAACTTATTTTTTTATGAGAGTCTGTTTTGAGTTTTTTGTGTATTTTATGCTTAGAAATCCATGTTCTCATTTAAATAAACGTCCATGAATTTTTGCAAAACCTTATTTTAATAAATAACAAAATTATTGGATTTGAAAAAAGAGGTATGTCATTTTAGGCTAAACTCCCCTATTGCAATAAGAACACTACCACCTGTTTTTTTCTTTGTCACTTCTAAATTACGATCCGCTCTATAAACATTGTAATTTTTGGTAAATAGTTCCGATTCATTTACACATTCTTGTATCCATGTTTCACATAAAATTATTATATCCCATTCTGAACACAACAAGTTTGTATAAAAGTCTTTAATTTTGTATTTAATCCTCTAACATTTTGATAACATATTGACAAGCTAGATGTTGATAGAATACAATTTTTTAAATGGTTTAGTTTTTTAATTTGATGATTTTGGAACACCTCGTATATAACGAATAGTAATATCTTTTTCGTTATTAGATATTCTATCTTGCAATTCTTTACGTAAATTCGCCAAATGCTCCAACTGCATTGTTGTTAGGTCAGAGCGTACAGAAATTTTATCATTGATAACTTTAATTTTTTTGGTATTTCGAAGTACATTTAATGCTTCATCACTATTCTTGAATATAATTTTAATGGGACGAGGTTTATTATTGATGCGAGATTTACCTAAACGGAATACCTTATTGTTATCACTACAAAACAAAATGGCGACTAAAAATTTGTAAGAAAAAGCTATAAACCTTCATAACGTTTTGAATTGAAATTTGGAAATTTACCAGGCGTAATAAACGGTAGGAAGTGTAATAAAGATCTAGTAGCTACGAATTTTTATACCTCTATGATTATTAGTTTATGAATTAATGCACTTAAAAGACAACGATAATAGTTATTTATGTAACAAGGGCAAAAAAGTGCACTTTTATGTACGAGACTGAATTTGCTGGCCGAGGCGTTAGCCGAGGCAAGCAAACAGGCGAGGTTATTAAAAGCACTTTTTTCCGAGGTACATATTAATTTTTTCCGTTGACCTTAAATTAATTAATTTTCTATTGATTACCGTTTACTGAAAACAAAATGTTTAGTAATTTTAAACAAAAATTTTACGTTTGTTCTGATTTTACTGTACCTAATGTTCACTTCACCGTTCAGTATTGTAACATTTGTGTCAAAATTTATTAAAGGAAATAAAAGCTTTCCGCGTTCGAATATTGTACCGATAAAGCATTTGTTTACAACAATCACATAATTTTTATAAGAGCACTTGATTATGATAGGTAATAGGTAAAACATGTACTTTTTTATAATTTATTAAAATAATAAAAATTACATTTAGGTAGTGTTATTTTGAAGTATATTTAAAAATGTAGTTATAGTTGGAAGCCTACCCTCAAAATTAATGCATTTCTTTAATTGTTTATGATCAAAGATGTAATGAAGTTTCTCCTATTAAACACATTAAAGTCGATTCTTACTAATTGGACATATAATAGTTATAAGACTGAGTTTGTACCGTGGTCAGACTTATAATCATTTTATATTCAATAAAAATATTGCCTGACCGTAAGAAAGTATGCAAACGTAGTTTTTGATTCACTCCGAAAATGTTTCAAAAATGTAATAATCTTCTTTCAGCTTATTGAAAACTGTGAAATTCACCTTGTTTTTGTGTACGAATAAATCTTGAACCCAGTAATGTTGATGGCTTATATGATTCTATTTTTGTTTTTTCCTGCGACAGAATCAATATTCAAATGATTTTTCACAAGTAATTACTGTTCTTGTGTTTTCCATTAGCATTATTACTTATTTACATCAATCAAATACAGTAATAGAAAGGTACCCATAATTAACTCACTTCTACTGTAAGTTTTTGTATTTTATGATCGTGAAAATTTTGTATCGGAACTCCGCTTCTGTATCAAAATGTTACCTAATAAAATTGTCTAAAGCAATCTCAAGTCGTATGAATTCTGTCTTACCTTATAAATGAATAACTTTAAAGAAGTTAAAGTGTTACATATTGAAAACAATGTATCGAGTATTGTGAGATTACAACCAGGCTCTTCATATGCTTCGCACATTGTAGAAACTATAAACAATTTATTAATATCATTTCAAAGCACTTAAAATCATTTACTTGTAATTTGAACAACAAATTGTTTTTGTTCAAAGTTGTGTGGAATGAGAAATTGAGGTTATAAATGGAAGTAAACAAACAATATTCTGCAGTATCTAAAATGTTTCAGTATGCTACCTAAAGTACTGTAATATTCTATGTAGTCACTAAATTCATCCTTTCTTAAAAATGGAATTTCATACTGGTTACATCGACTTTATTTAATTTGACATAAAATAATAATTGACATTGACAGATGTTTGCGGACGAAAAGTGTTTGCGGACGAAAAGTGTTTGCGGACGAAAAGTATTACAGTTAAAAAGTGTTACTTTATGATTATTCAGGGAGTACGTAAAACTCAATTTTATAATGAGGTCGACGGAAAAATTTCTTTAGAGGATTATAACTTTTTTGTGGTGCAATATTTTTAGTTCTTGTCAAGGTCTACAAATATATCAACAAATAGAAGTTTTAAAACTATTATTTCTATAAAAAAAATTACTTGAAAAAAGACTGAATTTTGAAACCGTACAACTCTTTTTGTTAAAAAAAGCTATTGTAATCAACTCCCACCATATTTTTACCAAACTTCCAAATTTTATAATTATAGGTCACATCGTATCCGAAGTTTAGAACAACGAAAAATGTCAAAAAATCGTGTTAAAACGCGAATAACTCAGGAGTGGGGGGAAACACAATTTTTTTTAAATTAACTGCCAATAATGTTTTGAGTTTTATATGCATGAAGTTGTGTTATGGCTTATTGATTTGAAGGACATGTGAAGTTTAACAATAATTTGTTTTTCTGTTTTAATTATCTGTTTTTCCATTATTTTTTTGCTATTTCTTTGTCCTGCTATTTTTTTGTCATTGTCGTGACTGGCACTTGGGCCGGTCTATTATACATCGTCATGCAATAGCAGTTCTGTCATGTTTTATGTTCTTATTTGCGTTCTATTATGTTTACACACTTAAACAATATTATTACAAATAAATACCAAGGTGGATCAGGGTTGGCATGTTCAGGTTTTGTTAACCTTAAAGCAAATACTTTGCCAAAACGAACCAATCTACAATTACACACGGTAAAGGTTTATACTGATCTTTGGGGCACCATACATTACACTACTTACATAACAATAAAATAATGAAAATAATGTACTTTACGAAATTAAAACCAATCCAAACCAATTTTTACTGGGGCATTTGATTCTTGTTTGTAAACTATTGCTGTAGGTACACATGAGCAAAAAAAGTATTGTAAAATAAGTTTTGTTCAGAAGTTTGGTTATCATAATTTTTTGTGGATTTGATTATTTTTGAAAGAATCTGGTAGTAGATTTGTATATCATCTTAATACATAAAATACTTAATCTTAAAACACTACACAGATCATTAATTAATTACGCTTTTAAACAATAGAGCTAAACATGATCATTCCACACGCAACTTTCATTTATTATTACCTGAGAAGGTAAATTTATCATTATCGCAAAAAATCTCTGAATATAATAAGCGTTAAAATATTTAATAAAATTCCCGAAAAGTATAGAAGTTAGTCACGTGTAATGGGTTCAAAACAAGTCTTACATTATTTTTGATAGATAATGCCTTTTACAGTTTGTCCGAATTCATAGAATGTACTTTTAATGTTTAATCTGTTCTCGAATTATGTAATGTTGTTGACTTATCTTATACTTATTATAAGTTAGATGAATAAAGTTTATTATTATTATAATGAAGATTGAAAATAGAAGCGGACCTAATACTGATCTCTGGGGAATACCCGAAGGAAGGGTACTACATATCTGTATCCGGCAATCTCAACAAATTGACGACAATGGTTCAAGTATTCAGTAAGAAGCGAAATAGTGTGCTTGGGAAATCCAAAAAGTTTAAGTTTAGATACGAGGATGTATTGATATTTAGTTAGCCTAGACCAGTTCCTTGCATAAACAAAATATTGCGTTACCATAGCAACGAACAATAACTTATTAGAAGTGACAGTGTAAAGTTTGACGTCAAAAAAGTAAACCAGAGTCACGCAATAAATTAAAAAAAAAAGATGTCCACCGAAATTGTGAAAATCGAAAAATTGGAGTATCGAGCCATCATCAAGTACCTGTATTTAAAAGGGTTAAGAGGTAAGCAGATTTACGAAGATATGCTTAATACCCTTGGTGATCAATGTCCTTCGTATGCGACCGTCAAAATTGGAATGCAAGCTTCAAAAGAGGTAAATTTTCCATTGAAGATGATGACCGATCGGGAAAGGCCAGTTTCTGTGTCAGTCCCCGAAAATATCGATGCAGTTCATGACATGATTTTATCAGACCGTCGAATTGGGCTAAAACGGATATCTGAAGCACTGAATATTTCATACAAACGCGTTCATCATATGGTTCACGTCAATTTGGACATGAGAAAATTGCTGCAAAATGGACCCCCAAATGTTTGAATGTTGACCAAAAGCGTGCAAGGGTAGAAGCATCGCGTTCGATCTGTGCTCGATTTGAAAACGATGTAGATTTCTTAAACCGAATTGTTACTATGGATGAGACTTGGGTACATTTCTACGATCCAGAAACAAAGCAACAATCGATGGAATGGCGACACTCTGGTTCTCCAAGACCTAAGAAGTTTCGTGTCCAAAAATCTGCTGGAAAAGTTCTTGCTTCAGTTTTTGGGATTGCCATGGAGTAATCATGATTGATTTTTGGATAAGGGTAGAACAATAACTGAGATTACTATTCGACATTACTGACCACTCTACGGGAAAATATTAAAGAGAAAAGACGCGGAAAGCTATCCAAAGGTGTTTTGTTTTTGCAGGACAACGCCCCTGCACACAAATCTCATGTTGCCATGCAAAAATTCGTGATTTAGGGTTTGAATTACTAGAACACCCTCCTTATTCACCCGATTTGGCTCCGTCCGACTATCACCTCTTTCCTCAACTGAAAAAGTTTAAAAGGTCGTACATTTTCTTCCAACAAGGAGGTAATAGAAGCTGTGGAGGTCTGGTTTGCAGAGCAATAAGAAAATATTTTTTTTAAAGGTCTAGAGGCGTTGCAAGTTCGCTGTAATAAATGTATCCAATTAGGAGGAGAATATGTTGAGTAATAAAATATTTTGACATTAAAATTTTGTTTAGTTCTATAGTAGGCTAAGAATTTTTCAATATATCCTCGTTATATGAAACGATGATCAAGTGACAAGCGACGTTTATTTTATCTTGAAAACGGGAACAATCCGAGCCGTCTTCCACGCGTTCGGAAAACGTGAAGTTTAAGGATCAAAATTTAAAACGTGTAGGAGTGCATTCGACTCCCTACTGAAAAGAAACATTTCTTTCCTCTGTGGTAACATACTTAAGAATTCTCGAATTATTGTGCTGGTTGTTAACAAATGACTAAAACCTTGTCAGATTTTTTGGAAGATTAACTTCCAACTTTCTAGTAAAATGCTTTTAATGTTACTAGGGAATAAAATTGCAAAAGAGAAGTTATACAAATATGAGGTGTAGTGTTAATTACAAATCCGAAACATGTTTAAGATGAACGCGTAACTAAATTTTGAAAGTAGGGGAACTAACATATAACGAGTGTTCACATAAAAATAGGATAGGCATTGTAAAATTTTTTTTGACGTTTAGTAATTTTTTAACAAAGTATAGTCAGCTGATACAAAAGTTAGGTTAGAATTGAAGGTACTCAAGATAACACTGTAAAAATAATTAAATAAACTCAATTCCACTTCGACGTTGAATTTCCGATCTATGTTAGCCTCAGTTTTTGCTTTTCGACGTTGTGTCCACATTTGACGATATGGTCAATTACTGATTTCGGCGTTGTGTCCAACAAGTGATTTCGGCGTTATGTCCAGTTTCGACGATATGTCCAACTAGTCGTTTCGACGTTGTGTCCAAGTTTCGGCAATGTGTCCAATTAGAAATTTTAGCAATTGTGCATCTTTAATGTTTCTGCAAAATTGGCTGCCGTCGTTTAACTTCGGCTTCGACGACCGATTTCCGATCTTGTAGCGTCAGTTTTTGCTTTTCGACGTTGTGTCCACATTCGGCGATATGTCCAATTACTGATTTCCGCGTTGTGTCCACATTCGACGATATGTCCAACTACTGATTTCGTCATTGTGTCCAGTTTCGGCGATGTGTACATATATTCGTTTCGACGTTGTGTCCAAGTTGTGTCGTAGTTTCTGCTATTTTTTTTCAACGCGTCAGGTGACAGTGATAACTTCCATCCTTGTATTCCTCTTTCTATCATGGCGACTTCAAAACCAAAGTGCACGTTACTTGTCTACAGTGTGTTTTCTATTGAATGTCAATAGGTATTTAAGGAAGCGATTTTTGGGTCCATTTTAAGAAGAAAACTTTATATGAACGTATGTTCTAGACGTCTTAACTTTTGAGGTAAACTTCTTGCCAGGAAGAAGATCCCTGCGTCATAAAGTATGTGCATATGAATCAATATTAAAAACTTCTGAGTCAATTTGATCATTTACTATTTAGTTACTGGTTAAAATTAGAAAGTAACTAAAACAGTGTTGGCAATGTATGTGGTTATCAGTTGAAATACTAACCTTAAAAAGTAAGAAGTGATAGTAATTAATAACCAAAAATACAGAATGAACCAAGAATGACAGCGACCGACATTTGACAGAACGTCAACTTAATGAAATTAAAGTAACTTTATTCATAACGCATATAGTACATCTTCCCTCTTTATTTTACACATATCTATGTCTTATTCAAACAATGATCGGTACGTTATTTCGTTCATCAGAAAAATAATGACGCAAGTATCTTCTTTGGTGGCACCATGTTTACATACATATGGTAACGTTTTTAAAAATAAATCATTTATTATTAATATCTGTAATACCATTTTAGATATTTTAATGAAATTTAGCATACATGCACCATCAGTGGCTTTGAACGGAATTTAACCTACCTATTTTGGCACACATTGATAAGCCACTGATTTCTCTTTAAAAATTTTTTGAAATCTCCAATCAATTCTAAGCAAATTTGATCCCTTGATTTTTTCCAATTCGATGTACGTCTTCACTTAAAAAAATAAAATATATTTCTTTATATGGTGACATTGTCATACTAACGATATTTCGATCATGCACAGAAACCGTTTTTATTTTTTAAGCGAAAACCGTGCATCAGATTGAAAAAAAATTAAGAGATCAAATTTGCTTAGAAATGATTGGGGATTCCAAAAATAATTTTTAATTTAAGAGAAATCAGTGGTATACTATAAATGTCTGTCAAAATAGACAGGTCAAAATCCGTCGGAACGCCACTGCTGGCAATAAAAAAAATGTGGTTCATTAAAAAATACCTCTCGATACATAGTACCAAATTTTATTAAAATATCTAAAGTGGTACTACAGATAATAATAATAAATGAATTATTTTTCAAAACTTAACAACCTTGTATCTCAAAAGTTAAGAGGTTTAGAGTTCGTATGAAGCTTTCTTCTTAAAATGGACCCAAAAATCGTTCCCTTAAATATTGGCATTCAATTAGAAAACACCCTGTATAGGTACTTATATTTTGTCTGAGCTAGTACCTAGTGTCAATATACTGTTAACAAAGGTTTTTTAGAATTAAGTTATGTGGTTATCAAAAATTTTTGGTAGGCTGCTTTGAAAATATAATCGTTCTGACTTTTCTTAGGAACACATTTGTGAACCTAATGTAACGTAAATTGACGAATGTAACTGTAAAAGCCTACGACAACAAATTCGTTTTTTAATTTTACACCACTATCGTTAACGGTGTCTTTAACATGCAAATAGAAAATGAGAGAAAGTAATGATGTGGTTCATTACAAACCATGTTTTGACAACGTGACATGGGTATGTGAATTATCAACTCTACAAGAATAGTGTTGGTCTTGCAATAACTTTATGAAAGTTACCAGAAGTACCTGAAAAAATTCCCATGTGCACAAATTAAATTGATCCAAAATTCAGAGGAAGAGAAGCTATACTTTTATTCAAGTCTCAAGAGTGAACAGTTTAACATCTTAAGATGTAAAACAATTTCGTTGCAATAAATTTGACATAAAGTGAAGAAAACGATTGTATTGGGCCAGTTAGTTTTAACATTTTGCATCGATTAATCCATTATAAATGAATCAGGAAAACAAAATATGTGCGATGTAAACATTTAAAACTAAAACTCTAATTACACTCATTGTCCCAAGAATCAGTTTCAGGAAAATGACAAGAGGACATAAATGATAAATTAAATTAAAAGCCTCATAAATAAACATAGGTTTATTTGTTATAAATTCAAAAATTCTTATTCTTACACGAAGGTACATTATATTAAGATAATGAACTGACATTTTTAGTGCACAAAAATACATTTAGCAAAACTACACAAAAAAAAGGAAATTTCGTAATATAATTTCTTATCTAAACGTTAGTCTCTTAAGAATTCTTTTATATTTATTTATATAAATTAACTGCAAAAAATGTCTTTGAAAAACATTTTTGTCGATATCTTAAAAGCATAAAGATGCCAAAGTAATCAATACATCCTTGGAAAAGTGATTGCAACAGCAAGTCTTAAATTATCACCTATTTTTAAAGGGTATTTTTGCAAATACAGAAAATAGAAAATTTTAACCAATATTACTAAGAAATGCTTTTAAAAAACCTAAAGTATTGCAGTTACTACAAAATACAAATCGAATAATTTAACTGAAATGACTCTTCAAATACTTCATCATACCAAATGTACGGAAACGTTTGACTCCAATAACTTTAAACAGTGCATCGTCGCAGATAGCAAATTGTTTATTTTTGGGATCGTAGAGATCTCGTTCCTTAATAATATCCCAAATCTTTTTAACCACCTCGTGACGAGCCATAGTACTTTGGCCGACAAGCGCTGATAATTCGGGAGATAACGTCATAGTTTTAGTATAACCACTTCCAGCACGCTTGCCACCTCCACCCTATTAAACAAAAAATAACTCACGAAACACATAAAAAATAGCTTACCCCTCCTTTTTTAGCACCCTTCTTAGTTTTAGCCCAATCTTCGTCAGAATCTGATTCGGAACCCTTCTTCTTCTTAGGGGGAAGTTTACGAGTCTTAGGTGGCTTTGACTTCTTAGGAGAATAATTCTTCCTCGGATTCTCCCTCATCAGATGGTTCGCTGGCTTCTGAATCGGAACCTTTTTTAGTTTTCTTTGGTGTAGGTTTTTTGGCGCCACCGGAGGGACGTTTTTTAGCTTTTTTCTCATCTTCGGAACCTTCTTCGTCCTCTTCGACTTCTTCTTCCTCCTCTTCCTCGTTTTCTTCATCGTCTTCTTCTGATTCATCTTTTTTAGATTTCTTTTTCGGGGGACCTTTCGAATTGACAAATTCCATAACTAAAGTGTCGATTTCTTTTTTGCGAGAAAGTAAGTTGGCGTCCAGCTTTTCTTCAAGCTGCTGACGTACTTTTTGGCAGAAGTCGATGCTAAATCGGCATTTTTTAAAATCGCTGGAAGATTTTTGAATTTAGTTTTGCGCGATTCAAAATGCTAACAGTAGGGAGCGCTGAGAGCGGCACAGGCGGTAAACAACTTTTTTCGATAAAGAATTTCGTATAAATTTTTAATTACAACGCCAAAATTAACGAAAATTCCAGTGTTTCATCATAAGTCTTAATAAAACTACGATTTATTAAAAATGGAACGCGAACAAATACGGACGTGACGCTGCCACTAACAA